>OX439378.1:9020629-9394399 GCA_949319315.1 Zelleria hepariella | reverse complement strand
AAAAAAAACATTTAACTATCTCCTTGTTTCAACATCGTTGCTAAATAAGCGATGATTTATTTGAGGCACCGCCAAAAAGAAGTTATCCAGTTTAATCGGCCGGACCAACCGAGACAGCGGGGGTATCTTATATCTCCACTAATGGGGATGATGGAAAAACCGTGATTCATCTAGTGAAGATAGAAATCTTTGGTCTCAAATAATTAAAATTTATATCTCCGGCATAACACTGGAAGCATGCTGATTTAAGGATGAATACTGCGTCTGATGAGGATTTTTCCAATAATGGCAGTTTTCAAGTACTTTTTGGCCACAAATATCGGAATATTGGTGAGTTAATCATGGTACTTTCAATTGTCTACATAAAATTTATCCTCAGATGACATACATGCAACGGCTGCCAACCGTATTCCTTCGTTTGTAGAGACACCTATGTATCTATAGGAAATTTACACCCTGATACACAGCCCGGTTCTCACTGGGTTGCTATTGACATAGAGATGTTCATCGAACAGGAGAATACTTTGATTCATATGGTCATCAATCGAGAGGATTATATCATAGGTTTACACTGAGAAATACAAAGATGTTTGTATTTTTTTCTTTTTAGCCATAAACTTGAAAAGATTGCCGTAAATTGTTCCTCGTTACAAAAAATCCCTAGCGGATTTTCTATCTGACTTCTTCGGAATATTTATTTGAAGAAATTATTTTAGTTTTTTTTTCTTTAAATACAAACATCTCGAAAACGGTGAGATTAGCAGCAGCTAGTCTTTTAGGAAATGACCCAAGCTTTCACCTCCCAAACATTAATTGCTAACTGGATACCCTGTATAAACCATTAAACAAAAAACTTTAGCTGCAAATTGAAAAATTATACAGGCGTCAATTTTTTAAAACAAAGCAACCTAACAAAAACAAATCTTTTGAGTTTTATACCGCGTGGTCTAAAGAAGACGTAACAAAACGTTTTTACATTTCATCCATCCACGGCTTTCCAAAATATCCCATGTATGCGTTTTTTTTTGAGGTTTACAAGTTATAATTTTTTTTAATGTGTTTTACGAATTTTCTTGCGGATCGTATAAAATAATCATATTTTTTTTCCCGTAACAGTTATTTATCTTTTTTCTTTTCGACATAATCATCTGAAAAGTCTTTTTCACATGAAAAGTAAACAACTATCTACACAACATTCATCTATATTACCGAAAAAAAAAATTGATTCAAGATGAACGGAGCAAAAGTTTTGAGATGGACGGAGCAAACTTATGATTTCATTAAAATTAGTAAAAACTTTTGTAGTTTGCACTGAAATTGGTTTCCAAAGAAGTCAGGTAGAAAATCCGCTACGGGTGTTTTGTGACGAGAATCAATTTACAGATATTTTTTCAAGTTTATGAAATAGACAAAAATCGTAATGTTACTGTCGACTTGAGCCATTATAATGTGTGGATGGGAATAAATAAAAAGTGAAATATAATTATTAAATGTTTTTTATTTCATCATCTCTGAATCATATTCAACACACCCTCAAGATATAAATATTTTGTACAGTCTTTTTTCACACATATTTCTCTCGCATCTTTAAAGTAGCTAGTAATTTTAATTTTTTTCATCACTAGCATAATATTTCACCCTAAAATCAGCATGCTTCCAGTAGTTGGAGAGCTGGTGACCAATCGAGATATTTTTTCGTACAAGGCTGGGAGTTGGTAGGCTGATAGAGTAGACTTCGCCGAGTCTGGGAAAAATATTTTTTTGGCCCGGTCGCGGTTGAAAGTCAGATTTTTTCGACTTTGAAAGTTTAAATGTATGGGTTGAGTCATTTCTTTTTTGTCTACAAGGCTGGGAGGTTTTAGGCTGCCTTTTTAGTCTCCGCTGATCACAAAATCACTATTTGTTACTAGCCAAACGCGGTAGAAATATTGTTTTTTATAACCTAGATAGTGTGAATTTTTGGGTTATAAAAATCAAACTTTCAACCACGTTCGGCCAAAAAAAAATGTATTTTCTTGTTCAACGGAGTCTCAATAACTAACCTAGAAGTTCCTAGCCTTGTACGACAAAAAAATTATATTGAACCCATACATTTAAACTTTTAAAGTGGAAAAAATCTAACTTTCAACCGCGACCGGGCAAAAAAAATATTTTTCCCAGACTCAGCGAAGTCTACTCTATCAGCCTACCAACTCCCAGCCTTGTACGAAAAAATATCTCGATTGGTCACCAGCTCTCTAACTACAGTGTTCAGCCGGAGATATTCTTTTTAATTTTAGAGATCAAAGATCTCTATCTTCCCTAGATGAGTCGCGGTTTTTCCATCATCCCCATTAATGGAGATGTAAGATACTCCGTCGTCTCGTTGGGGCCGGCCGATCAAACTGGATAACTTCTTTTTAGCGGTGCCTCAAATAAATCATCGCTTATTTAGCAATGATGTTGAAACAAGAAGATAGTTAAATGTTTTTTTTTTAAACCATATCGAAAATAGAGTTTATGAAAACAAGAAATTATATGACTGGTATTTCTTTTTTTCCTTTGTGCTGGTATCCAGTGTAACGAATGGCACTGATGTTGATTACAATTGGTATTACGAGTACTTTCTTAGTTTAGAGATGCATACCATCGAGATACAAAATTGTCTTCATAAAATGAATCCTCAGATGACATACAACGTATTCCTTTGTTTGTAGAGACACCTATGTATTTAATAGGAAATTTAGACCCTGATACACATCCCGGTTCTCACTGGGTTGCTATTCACATAGAATTCTAATCGAACAGGAGAATACTTTGATTCATATGGTCGTCAGCTGAGAGGTTTCTATCATAGGTTTATACTGAGAAATACAAAGAAATTGCGAACAAACATTGTAAAATCCAGAATGATTTTACTTCAGTTTGCGGCGAATACTGAGTGATGTACTTAGCATATAAGTAGGTACAGTGGCGAAACTTTGGACGAGTTCACAAACATATTCAGTGAAAATACATTATGCAATGATTTTATAGTGAAAGAGTGGTTCAATGAATGTTTTTTATAAACTCTCATATTAAAATACCTACATAAAATATAGAGCTTACTGCACAAACCCTCCATGAGGTGATTAAAACACCCATTAATGACCTACCTGGTTCCGGAGTCGAAGTCTGTTAATTGTTAATGAGGTGACCATTAGGCGATTACTTAATCATCTAGGACTCAGTAATAGGTTTTTGCTAGTTTCGTAACCGTTGAGTTGTACACCCTGGGAGTGAGCGCAATCGACTCAGCGCACCCGATTTAGTGGGAATAGACACCAAACTTTTTTTTTTTTTTTTTAGGATCCGTTCCCCCAAGTTAAGCTTTTACACCCCTCCAGTTCCGCCGCATCCCCTAGGTGCGCCAGAACTGTACTATCCCTACTACTATCTTAATCTCTCTAGAGTTGAATAGTTCTGTGCAGTAGGCCAAGCATGGCAATCGAGCATTATAAACTAGGTACCTTTTGAGCATAGAGCGATAGGTATCTACAGACATAATTCATAAACTTGACCTTCCTGACCGCTAGAGATGAAGGAACACTCGCTTACATACATACAACTGATAGCTATTTTAAATATTACAATACCAACGACGATGACACTATTTGAATATTTTTGTCAGCCACCTTAAGAGTGGTTTAAATGTGCACCCCCATATATCAAGAATTCTTACCTCTCGTCAGTCTTATTTCTTCTGATGATAATGTTGGCAATCTGGATCTTTCGAATCCTTGCTCTTTGCTCTTCTTTGCTACGATATCTTTGACGACTTTGGGAAAGTCTCCTTCTTTGGAGAAAATGGGATTCAGATAGAGACCGTACTGAAATGATAAACAATTTAAATGTTAAGATGCCCTAGTATGTAAGATAAGTTCACAATTTTTTACAGATGCCTTTTTCTTCTAAAACTTTTAACTGAAAAACCAATGCTTTCAGACTAAAGGCTTCGAAGATTGCTGAATAGAGTAGGTTGAACAAACTCACCGAGAATTGTCTGAATTCTTCAGTAGCCTGTACTTGTTCAGTGGAATTGTTCAGTGGATCCAACCAGTTTATCGCTATTGCTATGCCGACACTTCCTAAAAAATATAAAAGATTAACATGGAACTTTCTTTACATCCTGCAAGAGATCCCAATTTATCTGTCTCCAGTTCGGACCTCGGAAATCGGAGCTAGACTTTGCCGAGTATCGCTTGTAGAATTATAAGAAAATACGCCTATTTCCCATCTCATCATCATCAGCCCACCTCTGCCCACCACTGGGTATAGGCCTTTTTCCTCTCGCGCCACCTCTCACGGTCCCTAGCCATTCGCATCCATGGACCCTCCGCCGCAATGACGATGTCGTCCGACCATCGGGCTGCTGGTCTTCCAACTGATCGCCGTCCAGTTCTCGGCCTCTACTCTGTCACTGCCCTTGTCCACCGGCCGTCTTCCCTCCTCGCCAGGTGTCCTGCCCATTTCCACTTGAGACCCGAGATTCGATCACCAATATCGTCAACCTTCGTTCGCCGTCGGATGACGACATTTGGTACTCGATCCACGAGTCTGAGGCCTAGCATGGCTCGCTCCATAGCCCTTTGTGCTACTTTTGTATGGTGCCTGTTCTTCTTTGTGAGCGTCCATGTTTCGGCCCCGTATGTGAGAATGGGCAGGACACACTGGTTATCCCATCTATTATGTTTAAAATCCAGATCGGTCGCAGCAGTACGTAAACGTAGGTACATGTGCAGTCGAAATCTTTTTACGAGTAAAAACAGAAACTTCGATGAGGTAGAATACTGTCTTACCTTGCTGACGACTCCTAAATGTCTTATCATACAGCCTCCAAACCCTCGCATTGGCCAGCAGCAAATTCTTCACACACAAATACTCAGCTATCCCTTTCACACTGATACCAGGCGCCATCTCAGCTGTCCCATACCCTTCCATACAGATGCTATTCGGCTGGTTAAACGTTATCCATCTCTTGACTCGATCACCGTATCTTTCAAAGAGTATTCTCGTGTAGTCTTCAAACCAGTCAACGGACAGGGGGTTGGCCCAGCCACCCAGGTCTTGAAGTGGCTGCGGTAGGTCAAAGTGGTACATCGTAACGAATGGTTCGATGTTATATTTGACAAGTTCGTTGATTAGGTTGTCGTAGTATCGGAGGCCTGGCTCGTTGAGCCTGTTGGGGTGACCTGAAAATACAAATGTCATATAAAGGATACATATAACTTATCTTTACCATCATAAACGGCTTAACACTTATTTGAACAGGCGTTAGTTGAGAAATATTGGGCCGTAGGCACTGCACTGCTAATGTCTTCCTTGACATTACTACAACTTTACAGAACCACCAGGAATTTAGCCTAAGTCTTGGAATCGTCCAACACATTTTGTAAATGCCAAATGAATGGATCCCACGATACAGGTTCGCCAAGTGTGGGATTTACTAGACACACTGTAAAAATTGTTGATATCCTTTTGGAAATAAAAAAAAAAAGGAATAGAAAGGGTGGTTGAGAAACCAAGGGCTTGGCTTCATGGCACGTCATCTATTATATTATTATATTACACCTCTTCACAAAAAAATTGCCAGTAACACAAACCTGAAGGCAGCACCCTCGGCCAAGATATAGAGAACCTGTAGAAGTCCACACTCAGTTCTCTGAGCATTTCCACGTCTCTCTTATAGTTGTTATAGGAATTGGCTGCTACGTCACCATTGGTACCATCTGAGATGAAATCTGGTCTGTTGTGAGTCAGGCTATCCCATATGCTTTCGCCTTTGCCTTGGAAAGAAAATTGTTGTTTGATTTAAACCATTTGATGTGCTTCTGATGAGCATATTATGGTTCAACACGAGCCACACATAACTCTTCCGAGCCGCAACGTTACGAGCCTAAGCCGAGCCGAGCCCAAGTGGCTTAATGATAGCCGTCCTCCGACAGCAGATGGCGCCTAAAGAAGAAGAGATGTGTTTCTGATAGTACCTAAGGCGCTGATCTGTTGATGGGTCGTCCATCTGCTAGGAGTCACACCCTTTATGTTCGACTGGCGCCCATATCCCGCGCGCGGTAAGTGCTACCATTGGGTATCCCAGACTGTGGCCGACGGTACGCCAGCTAGCTTAGCAGGACCGACATATTATTATATCTTGCTTATAGGGCAATTTTGAAAGACGTCCACTTCTAAATGTGATTTCCAAAAACTTATAAACAAGTAAGTTCACAAGTTTCGGTTGTGTGTGTCCGGTACTTACCATCGGCATCCCAGCCACCTTCAACTTGGTAAGCTGCGGTAGCTGCCCCAAACAAGAAGCTTTTCGGAAACCTTCGAATTGTTGTATCGGACCACGCGTCACAAACGTAAACAAAACTTATACTGAAAACACAAGTCAAATCACTGTTATTTTAGAACTCGGCTTTATAATATATCGCATGAAAAAAACAAACAAACAAATATTTTCTATTCTAAAAACTGGCCAGGGAAATAAATAATAAAACTAGGTAGTTATCAAAGAAATAAAAATCATTTCTGTTTTGTGTTTCGAAATGCCGGAACAGAAAAAGATCGTAGAGCAAACACTCAGAATTTCTCTTCGTAGATACACTTATTTACCTGAAGAACAATATAGAATACCACGAAAATAACATTTTGCCACTAACTACACGTATTCTAACCTAAAACACATGTCTACTGTCTAGTCTAGTCGCTATCAGTAGCAAACTATCACTGCATGTTATCAGATAATTCACGAATTAACGCGATTAAATTATCAATAGCATGCAGACCATTGAGTTAAAGATAGAGAGCACTACGCTACGCTTATAGAAAGAGACGGTACACTATTTACCAACCTATTTTAAGACTTCATGAAATAAAAATAGAAGTTAAAAACTAAAACCCGACTACTAAAAGGCCTGCTTATCGGAGGCCATCGGTTTATCAAATGCGAATGTGGTGTCCTCCGACTACGATTAATTATCTATGAGTCTGTTTTAAGGATAAGCAGGTCTTGTTTTAAGCCTTTTAGTAGTCGGGTTTTAGTTTTTAACTTCTATTTTTTTTTGGGCTTTTTAGTAAGTCATTTGGACTATCACCCAGAATAGAACCAAGAAGGAAAAAAAAAAAAACATTTTGGAATTTTTTGTTCTACAAGGTGTTACAAAAGTACCTAACTCTTTTTGCAGGGTGTAACCTACTGGTCAACAGGATGTCAAATCTGTAAAAAAAAGTTGAAAAAAAACAATTTTTATTTTATAACCTCAAAATTGAAAAAAAAAAAATTTGTTTTTGTTATTAGCTCAAATTTTAAAATATGTTTGTGCGTGTAGGTGCATTTACATAGCTTTGAGTTGTTAAAACATTGTGAAAGTCAATGAAAACAATGTTTAAAAAATACTTTTCTCCCGCCACATCGTTCACATTTTATTAATTTAAAAATTAACGGAACGTCATAGAGCAAAAAAAATATTTAGGTTGTGATCCCTATCACCGGGTGCTATTACCCTGTAAAAAGAGTTAGGTACTTTTGTAACACCTTGTATTTGTTATGTTGACGCTACATGTGTTATACATTTTTGAAAAGGTCTTTTAAAGCCCTTTCATTTGATACCCATGACGATGGTATCCGATAATTTTTATTTTTAGGTCCACCACTTTAGGGCGCAGCACAGCCGCCATCTTGGTTTTTTTCAAAATTAAACTATCCTATGTTACCTGGGTGATTAAGACAAATCCAACGACACCTCATTTGTTGAAATCGGCCGAGTAGTTTAGGCTCTGCGAGGGAACAGATGAACACACAAACATACATACATACATACATACATACATACATACATACATACATACATACATACATAAATACATACATACATACATACGCTGCTAAAATCATAACCCTCCTTTTTGCTTCGCGTAGTCGGGTAAAAATAAAACAAATGCGATCTCTACCATGTTTTTTGGATCTGAACGAAGAAGGTGAGTCAAATTTGGGTTTTTTAACGTTTAAAAATTGCTCTGAATATAAGTCGTTTTGTGACTTTATCTAGCGCAACCAATTAAAAAACATGCGAGTATCTTCATTTCAAATAAATAACGCGGCTTAAAATCTTTCGCAGCAGGCTTCTTAGCATTCAAAAGAATAAAAAATGGTATGATATATTCATCCCTACAAGTTAGCTAAAAGAATTAATTTCCTATGCGTGCAACATCCACAAAATGGCTTTTAATTAACAGAAACAAAAATGTTACTTCTGACAATTTATTAACAAAACAGCAATACAAAAATAACCGTAAGCTTATAAAACCCACATCATGACTTGCAAATACTCTTACAGTTACAAATAGTACTATCAAATCATATAGTCAAAGTGGAAATCACAGTCGACTAGGTTAGAGTTTAGTGGGTCAAATCGGGCATCACAGCAGACTAGATTTACAGCATTTAGTGTCCCTCATCGATGGTCATCTGCTCATCAGCAGCGGGCTCGTAGTTGAGGTCGATGTACCTCTTCTTGATGATGTCTTTGTAGACAAAGCCACTCTTTCTGGCGACGCGGGTCTTGTCCTCGCTGTCAAAGTCAATCTCGTAGAGACCGAAGCGACGCCTAGGTGACAAATAAAAGCAAAATTAGACAGAGGGAAAACGTCCCTATTATAAAGTGTGGTGTTTGAATATTCCACCCACTAGTTAGATAGAGCTCTATATAGACCCAGTAGTTAGTTAAATCTATTGACTGACTTAATTCTTGGCGCGAGCTCTCGGTTGATGATACTTTGAGCTTCAATATCAATACAGTAGCCATTTTGCTACCAAATAAAAGGCAAAAAATACTGATTGAGTTTCATGCAAGAGTCAACGTCAAGAAATGGCGTATACGGTCTCGATAAAGAATGGGAAGATATTTTAAAGAGAAACGAAGGGAGGCCTTAGCAAAGCAAAAGGACCTAAAACACCATAATTCATTTGAAAAAGTTACCTGTATCCGTTCAGCCAAGACCAGTTGTCCATGAGTGCCCAGGGCATAAAGGCCCTGACCTGGATGCCACTCTCCAAAGCGTTGAGCACACTGTTCAGGTTCAGCCTGTGGGCGTTGACCCTGACGTCGTCCTGGAGACCAGCGCTGGCTGGGAAGCCGCTCTCGGTGATGTAGAACTCCAGGTCGCCGTACCGGTCGGTCAGCTGGATCATCACCTGGTTCAGGTTGTCGGGTCCTTGCTGTTGGGGAAATGAATTGGGTTAGAACTTATCTAGTCTTGTCTTATCGAAAAACCTTTGTCTGGTCTTATCGAAAAACAACTACATTACAGACTTGAGGCCCTAGTGATTTGTTATTCCAAATTAAAGGTAACAAATAGTCTTACCGGCATAGTGTTGAACTCAGAAATGGTCCAGCCTTCAGGGATGAACTGGCCAACGTTGATGTCATCCAAGATGGAAGGTACGGCGTTCTCCCTCAATCCAATAGTGGCCGACACGCGATAGCTGCTGTAGTGGTTGAAACCGTAGAAATCAGCGGTTCCGAGGACGTACAGCCTCTCCTCCTCAGTCCACGCTGGCAGGCGAGACCTGGGGTAGCCCTGCTCTGCGCTCTTCTGGGCAACTCTCTCTTCGAGCTCCTTGGGCCAGCCACCGTCCTCGGCGTAGATCGGGTCGGAATAGATGCCCCACTGTAAAGGCAGGATGTTTGGTGTTAAACTAAGCTCTCTTGTCATCTCCATAAGGCTACTGAGTTTGCAAACCAGGACGCGAATGAACTTTTATAATTTAACTAGCGAGCCGGCCCGGCCCGGCCCGGCTTCGCACGGGTGCATAAAGTATTGAAGAAATATCTAACTGACGGTGTCACGGAAAGCGTCTTTATTGCTGTATTTCCCTACTTAGATATTTTCGTAAGCCTACTCCATCTTAAACATGTATCAGGTACAGCACTATCCGACCGGTCAATTCACCCATCTAATGTGATTGGGGGTAATACTGAAAGCTGTATAAATCATCAAATAATAATATAAAGATATACCTCAGCCTGACGCTTCAGCTCAGCTGCGGCAATGTCCTCCTCGGCATCGCTGCCCGCCGACCACCAGCCGACCTCCACCACGTATCCGATCTGACCGTTCTGAATCGCGCGGAACTCATCGTCGTACAAGTGCCAAGCCCTAGCGTTGGCCATGATCAAGTTCTTAGCGCACAAGTACTCGCCAATGCCGGTCGCATTAAGTCTGGGGGCCAGGCTGGTATCTCCATATCCCTGGTAGCAGATCTGCTTGGGTTCGTTGAAGGTGATCCAGTACTTGACTCGGTCGCCAAACAACTCGTAGCACACTCGAGCGTAGTCTTCGAACCATTCAGCGAAGAGGGGGTTGGCTAAGCCACCCAGGTCTTGCAGCTTCTGGGGAAGGTCCCAGTGGTAGATAGTGATGAAGGGAGTGATATCATAAGTGAGCATCTCGTCGATTAGGTTGTTGTAGTAGTCGACGGCGGCCTGGTTGATCTGATTGGCAAAGCCGGTGGGGAGGAGGCGTGGCCAGGAGATAGAGAAGCGGTAGGCGTCAAGGCCAAGTTCTCTCAGGAGTTCGACATCGCGCTTGTATTGGTAGTAGCTTTTGGCAGCATCGTCGGCGGTGGTGTCATCGGCGGCCGCGGTCGGGTCCTCGTGGATCAGGCGGTCCCAGATGCTCTCACCCTTGCCTGCGGGACAAAAGCAGTGTAATGTAAAACTTATTGCCATGCATGCTACAGCTGCCCTCCTTAGCCATATACAGAAATAAGAATGAGCTAATAAATGGAAAGCCCTTGCCCGAGATTCCACGAAGGAGTAACGGGATCAAAGAAAAAAATATACTTACATGACAATATTTTCTTCTTTGTTCTTTGTTCAAAGCGAGGTTACGGTCCTGTCCTGACAAACTTAGAGGATCGATGTACTCATCAATATGAATTCAGCTGTTCCAAACTAAAGCTTGCTGCCTATCGCACCAAATGAGTGGAGCTGCTGATATGTTTTTCGATATTGCGCATGACCCAGAGTTAAAGCTGCATGTATTGATGCTTTCAACGATTCCTTCAAGTATGACATGGTCTGGTCACTCTGTACATAACTTCCAAAATACAAATGTATTTTTATGGTTGTCTTCCAGTTCTTGACTTACCATCTGCATCCCAAGCTCCCTCGATTTGGTAGGAAGAGGTGGAGGCTCCGAAGATGAAGTCTTCAGGGAAGTACCTGATGGAGCCATCGTCTCTCGACGTCTTGACTCTTGCGTTGCAGCTCAGCACCAGAGCGCTGAAATATAAAAAAACGTTACCAAGTTTGTGCTTGATGGTTGGACAGATTAGGCACTCCAAAGTGAAGAGCAGAAAAGGACAAGTGTTTGAAATCGATGCACCACGTCTTTCTTTAAATATATTTTATTTGTTGATGGAGTAGGCTTGCCCAGTACCTATACCATCCTGACAACTTGGTTGACCTAGCCCACAGGAAAGGCAAATCAATACGTGTGGAGCCAACTAAGCAATGTGCCAGGCACTGCAGCGTCCAAATGGTCACTTCGCGTATCTAGTGTAAGTGAAAGTTCCACTGGACGCTGCATAAATCATCTCATTACGTAAAGGCCTATTTTAATATTTGTTGATGCAAGCTAGTAAGTCTTTTCAACACAGTGATAAAATTATGCACAATTTTATTGGTATTATGCAAATTAAACAATGTTTTTATTTTAGAAATTTTAAGATATTAACCAATAAATGCTTCACGGTGTTAGGCAAAATATACCAGGTACAAGGATAAAGCGCTATTACTTTTTACATTTTAAAGTTGAGAAGAAGAAAACCTACAGAAAAATACGGGTATCGATAGAAATAAAAGCTGTAAATTGATATCATGATAAAAACAGAGCTCTAATCCTTACCAGAGGCAGAAAGCTACGACAAGCTTCATGTTGAACTTCAGTCGATGTCTAACATGCTTCGAACTAAGAACAGGCTCTTTATATACGATTTACACCCGTTGCTAGATCTTGAGATTATTTCCACGATCAGATATTGTTTCGAACGATACTCCCTTATCTTCAATTTGCATTGCTTGTTATAATTTTATTATTATTAATTTAAAAACATCATACGACTAAGTTTTTGGTGCTGATGAAAATCAGTCTATCATTCCGATATCGACATTTGTTATTATTTTAAGATTGTGAATTTATACATAAGTGAGTAGGCAAATGCTCACATTAACATTGCCCACATTGACTTCTCCGTCCCAGAAAATACTATTATGTGATAACGATTGTATCAGAGCTTACAGAACATCAGATGATCCCTTTCCTCCTATATGTAATAAAGTGTCACCCTCACCCTCACCGACAGCTATGGTCATAAAGAAGCCACACTATATCCATTCAACACATGATCGAAACCCAGTGCCGGGACCAAATAAAGGTAGGTCTTGCCGCCTTCACGTTGCGCATTGGTACTCTCTGCGAGGATTGCTCCAGTGCCTTCTCTCCGGGAAGGTACCGGAGCTGTTGTATTGTCGCAGATGAGCAGTAAATATACACTGTTCTATGACAGCCTAGTACCTAGAGCTGAGCTTAGTTGACATAGAATCAGCCGGCTAATGCAGCCTGAAGCTGATAGCATAGTCGGAGGTTAGAGGATTTGAGCATAGCCCCTTATCATGGGGAAAAGATCTGTGATTAGGCTATGTCAGTACTAGGCACTAATCTGTCTTCTTGTGTATGGTCAGCAATCTGCATCTTCTCGTTGCATTTTCTGCTAGGGTATCTCAGCGCTGTCCATTTTGGTATTGTTTTATTATTTGTGTTTTTTGGCGAGGTCGCCGTTTTTACTGCTTTCTCTATTCATCTTAGGAAAATGCGCACTTCTGTCTGTGCCGTAACGGGATATTCTTTTTTGTTATGTTTTGGTCAATATTGTCCGGTTTGGTGCCCGCTTTGCTCTGAAAGCAGTTCGTGCGGTTTGACAAAGCCAAAGAGGTTCCAAGTAGTAGATATTGCCATCGTAGTTTTTGAGCATGTAGCGCTGTTCTCTTGCTGGTCGTTTAGTCACGCAGGTATTTTTGTTCTTCGACCTCAGATGGGCCATGCTTGTTGACTGTAGTAGGTACTCGCCAGGCTGGTGGGTCTTTATTTTTATGCATTACCTACATGTTGCGCCTTTTCCCTAAATAAATGTCAATTTTAGTCTCTATCACTACATAGCAAAAAACAAAGTAATTTCCCGCGTCTGCCGCCGATCTTGATCTATTCACCGATAGTCAGTTTTTTTTTTATAGAAGGATTGTATTATATACCGCACTGTTTCCTACATTTCACCCGTGTGAAGCCGGGGCTATGAATAAGAAACGTGCTATTGACTAATTCAATCAAAGACAACCTTTTGTAGTTTCTTCTCCGTTTTTTCTGTTTCTGGTTGTATCTGCGATTAGTCAGCGACTTTTCTTCTCCGTGATGACTATCTTATGCTAGGAGTTTATCACGAGTAGGTACAGTTTCTTGTCGTCGTTAATTAGGTACGTGTGCCTAGAGTAGGTAACTATTTTACTTGTTGAACCTACCGCAGCAGACAGCACAGCGTCCGGTAACGCCATGAAAATGTTGCTGATATCCGGGTAAGACGTACTTTTTCCATAGAATATTGTTGAACATGTTGTTTTTGTTATAATTTATACATATGTTTTAATTTTAGTATTTACCTACTGTTCTTACTTCCTTAGATGTTCAATAAGCTTCGGTCAGGTTCTATGTTTTTTTTCTATAGACCTAATTGTCTCGCAGTTCCCACCGGCCTCTCTCTACTCTCTACACTGTTATAGTGCGTTTCACTAAACTAAAGAGTTCCCTTGACGAAACTCTATTACAATGTAATAGGGACTTTTTTTTGTTCAACCCAAGGGAATTCTCTAGTGAAACGCACTGTACTTAGGTTCATATGTCAGATTTAATAATAGTACCTGGGCGACCGAGCTTCGCTCGAATACTAAGAGATGGTGCCCCTAATATTTTTTTTTCATAACAGCCTTTGAATGAAACTACGAGAATCAATAACTCAATAACGAGTATGAATAAATATTAGGGGGGGGCTCTGCCCCCCTAACCCCCCGTCTGCTGTGCCCAGCTGGCCTCTGGTGACCTTATAACTCTGTGTAAGCAAAAGTATATTTTTTGTTTTTTAGGGGGGGGCTCCGCCCCCCCAACCCCCCGTCTGCTATGCGCAGCTGGTCTTTGGTGACCTTATAACTCTGTGTAAGCAGAAGTATATTTTTTGTTTTTTAGGGGGGGGCTCCGCCCCCCCAACCACCCGTCTGCTGTGCGCAGCTGGCCTCTGGTGACCTTATAACTCTGTGTAAGCAGAAGTATATTTTTTGTTTTTTAGGGGGGGCTCTGCCCCCCTAACCCCCCGTCTGCAGTGCCCAGCTGGCCTCTGGTGACCTTATAACTCTGTGTAAGCAGAAGTATATTTTTAGTTTTTTTGGGGGGGGCTCCGCCCCCCCAACCCCCCGCCTGCTGTGCGCAGCTGGCCTCTGGTGACCTTATAACTCTGTGTAAGCAGAAGTATATTTTTTGTTTTTTAGGGGGGGCTCCGCCCCCCAACCCCCCGTCTGCTGTGCGCAGCTGGCCTCTGGTGACCTTATAACTCTGTGTAAGCAGAAGTATAATTTTGTTTTTTAGGGGGGGGCTCCGCCCCCCCAACCCCCCGTCTGCTGTGCGCAGCTGGCCTCTGGTGACCTTATAACTCTGTGTAAGCAGAAGTATATTTTTTGTTTTTTAGGGGGGGCTCCGCCCCCCCAACCCCCCGTCTGCTGTGCGCAGCTGGCCTCTGGTGACCTTATAACTCTGTGTAAGCAGAAGTATATTTTTTGTTTTTTAGGGGGGGCTCCGCCCCCCCAACCCCCCGCCTGCTGAGCGCAGCTGGTCTTTGGTGACCTTATGACTCTGTGTAAGCAGAAATATATTTTTAGTTTTTTAGGGGGGGCCTCCGCCCCCCCAACCCCCCGTCTGCTGTGCGCAGCTGGCCTCTGGTGACCTTATAACTCTGTGTAAGCAGAAGTATATTTTTTGTTTTTTAGGGGGGGCTCCGCCCCCCAACCCCCCGTCTGCTGTGCGCAGCTGGCCTCTGGTGACCTTATAACTCTGTGTAAGCAGAAGTATATTTTTTGTTTTTTAGGGGGGGGGCTCCGCCCCCCCAACCCCCCGTCTGCTGAGCGCAGCTGGTCTTTGGTGACCTTATGACTCTGTGTAAGCAGAAGTATATTTTTTGTTTTTTAGGGGGGGGGCTCCGCCCCCCCAACCCCCCGTCTGCTGTGTGCAGCTGGCCTTTGGTGACCTTATAACTCTGTGTAAGCAGAAGTATATTTTTTGTTTTTAACAATGGCTAGTCCAACCTTTTTTCCCTCTGTGGTCCAACTGGGCTGTCAACGCCAATACAGTGGCTTACATTGTAAACTTTTTTGTGTAAACCTTAATGGCTCGATCTGTTCATATCCTTGCCTATAAAAAAATATTATATCTATGCTATCAGTAGACTCTTTACACTGTTCTTTTACCGCCATCTATGAGATATCGAAAGAACGTGGCCTAGAAAGTATCTCATTGAAATAAAATAATAATCTATGGGGCGTCTTGACTTGACATTCTAAAGTCACAACAATGTCAAAGCTGTATTGGAATGGTTTGAAGAATTTCGTATAAAGCCATCTTATTTTATGGAAAAAACGTATGAGGGACTATGAATGTTAACTTAGGTATAGTAAGTATTATAAAGGTATATGATAGCACTTAGTTTGAATTTAAGGTAACACGAAAGGAAGGTAAACAAACAGTGCACACAGTGAACTTTATTTATTCAGGCCATCGTATCTATAGTTTTCCCGGATTTCTGGTGCCTTGTATCCTTTTCTGCTTCAACTTCTTTTCGTGTTGACGGTTGCCGCTTTATTGCTAGTGACCATCCTTCCATGCATTATCAATCAAATGCGCCAAACGAAAGTTTCATCTCGTCACCCGGTAATTTTATAAAGCTTGATAGATGCTGTCTTCAAGTATGGATTTAGTCATTGGTTCTTTCAGACTGTTGGTAATTAAGTATAACTAAAACTAAGTTATCTTGCTAAGGTTTCAATAAATTAAAGATTTTCTTGGCTCATGCGTTTGTTGATTACAATAATGTGACAGGTTCCGATGACAGCGATTTTGAAACAACTTTATAACTGTTGTTCAACGTTTTATTTTAAAACTTACTTGCGGACTTTTTGGTAGGTCAAAACTCACCGAAACTCAGTTTTGTTGGATTAAGTAAAGTCAAAAGCTCAACGCTACGGGATGACAGGGTCTCCGGTAAATGGTTTTGTCATTCACTTTAGTACAAATAGCCAATTTATGTTGATATTTGTTGGTTTGTTTGGCCCCTAAGTAAACCAGCGTGATGATATATAGCCTATGTGTTTTTTTTATGTCTAAGCTATCTCCATACCAAACATCCAAATCGTTAGAGCCGTTTTCGAGATCCCCCGTTCAAATATATATAGGTATACAGGGCGTCCCACGGCTATGCCACATGGAGGGAAAGTACCTTAAATATTGTAGATGGAACATTTTACTGAAAGAAGACATTATTTTAATTTAAAAAACAATTTAAACTGCATTCATAGATATTGAAATAATTACATGGTTGAACCGGGAATCGAACCCGTTACATGAGAAAAATTATTACCCTGTAGTTTTATCATACCGATCGAAAGGCGTCATGATAAGGATTATTTTTTGCTAAATAACATAGTGTCAGAAATAAAAGGAAGACCATGAATTTTAACATTTTTAATACAACATTAATCAATTTATCAATTAAAATCACAGTAACAAAAGATTAAAAGTGTAAAAATGAAACACATTTTTGAATTATTTCTTTATAATCAGCCAGCCGCATTGCGATGGACAAAATTTTACGCGTCTTTCGGCTCAGGATACGGCTCGATTTGTTGCATACTACCAGGTAAATGTTAAAATTCATGGTCTTCCTTTTATTTCTGACACTATGTTATTTAGCAAAAAATTATCCTTATTATGAAGCCTTTCGATCGGTATGATAAAACTACAGGGTAATAATTTTTTCTCATGTAACGGGTTCGATTCCCGGTTCAACCATGTAATTATTTCAATATCTATGAATGCAGTTTAAATTGTTTTTGAAATTAAAATAATGTCTTCTTTCAGTAAAATGTTCCATCTACAATATTTAAGGTACTTTCCCTCCATGTGGCATAGCCGTGGGACGCCCTGTATATATAGAAATATACAAGATTAGCTCGTTTAAAGTAATAGGATAAACCTATCTCAGTGCCAGGGGTTGGCAGGAAGGCGCTTTCACGCCAAAGGTTACACCTAGCTTCCGGTGGGTGCGTGGTCAGTGGGTTGACTGACACACTTAATGAAACTGCTTCGACTTGGCAGCCTTTGCTGCACTGGAATAGAGCCATGCATGGGATGTCGTGTGTCAACATCCATTTTGGACCTCTCCAGGGAACTTGCCTCAGCCCTGCGGACATCTGGGGGCGCAATACCTGCCAGTGGGTACATCAGTCGGACCGGGTTCGGCTTAAGACAACCAGTAATAATCCGGCAGGTTTCATTCAGAGATATATCCACTAGCTTTGCATGGGCAGATCGACTCCATATAGGGCACGCGTATTCGCCAGCAGAAAATGCGAGCGCCAGCCCAGAAGTCCGCATGACCCGAGGTGAGGCTCCCCAGTTGGTGGTGGTGAGACGTCGGAGCAGGTTGTTACGGGAGTGAGCTTTCTTTTTTACATTTTCGCAGTTCTTTTTAAAAGTTAGTGACCTGTCCAAAGTGACGCCTAGGTACTTAAGGAATTTGTTGTGAGCTATGGATGTTCCTTGCAGCTTGATGTTGAGCCTACGGTCTGCTTCTTTGTTGCGGAGGTGGAAGGCGCAAGACACTGTAAATGAGCATTATTTATTCCGTGTTTATGGATAGATGATCAACATACAGAAGGAAAAAGAACGGAAAGATCTAAAAAGACCGCGAAAGAGTCTTGAATTCAACAAGTAAAATACAGGGTGCACTCTAAGTCGATAGCGGAACTTTAAGTAGGCTGTCTACTGATCACTACAAACAACTTGTACTAGGTGGCGAAAAAAATTGAGCGAAAAAAATATCAGCTGTTTCATACATTTGGTGCAGTACTGAGACGACCTTTTGTATGGAACAGCTAATATTTTTTTCGCTCCATTTTTTTCGCCACCTGGTAAAAGTTGTTTGTAGTGATCAGTAGATAGCCTACTTAAAGTTCCGCTATCGACTTAGAGTGCACCCTGTAGTTACCTACTCTAGGCATACGTACCTAATTAACGATAACAAGAAACTGTATCAACTCGTGATAAACTCGTAGCATAAGATAGTCACCACGGAGAAGAAAAGTCGCTGACTAATCGCAGATACAACCAGAAACAGAAAAAACGGAGAAGAATCTACAAAAGGTTGTCTTTGATTGAACTAGTCAATAGCACGGAGCTTGGCATTTAAAACTATCTATACCTACTTTCTTATTCATTACTAGCGACCAGCCCCGGCTTCACACGGGTGAAATGTAGGAAAAAGTGCGGTATACTATAATATAAGCCTTCTAAATATTACAAAAAAAATAACTTTGTTTTGTGCTATGTAGAGATAGAGATTAAAATTTACATTTATTGAGGGGAAAGGCGCAACATGTACGTAATGCATAAAAATAAGGACCAACAATCCCAGCGAGTACCTACACTACAGTCAACAAGCATGGTCCATCTGAGGTCTAATACCTGCGTGACTAATGGACCAGCAAGAGAACAGCGCTACATGCTCAAAAACTACGATGGCAATATCTACTACTTGGAACCTCTTCGGCTTTGTCAAACCGCACGAACTGCTTTCAGAGCAAAGCGGGCACCAAACCGGACAAGATTAACCAAAACATAACAAAAAAGAATATCCCGTTACGGCACAAGCAGAAGAACTTAAACACCCAACCAATGCACATTTTCCTAAGATGAATAGAGAAAGCAGTAAAAACAGCGACCTCGCCAAAAAACTAACAATACCAATAATAAAACAATACCAAAATCGACAACGCTGAGATACCCTAGCAGAAAATGCAACGAGAAGATGCAGATTTCAGACCATACAGAATCAACAGAAGAAGACAGATTAGTGCCTAGTACTGACATAGCCTAATCACAGATCTTTTCCCCATGAGAAGGGGCTATGCTCAAATCCTTTAATCTCCGACTATCCTATCAGCTTCAGGCTGTATTAGCCAGCTGATTCTACTCCCATCCCTACCGATCCTACGAGCAGGTGTTCCAATCCTTTGCAAATCATGTCTACCTGGTACCAGTGCTGTGTCAGCGCTGTCAGAGACCTGTGGCATTGCACAACTGACGCAGTACATACGGCTTCTGTCGTGTCAGGGTAACCTGGCTGGGTAGATGTTTTCGTTCGTCGTTCGTTCGTTCGCAATAGCATGCAGACTATTGAGTTAAAGATAGAGAGCACTACGCTACGCTAATAGAAAGAGACGGTACACTATTTACCAACCTATTTTAAGACTTCATGAAATAAAAATAAAACAAATGCGATCTCTACCATGTTTTTTGGATCTCAGTTGAGCTATGTAAGGAAGAAGGTGAGTCAAATCTGGGTTTTTTTACGTTTAAAAATTGCTCTGAATAGTCGTTTTGTGACTTTATCTAGAGTATCTTCATTTCAAATAAATAACGCGGCTTAAAATCTTGCACAGCAGGCTTCTTAGCGTTCAAAATAATAAAAAAGGGTATGATATATTCCCAGGTCCCTACAAGTTAGCTAAAAGAATTAATTTCCTAAGCGTGCAACATCCACGAAATATCTATTAATTAACAGAAACAAAAATGTTACTTCTGACAATTTATTAACAAAATAGCAATACAAAAATAACCGTAAGCCTATAAAACCCACATCATGACTTGCAAATACTCTTACAGTTACAAATAGTACTATCAAATCATATAGTCAAAGTAGAAATCACAGTCGACTAGGTTAGAGTTTAGTGGGTCAAATCGGGCATCACAGCAGACTAGATTTACAGCATTTAGTGTCCCTCATCGATGGTCATCTGCTCATCAGCAGCGGGCTCGTAGTTGAGGTCGATGTACCTCTTCTTGATGATGTCTTTGTAGACAAAGCCACTCTTTCTGGCGACGCGGGTCTTGTCCTCGCTGTCAAAGTCAATCTCGTAGAGACCGAAGCGACGCCTAGGTGACAAATAAAAGCAAAGTTAGACGGAGGGAAAACGTCCCTATTGTAAAATGTGGTGTTTGAATATTCCACCCACTAGTTAGATAGAGGTGTTACAAAAGATGCTAACTCTTTTTACAGGGTCATGGTACCTGATGATAGGGATCACAACCAAAATATTTTTTTAGCTCTATGACGTTCCGTTGATTTTTAAATAATTAAAATGTAAGCGCTGTGACGGGAGAAAAATATTTTTTAAATACTGTTTCCATAGACTTTCACTATGTTTTAACAGCCTGAAGCTATTAAAATACAGCTAAGCAAACAACCATATTTTTTAATTGGAGCTAAATCCAAAAACAAAAATATTTTGAAAATTTTACAATTTTGAGGTTATAAAAAAAAAGTTGTGTTTTTCAACTTTTTTTTGCAGATTTGTCATTATGTTGACCAGCAGTTTACACCCTGTAAAAAGAGTTAGTATCTTTTGTTACACGTTGTATAAACCCAGTAGTTAGTTAAATCTATTGACTGACTTATTTCTTGGCGCGAGCTCTCGGTTTATGATACTTTGAGCTTCAATATCAATACAGTAGCCATTTTACTACCAAATAAAAGGCAAAAAATACTGATTGGGTTTCATGCAAGAGTCAACGTCAATAAATACGAAATGGCGTACACGGTCTCGATAAAGAATGGGAAGATATTTTAAAGAGAAATGAAGGGAGGCCTTAGCAAAGCAAAAGGACCTAAAACACCATAATTCATTTGAAAAAGTTACCTGTATCCGTTCAGCCAAGACCAGTTGTCCATGAGTGCCCAGGGCATAAAGGCCCTGACCTGGATGCCGCTCTCCAAAGCGTTGAGCACACTGTTCAGGTTCAGCCTGTGGGCGTTGACCCTGACGTCGTCCTGGAGACCAGCGCTGGCTGGGAAGCCGCTCTCGGTGATGTAGAATTCCAGGTCGCCGTAGCGGTCGGTCAGCTGGATCATCACCTGGTTCAGGTTGTCGGGTCCTTGCTGTTGAGGAAATGAATTGGGTTAGAACTGATCTAGTCTTGTCTTATCGAAAAACCTTTGTCTGGTCTTATCGAAAAACAACTACATTACAGACTTGAGGCCCTAGTTGTATTGTTATTCCAAATTAAAGTTAAGCAAATAGTCTTACCGGCATAGTGTTGAACTCAGAAATGGTCCAGCCTTCAGGGATGAACTGGCCAACGTTGATGTCATCCAAGATGGAAGGTACAGCGTTCTCCCTCAATCCAATAGTGGCCGACACGCGATAGCTGCTGTAGTGGTTGAAACCGTAGAAGTCAGCGGTTCCGAGGACGTACAGCCTCTCCTCCTCAGACCACGCTGGCAGGCGAGACCTGGGGTAGCCCTGCTCTGCGCTCTTCTGGGCAACTCTCTCTTCGAGCTCCTTGGGCCAGCCACCGTCCTCGGCGTAGATTGGGTCGGAGTAGATGCCCCACTGTAAAGAAAGGATGTTTGGTGTTAAAATAAGCTCTCTTGTCATCTCCATAAGGCTACTCAGTTTGCAAAACAGGACGCGAATGAACTTTTATAATTTAACTAGCGAGCCGGCCCGGCCCGGCCCGGCTTCGCACGGGTGCATAAAGTATTGAAGAAATATCTAACTGACGGTGTCACGGAAAGCGTCTTTATTACTGTGTGTCCCTACTTAGATATTTTCGTAAGCCTACTCCATCTTAAACATGTATCAGGTACAGCACTATCCGACCGGTCAATTCACCCATCTAGTGTGATTGGGGGTAATACTGAAACCTGTATAAATCATCTAACAATCATCTAATAATAAAGATATACCTCAGCCTGACGCTTCAGCTCAGCTGCGGCAATGTCCTCCTCGGCATCGCTGCCTGCCGACCACCAGCCGACCTCCACCACGTATCCGACCTGACCGTTCTGAATCGCGCGGAACTCATCGTCGTACAAGTGCCAAGCCCTAGCGTTGGCCATGATCAAGTTCTTAGCGCACAAGTACTCGCCAATGCCGGTCGCATTAAGTCTGGGGGCCAGGCTGGTATCTCCATATCCCTGGTAACAGATCTGCTTGGGTTCGTTGAAGGTGATCCAGTACTTGACTCGGTCGCCAAACAACTCGTAGCACACTCGAGCGTAGTCTTCGAACCATTCAGCGAAGAGGGGGTTGGCTAAGCCACCCAGGTCTTGCAGCTTCTGGGGAAGGTCCCAGTGGTAGATAGTGATGAAAGGAGTGATATCATAAGTGAGCATCTCGTCGATAAGGTTGTTGTAGTAGTCGACGGCGGCCTGGTTGATCTGATTGGCAAAGCCGGTGGGGAGGAGGCGTGGCCAGGAGATAGAGAAGCGGTAGGCGTCAAGGCCGAGTTCTCGCAGGAGTTCGACATCGCGCTTGTATTGGTAGTAGCTTTTGGCAGCATCGTCGGCGGTGGTGTCATCGGCGGCCGCGGTCGGGTCCTCGTGGATCAGGCGGTCCCAGATGCTCTCGCCCTTGCCTGCGGGACAAAAGCAGTGATATGTAAAACTTATTGCCATGCATGCTACAGCTGCCCTCCTTAGCCATATACGAAATAAGAATGAGCTAATAAATGGATAGCCCTTGCCCGAGATTCCACGAAGGAGTAACGGGAACAAAGAAAAAAATATACTTCCATGACAATATTTTCTTCTTTGTTCTTTGTTCAAAGCGAGATTACGGTCCTGTCCTGACAAACTTAGTGGATCGATGTACTCATCAATATGAATTCAGCTGTTCCAAACTAAAGCTTGCTGCCTATCGCACCAAATGGAGCTGCTGATATGTTTTTCGATATTGCGCATGACCCAGAGTTAAAGCAGCATGTATTGATGCTTTCAACGATTCCTTCAAGTATGACATGGTCTGGTCACTCTGTACATAACTTCCAAAATACAAACGTATTTTTATGGTTGTCTTCCAGTTCTTGACTTACCATCTGCATCCCAAGCTCCCTCGATTTGGTAGGAAGAGGTGGAGGCTCCGAAGATGAAGTCTTCAGGGAAGTACCTGATGGAGCCATCGTCTCTCGACGTCTTGACTCTTGCGTTGCAGCTCAGCACCAGAGCGCTAAAATATTTAAAAAAACGTTACCAAGTTTGTGCTTGATGGGTGGACAGATTAGGCACTCCAAAGTGAAGAGCAGAAAAGGACAAGTGTTTGAAATCGATGCACCACGTCTTTCTTGAAATATATTTTATTTGTTGATGGAGTAGGCTTGCCCAGTACTTATACCATCCTGAGAACTTGGTTGGCCTAGCCCACAGGAAAGGCAAATCAATACGTGTGGAGCCAACTAAGCAATGTGCCAGGCACTGCAGCGTCTAAATGGTCACTTCGCGTATCTAGTGTAAGTGAAAGTGCCACTGGACGCTGCATAAATCATCTCATTACGTAGAGTCAGTCTCAGTCTATTTTAATATTTGTTGGTGCAGGCTTGTAAGTCTTTTCAATACGTTGATAAAGTTATGCTCAATTTTATTGGTATTACCTATGCAAATTAAACAATGTTCTTATTTTAGAAATTTTAGGAAATTAACAAATAAATGCTTCACGGTGTTAGGCAAAATATACCAGGTAGGTACAAGGATAAAGCGCTATTACTTTTTACATTTTAAAGTTGAGAAGAAAATCTACAGAAAAATACGGGTATGTAAATTGATATCATGATAAAAACAGAGCTCTAATCCTTACCAGAGGCAGAAAGCTACGACAAGCTTCATGTTGAACTTCAGTCGATGTCTAACATGCTTCGGACTAAGTACAGGTTCTTTATATACGATTTACACCCGATGCTAGATCTTGAGATTATTTCCACGATCAGATATTGTTTCGAACGATACCCCCTTATCTTCAATTTGCATTGATTGTTATAATTTAATTGTTATTATTTAAAAACTTCATACGACTAAGTTTTTGGTGCTGATGAAAATCAGTCTATTATTCCGATATCGACTTTTGTTATTATTTTAAGATTGTGAATTTATACATAGTGAGTAGGCAAATGCTCAAATTAACATTGCCCACATTGACTTCTCCATCCCAGAAACTACTATTATGATGTGATTATGATTTTATCAGAGCTTACAGAATTGCAGATGATCCATTTCACCCTCACCGACAGCTACGGTCAAAAAGAAGCCACACTATATCCATTCAACACATGATCGAAATCCAGTGCCGGGACCAAATAAAGGTAGATCTTGCCGCCTTCACGTTGCGCATTGGTACTCTCTGCGAGGATTGCTCCAGTGCCTTCTCTCCGGGAAAGTACCGGAGCTGTTGTATTGTCGCAGATGAGCAGTAAATACAGGGTGTTAAAAGACCGCCAACAGACCCGAAAGGTACGCATACTAGACACCAAAACAAAGTACTTTTTCGATAAATTATTGCTGGGAAATGATTTTGGTTTTTTAGGTTATAATTTTGGAAAATATTTTATCACGCAATGGATGTGTAACGCAGAGAACTCATATTGCGCAAGCGTTGATATAAACTTTTGTTACTTCCGCTCGAGGTGCCGATGTTAAGAATACATTGCGGGTTGCAATTTTAACGTCGTTTTATGCAAGAAATATTCATAGTTTTGATATGGCTTCTTGAGAAGAAATGTTAAGCACTCGATACTGAGTACATTTCCGCAAAAAACTGTTTTCGAAAAGTCCGACTTTGAACCTCATTATCTCGGAAACCGTTCATTTCCCAGGCATAGTTCCTTGGGTAAAAATGTTCGATATGATGAGGACAATATGTGGTTTCCCGCTTTGTTGGCGGTCTTTTAACACCCTGTATACACTGTTTTATGACAGCCTAGTACCTAGAGCTGAGCTTAGTTGACATACTTAATCTTTATTTTGGCCAAGAGAATCTTTAGTTTTCTCAAGTGTGTAGATAAACAATATAGGTACGGTCGGCCACAATCTCAGATACCCCATGGCAGCTCTTACCGCGCGCGGCATAAAGGCGCCAATCGAACAAAAAGGGGTATCTGAGACTGTGGCCGACTGTACCTACTTAAGATAAAAGGTCTCATTTTTGATCAGTGAAATGCACAGTGTTCAAAAAATGCTGGCCTGATATTATCATGTCATTGACATTGAAGTTATAATCTGTCAGAGAGTTATCCTCATTTCGATCACACCGAAAGAATAGCACATTGTTACTACCCTGATATCAAAATGTTGCTACGAAGATAACCATATCAAATAAAGAATCTCACTTGCATAATTTTGTGCCTTGAGATCTTTCGATTACCAGAAATCTTTAGATTACAGCTACAAATGAAATTGCTGCGCTCAATAGTCAAGTAGGTAATAAACCACAGACAACCCAGTCCTTTTCACTTCTTTCATATGCTTCAATTTTGCCGAGTTTGCTTGACTACATTTTTTTTTTTTTTTTTTTTGTTAAATCGTTATTCTATACACTACACTATAGAGCCTAAAGGTCTTTTCAAACAAAAGCCAAAATTAACGCTACAATGAATCGCTGCGATAAAAAATAAAAATTGTCTCCACTGGTCATCCAAACAGGCTTTAATAAATAGATCAATGTCCTTCATCAATAGTCATGGCCCTATCAGGAGCCGGTTCATAATGTAGATCGACCGTTCTCGTCTTGATTATTTGTTTATAGACATAAGCTGACTTCTTGGCTGTCCTTTTGCGCGCTGGATCCTCCAAATCGACATCGTAGATACCATAACGTTGTCTGCAAATAAATTGGGCATATTTGTATTTGTCGGATAGAAAACATCTCGAGCGCCTGAGGTATTATAAAAATATTATAAAGGGGTATGTATGAATTATAAATAATGGTTAGTTTTCAAAGCACAAATTCAAAGCACTTCCTAGATGGCGCTTATACTTGTGCCCATACAAGAACCGGTACATGACTGTCAAATTTTGCTCAGCACAGATTTATTTTGACAGTCGCGTTCCGGTTCTTCTATGGCCATGCCTGTAAGCGCCATATATGAACTGCCTTTTATTTGTGCTTTCAAAACGGCTCATTGTCTATGATAACGCAGAAATATGTAGTTATAAGTAAAGAGTGTAGATTTACGCAGAGCAAGCAAAAAATGATTTTTTTTTCGAAATCCTTAATAAATAGTGAAGTATAATATGTATCAGCAAATAATATAAATCACATCTAGTCAATCATTATTATAATCATCTACTTACAAATAACCCTGCCTCCATTCAAAGTTATCCATCAGACTCCAAGCAAAATAGCCTTTAATCTTTAGTCCAGCGTCAAGTCCGTTCAACACACTTGTCAAGCAATTCTTGAAGACTTGTACTCTTTCGTCATCTTCCAAACCTGGGTTAGTGGGGAAACCACTTTCGGTGATGTAGAAGTCTAGGTCACCGTATCGCTCTTTCACTTGTCTCAGGGCGTTGTTTAGATTGTCTGGTCCTTGCTGTAGGTAAATGATTGTTAGTGTTAGTATTATTATTGATCAAATTGTACCCTCAATGTTGAGGATCGTGTTCGTAATTTGAAGTTGGCGGAGCGCTGAATCCTCCGAATTCTGAAGTTATATCACTCAAGATGCGAAATATCTCAAGCAGGTGTTGCCATAGCTTTATTCATATTATCTAGCGGGTGGTTTGCTTCAAGCCTTAATTAGTAACTATTATTATCAGTGCCTTCATGCCTCCTTTCCCGTCCTCCAGGAGTACCTACCAATGAGCCGTTTTCAAAGCACAAATCCATAGCAGTTCATAGATGGTGCTTACAAGCGTTGCCATAGGCGAACCGGAACGGGGCTGTCAAAATTATTCTGTGCTAAGCGAAACTTGACAGTTGTGTCCCGTTTCTTGTAGGCTTGGGCGTCAACTGGAACACAAAAATCTGGCACTAGTGCCAATTGACACTTCAGAAAGGGGCACGCCTAGAAGCGCCATTTATAAACTGCTTTGAATTTGTGCTTTGAAAACGGCTCATTGTAGTAAAATTGAAAACATTGTTTTTATTCTATTAAAATGACATATCTAAGGACCGCTTTTCAAGCCTAACTAGGTACGGATTCTTACCGGACTCCCATTAAATACGCTTCTGGGCCAATCGTCAGGTGTGAACTTTCCAATATCAACGTCATCCATAATACCTGGCACCACATTATCCGTCAAATACTCTGAAGCGGAGACCAGGTAGCTGCTATAGTGATTCACGCCAAAGAAATCAGAAGTCCCTCTAACAAACTCTCTTTCTTCATCAGTGAATTCTGGCAGTCGAGATCTTGGAAACCCTTGCGCTGAGCTCTTCTCTGCTACTCTTGCAACTAACTCTTTGGGGAAACCGCCTTCTGCGCCAAAAATTGGCTCAGTGTAAATACCCCACTGTAAATAAATATAATCAATAACGGCAGCTCTATTTTTTTACTATTTTCAGACACATATTATTTTATTGAACTTAATATTATTATTTCGTGGTTCCGAAAGTTGAAATCAAAATAACGTAGACCTAAATTTTTCGATTTGACTGATTGATTTCATTATTACCAAAAGTTGAAGATTGAACACATTTCTGACGGAAAAACTTACCTCAGCCTGTCGAGATAGTTCAGCAGCGGCTGTATCCTCCTCCGAGTCTGTCATGGGTTCAAGCCACTGCACTTCCACGGTATACCCAACGACACCGCCTTGAGTTTCTCTGAACTCATTTTCATACAAATGATACGCCCTCGCGTGTGCCATCACCATATTCTTTGCGCATAAGTACTCGCCAACCCCTGTAGCATTTAACAGTGGCGCGAAGACGTAGTCTCCGTAACCGTTGAAACAGATTTGTTTGCCCTCATTAAATGTTATCCAGTGCTTCACTCTATCGCCAAATAACTCAAAAACCACTCGGGAGTAGTCCTCAAACCAATCGGCGAATAGGGGATTCGCGAAACCTCCTAAGTCCTGCAGCGACTGCGGTAGATCCCAGTGGTATATTGTGGCCATGGGAGTGATGTTGTACTTGAGCATTTCGTTGATGTAGTTGTTATAAAAGTCTACGCCAGCTTGATTGACTTCGTTTGAGAATCCTGAAGGGAGGATTCGCGTCCATGAGAAGGAGAATCTGTAGGCGTCAAGGCCGAGTTCTCTCATCATCTCAACGTCTCGTTTGTAGTTGTGGTAGGAGTCGGCGGCGATGTCTCCATTGGTCTGGTCAGTGATGTGTGTAGGGTTAGTGTGAACTAGGTGGTCCCAGATGTTTTCGCCTTTGCCTGAAATGGGAATGACAGCCCCATATTATACCATATTAGAGCCCGGGCTCCTCTCCCTACTTATCCATAGGTATTTTCTATCAGTGCCGCTTTGGATACTAGTTCTTAATAAAGAACTACCCGCAGTCCTTGACATGCCTAGGTATTTTAGTAGGTTGTAGAGAAGCATACCTATCGCACTTCTAAGCTTCAATTTGTTACTTCAATTTAAATGGACATATAATTTTTTGGACATATCGTTTGTTAGTATCGGCACAATTTGTCAGCTCTTTAAGCTCAATAAGCTCTTTTTAATTTAAAAGTCCTTAAAATTTTGTATTCAACTTGGAATGGCTAATTTTGCATTATTCGATTTTGCTTATAGTCTTCTAAGTACTTCTACTTAGATGAATATACGCATAATCGATTTCTAATTTCACTTATACTCATTAAAAAAAACATCCAATAAGATCAATGCTCACCATCTTCGTCCCATGCTCCTTCGATCTGGTACGAAGCTGTTGCTGCCCCAAATATGAAGTCATCGGGGAATCTGTCTGAACTTGCATTGCAGCTGAGCAGAAATGCACTGAAAGAGTTATTCAGGGCAAGTTTTAAATAGCTTTATTCCTGAAACACGTTCATCATTAAAATGTGATTTCAATCAACTTTTGTTCTACGTCTTTTCTCATAGCTCCATACTTTTTTATAAAGTTGGAATTTGTGCCATTTCAGCGCTGCCTGCGCAGCGCGCTTTCGTGCCCCTCCACTCTCTACCACCTTTCCAGCCTCTCCTGTACTGGTACCACGAGTGCTTACTGTCAATGTCACTGAAAGTGACAAGTTGCATAAACAACCTTACTACTATAGTATTAGGATACATGACAGACGTCCGGCGGACGTCCGGCACAGCTTTTTCGCACTCGTGGTAGCTATACTGTTCATATTTTGTAACTCTGTGCCAAAAAAATATATTAAAAATATATTTTAAAATATGCATTTTTCACCAAAATTGTAGGAAAGTTGTCGGAAATCGTATTTAGAAGTTGGGGTGTCTGAGAAAAATTGCTCTGTACAATTATTACACAGTTGTTCTCGCCTGGCGCAGGATCGTGAGAGGTGGCGTGAGCATGAAGAGGCCTTTACTCAGCAGTGGGCGCTAACAGGCTGATGATGATGATGTTCTCGAATGAAGGGATCCCGGAAGATCCCAATATTCCGAGGGAGCCAATTAGAAATACCACCAAATTTTGGAAAATAATCGGAATGCATGGAGGAACGCACTAACTATTAGAACGACTGCACTTACACGTCTCACAAACAGATGAGATTGCCACAGAATGAGAAAGACAAAAACTTACAAAAGTGCCAATATAATCCTTCTCATAGTTAGGTATTTCATTTAAAAATTGCAACTGATCTGAATGAGGAAATAGTTTCTCTTTATACGCGTTTATCGCATCTCAGTTATCTTTCGCTTAGGCATCTCTCGTTTTTTTTTCGTTTTTGTATGTCAACAAATAGTACGGTATGTTAAGGCTGTTGATCTGTAAATTGCAAAATTTAAATTGCAAGTTAGAATTCCTTTTCGATTTCTTCTCACGTGTGCGCGAACGCAAAATAAGTAGCTCTTTATTAAGAACCATAATGATCGATTTTGCTGTTGAACATCTAAGTACCTACGTAAGAAGCGAAGGGAAGATACCTACGTTTGGCTGACTTCATCAAAGCCAAGTAAGGAAAATATCATCAGGAACCGTAGATTAGTTGACTCAACACCTATTGACCTTGTCTTTTCTTTGGACTAGGTCGACTAAACTGAGAGGGTGGTACACACGACCACACGTAGACGCTTACACGCTAGCCCTCTACTCGGTTACGTTACGGGCGACTTTACAACAAAAGTTTACGCTCTGACGTGCAGCAACCGTAGCATAAGGCTGGGTTAGAGCGTATGTATGGATCTATAACTCTGTCCATCCCGCTCTACGTCAAACAAAAGAGTGAGATACCTATAGTTTTAAACCCATAGATACGCTCTAACCCGGTCTTATGCTGAGCTTGTTGTCGTGTGTACAATTATAGGCCACACGCTAGGATACCCCTTTTTGTTCAATTGGCGCCTTTCGCGCCCTTATGCCGCGCGCGGTAAGAGCTACCATGGGGTATCTGTGACTGTGGCCGACCGTACCTATAGATGCCAGGCAAACCTAAACTATCTAAACATGCCAGGAACTGCAGAACTGCAGTGCAAACTTTAAATTAATGTAGGTACCTACGTTTTCTTTTCTTCTTTAACTCCTGTACCTATAAAAAAAAATTGAGTGTCTGCAGGTCTCTTTATTTTTCTTGTTTCTCTTCTGGTGTTGGTCTTTTTGAGTCGTCAGTCTATCTCATCAGAAGCTAGCCCACATTTTCTAGGCCCGTTCTGGCTTCCATTCCAGTGACTGTTTTTCCAAACTCACATCTTTTCTAAAATGAAACAAGCAAAACCAGATAATGCAATAGTGATGCAATAAAGTTGTACCTAATACTTGAAATATTATCTGTAAAATAAGTGCCTAAGAACAACAAGAGTTATCTAAATTCCAAGCAGCCCCTCTACCCTTGACACATTTTTCCAATACGGCCGCAATTTACAAAATTTAATATTTTACAAATTAAGACGAATTTTGTGTTTTTATTGAATAAAACAGCCTTACCTTTGAATAATTACAAAGTTTTTAAAATCAAAGCATTACTATGCGAATTCAAAAGAGACATTATTTTTTAAACTTTTTCACTTTGATCGCAATAGCGTCAAGGGTAACCCCCCTGTACCTATCTCGATACTCAGGGATATCTTTCCTATCAATATTGGAAACCCCACAGAGTTTTGAATAACAATTTTATTGTATTTGTTTGATAGGGCAAATTTTTTTTTAACCGCTTCATATGAACCGAAAACATTGAGGATGAATTTCAAAACACTCGCACTCTCGCTGTAATTAATACAATCAAAACGGGACGGCGGTAGTTTTGAAATCCATCCTAAATGTTTTCTTTAATGACACGGCTTATAGCTTTAAATACGTTAAAGGGTTTTTAATTAATTATAAGCACTATTAGTGCCAAAAGATCCCACATATAGAGAAGACCAGCGACATCTTTCTACAGTACCTAGAATATTATTTGAAATGTTTTATCAAAGGACTCAAAAATTGAATTTCGACAAACGGATAATCGACATCATTTTCTTTCGACGATACAGAACTTCGATGCGTTTTTATTTCGACAGTACTTTGGATCGAAATATCATAACTCCGACACTCCGATGTTACGGAACTCCGACAAAACGTTTGTTCGACATAGCACTCTACGAAGGACATACAGTATTAAACTAGATGGCACTGTTGAAAAGTTCCTTCGCCACCCGAGAGATGTCGCTACATGTAAATAAATATTATTCTGCCATCAACGACACACTCCATACATTTGGTGCACTACCTAAGTAACGAATTTGAGTATGGAACAGCTGATATTTTTTCCGAGATTTCGCACGTGGCCCTAAGTGTAGATTATTTCCTCAACGCCCTTCATTGTTAGAACAGGACATTTCTATAACACCGTGTAGAAGGCATCAACCGGTAGATACTCGCTTTTATATCTACTAGGTTAACTAGGTAAAACTATTAGCATTTGCATCTACGTAATGAGATGATTTATACAGCGCCCAGTGGCACCTTCACTCACACTAGTAGACGTTTGATTAATTTGGATGGTAGGTAGGTAGGTAGGTAGGTAGGCAGTTAGGTAGGTCAAATATTACCCTTTACATAACCCTTATCTAACTGTACATCATACATAACACTACACTTCAGTCCATAATAAAATGTAAATAAAGTTGTTGGTAGGCACATACTAATCGAAATCAAATCAGTATCTTGATGTAACATAAGTTCCTATCATAAAATTGATCTTATTTATTGTTAACGTGGAGTGATAGGCTAGCCTGTATACGCTCATAAATAAATGCAAATACCTATATGTGACAAAAATACATTTTATCTTCAAGTACAGTAGCGTCACGAGTTATGAGCGCTGACCTTGAATGCGCAGAAGTCACTTTGTATGGCAGACAGAAGACGATTGTATGCGCAGAAAACCCCCACCACTTTTGTCGGGCGCTCATAACTCGTGACGCTACCTACAAGAAGCTATTATCAATTTTATTGTAGAGTTCGCGAGCATACAATGTGCCTCCCTCCACAAAGCGGCAAAAAGAAATGATACTTGAGTAAAACAGTTCTCTAACTTTACAATTTTTACTCAAGTATCACAGAGCTGTTTCTTTCTCCTTTTTATCCTAGTCTTTTCTGTGACTTTTAAACCCGTTATGTTACTTTGATATCTACTTTGTTTTTTTTACAGTTAACTTTTACTTGTAAATTAGGCCGCTTATTAGACTGTACCAAATTCAGCGATCCGCTTTACCCAATGTATCTTCTTTAGGAGGCGAAAAACAACAAATAACTCACTTTGAGTCCACAATGATGTAGGCAGCGCTCCCATTATGGCTCATTGATTTTTGAGATCTTTTGTGCAGGGGCTAAGCTCCGATTTTCAACCATACTGCTTCGGATTAGAGACGGTAATAGTTAGGTGTTTTTTTCGAGTACAAAATGAGTGTTTATCCATTATATTTATTGTTCGGGCGCCACCCGCCGAGTCTGTTTGTATGTACCGCTCCATTGTGCTCTATTATCCTCTTTTGTTGCGATTTTTTTAATGCTCAATACCCATTATAATTTGCAGTGGCTAAATACCGAAAATAATCAGTGTAAAAATTGGATCAGCCTTTGTTGGGAACTGATGCTGTCATATTTGTGTATTTTTACACGTGCTTTTGATCGAAGCCGCGTTTCGGTTTCTCTACCTTCTAGCGTCATCGGTCGGTTTCAATTATATTTTGGTCGGTTTTCAAAATGAAGAAAACCTATTTTTTTTATGTGTCTATCTGTCTGTGTGTCTGTCTGTAACACCAATTTAGTTGCGGTTTTTTTAGGGCAGGACTTTTAGCGAGTCTTAGATAATAATATGTTTTATCAAAATCGATTCTGCCGTTTATGAGATATGCTAATTTGAAGCTTAAATGGGGGAGTATTTTTTATTTTATTTTATTAAGTATCGATATTTATATTAATTTGTGAGAAACATTCCCTATTATTCCGTAGTATTTGGCAATGGTATTTACTGGACCTTATGTATTTTATAAGCCTTTGAAATGTGCAATCATACTCGTATAAGCAATGTAGCTAAAAGCCTATTCCTCATATTATGCGGAACTTCAAAGATGAACATGAAATAAATATAAAGTTTTATAAAGCTATTACTGAAATTGAATATTTTCTTTTGATCGTATATTTGGAATGTACCTCTATTGTTAATCCAACACACAAAATTATCTATTCGCAACAAAATTAAATTACCTACTCGCCAAGACGAGTAGCGAAGCTCAAGGGGGCACTACTACCTTTTCTCGAAGCGCTTCGTCGTTTTTTTGAACCCTCATAATAACAGAAAAGTAATGAACATATGACAGTAACGACACGGCCAAGCCACATACTTTGACTAAGGTGTAGAGTTTGTGAAGTTAGGGCTTGTAGAGTTAGAAGCTTGGCTCTACATGAGATCTGATATCTTTTTGACAGTGCGAGGTGTATGGTCTCGTCTTAGCAACATATTTTACATGAAAATGTTTTTGGTGGGATTGGTTTTACTATTGATTTTAATGTTCCATGGCTTCTGCCCGCGACTTCGGTAAAAAGTTGTTTTCCATTTTTCCCGTTAACGATGTGAGCGTGGACGAAGTCGTGAAATAAAGGTAGTAACTAATAGCCTATTTTCACTAACTTTCACATTTTAATATTAGTGGAAAGTGGGATGAGATTGATGGGATATCATTTCAGCCAACGGGAGCCCAATTCAATCTGTCCTTCTATCCAACTACAGCCCACAGAACCCACAGTCTTCTTGTCCTCTAAATAAATCCTTGAAATTTTCACGCAGGAAGATACGAGTACATCTAAACCACATCATACCATACATACGTCCCATACTCCCGGTATTTCTTTCGAGGTAAACTTTAAGGGGCCTGTTTAGGAGGGGGGAGGGGGTGAAGGGGTCGGGTGGGGGGATGAAGATAAGATATAAATCATATTGTATCACGGAGCGGCTTGACTGAATCTTGATGTGGTGGGAAGACGGCTTAGTGAGTGTGGAGAGAGTTTAATAAACCCCGACCCAAAAGAGGGTTGTTATAAGTTTGGCAGCTACGTAACGTGTGTGTGTATATCTGGATGTCTGTCTGTGGCACCGTAGCTCTTAAACAGGTGAACCGATTTGGATATGGCTAAAGTATGTCACGTTTTTTTTTAAAGGTCTTAGGAGTAACGTCTTAGGACTTTAGGGTTACCAGGAGGTAAGTAGGTATTCCATTTACCCGTAGCATTTCTGCACCTGGTATGTAGTACATACGACATCACGTCGACCTTTACACGCTAGCACTCTACTCGGTTACGTTACGGGCGAATTCACAACAAAAGTGGACAGCTGCCGCTGCCGCTGCTGCAGTGTGTGAGCTGTCGTGTGTACATATAGTTACATACTCATAGAGTCATAATTTACATTATCACTAGTGGTCAGTATGTATAATGTAAATTATTGTATTATAGTGTCCAACTGCCCTTTTGATATGACTAGGCTCAGTTGCCCATTAACAGATAATTTCCAATCATCATCAGCCTGTTAGCACCCACTGCTGAGTAAAGGCCTCTTCATGCTCACGCCACCTCTCACGATCCTGCGCCAGGCGCAACCACTGTTTTCCGGCTACTTTGGCTATGTCGTTGGACCATCTGGCTGGTGGTCTGCCAACCGATCTCTTCCCCTCTCGGGGTCGCCATTGCCAATGTCGTATAAATAGTCGAGCGACGCTTTGAGATCTCCTTCATAAAGTGTCACTCCATCATTCACGCTTTTGAGATGCCTATAAAAAAAAGCTTTCTCTCCACCTCCTTAGCCCGTGTTGGCAGTCGTATCTCCGCCCCGCGTTATGTCGCCGCGCCGCATACATACATACATAATTTATACGCGATCCCTCAAATATAATAAAACCTCTGCCAGACGGAGTAATAGGTAATGTATGTGGCCAGGGATGGAACTAGGAAGGAAACAAACACACTATGTACTTAATCATATAAAATAACAGGGGGGCTATTTCTCGGGAATTTTGCATTCGATACATCTCGAAGGAAAAATCTCATGTCATTTCGATCTACACTCGAGTGGAGTCATGTCGAGCAAAAAAGGCAAACATCTCGCAGAAATCTCGTGCCTTATGTCGAGGATGACTTCGTGAGAATAGGAGATGTGGTGATATTTGCCGCAAAATGAGATTTTTCCTTCGAGATGTGTTGAATGCGAGATTCCCGAGATTAGCCCCCAGGTAGTTCGCGACGTACCTACTTTAGAACTCCATTTCTCGTCATCCCCTTGATCGATTTGGCTCATGTTCTAACTTACAAATTATTTCGTGACATTCTGATCAACCTTTTCAACAATAGTTGTTTATTTGGCTCCATCCAGTTATCGTCCAATGAACATCTATATACACCTATACACATCTATACAATCTATACTAATCTATCTATATACATATATACACACGCCGGATTGTTTGTTTGTTTGTTTGTCACACTTTATTGCACACAAAAAAAAATTGACTTAAATAACATGATATTAGGAGAAAGTGTACAAGGGCGGACTTATTTCTAGAGAAATTTCTTCCAGCCAGCCCTGGTTAATAAAGAGATATAGATGTTGAGAGCGGGATGGGCAAAATAAAGCGCAAACATTAGAAATTAAGATTCTTAAAAATAATATATCAACATAGACATACACACTAATATTACACCCTAATACATATATTAAACCTAACGGATAGTAATAAACTAAAACATATCTACGGAGAAATAGACTTACATATAAGTTATTAAATACACTACATAAACATAGATACCTATTATAATATTACCTACAGTTGGGAGAGGAAGTGTTCTTTCATCTTAATCCTAAAAAGTGCCACAGATGGACAGTCCCTAATGGCCTGAGGAAGAGTGTTCCACATGCGAGCAGCACTCACAGAGAACGAGTTCGAGTAAAAATTCGTTTTGCAGGCTGGGACGTGCAAAGACCTCAAATCACACGCTCTCTGTGGTTTGGTTCGTGGGAGCAGTGAAAATCTCTCGCGCAAGTACGCAGGCGCATTGGGATTCCTCAGTATGTTATACAGAAAGGTCAACATGTGTAAATCACGACGCATTCTAATGGGAAGCCACTTTAATTGGCGTCTGAAAAGTGACACATGGTCATACTTCCTCAAGCCAAAAATGTACCTGATGGCGAGGTTTTGGAGGCGTTCTAGCTTGTCCACTAGAACCTCCGTGGCGTCCAGGAAGCATATGTCTGCATAGTCCAGTAGCGGTAGGAGCAGAGCCTGGGCTAGCATAACCTTGGTTCAAGTAGACTCGGATATAAGCGAGTGCATTTTTTAGGCAAACGCAAAAAACGACACGACATTCATTTAAAAGGATGACTTTATTATTCTAGTACGTCCCTGCGCGTACCTACTTCTGTATATGGGTCTTGAGCGGATTTCGCCTTTTATTATCTCTTGATATGATCCGTCTCCAAATAGGCTGATGAATTTGAATCGGATAAGTAAGTAGCTACTTACCTTACTTACCCGGGTCCCTCCGAGATACTGTTTAGCCTTGTGGTGAACTTTGACATTTAGCGTCACGAGAAAGCAGATAAGTGTAAGTATACGGAAAACCTTACACGTACACAAACACATAGAAAACTTTCAATTAATATTTAGTAGAGCCCAACAACGTTCTACTGACGTAGAGTTAGTACGTCTTTGGTAAAACTACATATAACACACTTATAAAAACATATTCCTGTACGTAGAGATGAGATGCCCGATGTAGGTAAGTACTCACTGCGTTATCGATGCTAGACATAGTCATAAGACCGTCATTGAAAAAGCATACAATACATTATTTCAAAGTAAGCATAAGTACCCTCCGTTTGACCGAACCGCGACCGACATAACATACATACCCATATTACCCATACAAGGAAGCATTCACAGAATAACTTTTATCGCATTAAAATCACACTTGGATGAACAAACAGTGGCGATTAGGCATAATGGTCTGTGGACAATGGGCACGGCTTACAGCACTATTGCATAATTCAAAGAAATGTAGTTGGATCATTCAGTCTTGGTCATGGAAAGACGTTTACACTCACTAACTATGAACATTTGTTTACACATGACAAAATTATCATGCTTGGAATAAATCAAACGCTTGAAAAACGCAATACTAAAAAGCCTTGAATTATCCACAATGGATAAATGGGGCCTTAATTTTCTGAAGCTGAAATGTTGCGTTCTTGCAATACTTTTATGTGTTAAATGTTGCTTGAATGGTGTTTCAGTTGTAGCAAAGAAATGCTTCGTACCACAGTCACTAAGCGCCATCTTACAATCTGCAAGATACACGATGCGAAATACGCAGTTGCCGAACTTTTAGACTCTATCACCTTGATACGCGAGGTATTTGTACGCAGGATATTTGTATGTAAGTGTAAAAAATTTGCAAGTTGTTTACGCGTAACGCGACGTAAAATGAGTTGCGCAATATCTTGTATCTGCTCAGTGTGGTATGGCACTAAATCTCAAAGGGATCAAAATCACTCGTCCGCGGTACAATCGCAAGACGCCCGCCTATCAATACGATAATGGGCCATTCAACGATCAGGATTAGTTGGACAATACGACAGAAGTGGCTGGACCAACACTCGACTCGCTCTGGAGATCTCACTGGCACCGTGGACAGATGACAAGGACAGCCAGAAGTCCCATTTATTCATCATCATGAGTTAGACTCTTGTCGGTGCAGTACCCACTTTCCACGCACTCCAGTTTCAAGGCAGTTCTTTCGCAGACTGGTAAGTCACGCAGGATATCCACCATCTCTTTAATTTGGCCGAAATGGCTTCTCGGAAGCCTTCCTCTACCTCTCTTTCCTTCCATTATTTTGGTTCATTTGTCGTGACGTACCAAGTGGCCCAACATCTTTCCTCTTCTGCATTCAATCAATTCCTGCATACTCATCATAATAATGCAAAGGCAGAAAGGGGGCAAGACCCGAACAGACCATATCAACACTCAACGGGAATTTGTCGTAGCAGTATCCATTCCATCGGTGTCAGCAGAGAGATGAGAGCAAGCGCGCCAACAGCGTTAGGTTCTTTTTCTTCGCGACCATGTCGTACTCGCTTCCATTGGGAGCGGTCTTCAGTCATATGAACTGCCCGGTGAATGCTTCCTCCAGCCGCTGTTCTTAACGCATAGAATAGATAGACCATCTGGTTGGTGCCCTTCCCCTGGCGCATTTGCCATTCACCTGCTCCAATATCTTCTCTAGACTAGCAGTGGACGATCACATTATGTGTCCAAAGAAGTTGAGGATCTTTTCTTGGCATATAGTAGTCTAGGGTGGGTCTTCTATATTTATCGATCGTTGATTCATCTTTCAGCATGATCTATTGAGAGCTCTGACCGCCAAAGCTAATTGCGATGCACTCGTAAGTGATTTCTAGCGTGAGGCGATTTATAGGGATTTTGGTCATCTACAATGATAATGGAAAAGAAGTACTTTTGAGGACCAAAGTTTCAGTTTTATTCTTGAAGAAGCAAACACGAATTTCTAGTAGAAAACTAAGTTTACTTTATATTTTTGTTATTTGTAGGCCAGTCAGTATTTGTAAAATTAAAGTAACTACCTAAGTATGACATTGTTTGTACGTATGTAACGTTTTTCTTTATGACCATGTAAAGGCTAATTGGCTGAGTTAATTTCAACGAATTAAGCATAAGAGACATTAGATGACGTCAGCAAACGAAGCTAATCAGTTGCACGACGTAGTCGCACAAAATTCTTGCGTTGTGAAAAAAATATACACTTAAGAAACTACTAAAACCGACACTGACAAACAAACAGATATACAAAAAAAACTTACATTTTAGCCGGTAGCTATCACCGATCGAAATCAGTGTCAGATGGAACACTTTCGGTGCCATTATTTTGGTAACACAACACTCATGTTTGCCCCAATGCCTTTGTCATCTATTTTAATCCCCCAAACACCTTCTCGAGCCCTTATTTTGGAAGCCATAAGGGCGATCTCCGATTGGCAAGTCAGGTTTTGAATTTGAATTTGAAGGAATTTCTGGATTACGTAAAATGCGTCACTTATCTTGAGTTTAAAGAGATAATCTTTTAACGCTTCGCCTATTTCTTTTCTACATTTTTTTCTGATTTCTGAAAGTAAAAGTAGAGTAGGTATTCTTGTTAATAATGATACGTTCGTGATAAAACTAGGACAATGTAATACTTGTTGTTGTTTATGTCTCTCGATCGGTGTATACGATTAACAAAACAAAGATTGATCTACGGAAATAAAAAAAGGTCCAACTAAATGCGTGAGTGTAATTAAATGAATGTGGAAACGTTTTTGTTAATAAATAAAAAATAAAAAATAAAAAAAAAAAAACGTGAAAACGACACCGTATAATTCTGCGAATTTGCATTTACCGCCTGTGGGCTTCAAATGGAACGTATCGGTACTAATTGAGTTTTTATAAACTGAATGTGGTAATACTGATAGCTGTCAATCTTTAGGTATATCTACCTAGACCTTTTCACTGGGAAGATAACCATCCATAATAATATACCCGAAAAAATCTTAGATTTATAAAAAAACTGTTGCTCTATGCTAAAATAAAATAAGAAACAACTTTTCGTGTCAACGGTACAGAAGGAAAACAACAGCAACAATAATAATAATATTTTTTAGAGAGAAATAAAACACAGCCCTTGAGGATGTGACCCTCAAGGAGTGTGATTCTCGCGAATTAATCCACAACCACGGCCAGCTAATATTTCTACTTACTAAAATTAAGTATTTTTAGAGTTGGACCTTTTCAATCTTAAATCTCTTTTACTTATTATTGATCCCAATTAAAATCATGGGAAAATAACACGAGAAGAAAAATACGCGCCACTACAAAAAAAAGCCCTCCAAACCTCAAGCGAAACTACGTAGCGTTTACTAACAACAATGCATGCTCAAAAATCACCACTCCTAACATAACTAACCACTTTCCTAGGCCTTATAACCCTCAACCAACTACAACAACCCCATCAAAGTCCCAGAGCTCAGGATATGCTGGTCATCTAATCGAGAGCTGATTTAAAACCAGTAAAAAGGTATACCCTCTAAACACAATGAACTGAAGAGGTGTATCGAGTAGACACGTGACTTTTTGTGATATAATATTCCCATAGTGAAGTGAATTAAGGGTGGGCTAGGAAAGTTTAGAATAGATATATGGTTAAAGTATTTGCCGTAAAGCCTACAATTCCATTTCCAAACTTGAATGTCTTTCATGTCGTCGAAAAATCTTAAAAATAATAGTGGTTCGCCCCGAACTACGAACTCGCGACCCCATATCTCAGCAACCCCTTGACCGATTTGGCTCATGTTAGAACTTAAAAATTCTTTTAATTTTGTTTAATTTTAATTTTGGTAGGCGGGCCTAATTTCATAACGATCTGACTAAATTAACTTAAGTTATCGTCGAACGAACATTCATACATACAAATACATGTACAAACATACATACAAACGCCGGATTGTTCCAGTAGACTCGGAGAACTTCGCTCGCATCGCTCGCTCGTTCAATTAAAAAGTTTTGCGTCATTCAAGAATTAACTGTGTACATTACACCCCTGTATTATCTAAAATATCCACCATAAAAATAACGGTTTTTAAATGTCAAAAAAAGGATTGTTCATGTCAATAAGGGCTATTTTCGAGTGTTCTCGCTCGTCGGTTGAGTGGAATTTTTAGATAATAGAGGCGCAGAGCTGGGCCCTTAGCCTGTAACGCAATGGCGTCTCAATGGCGTCCTAGGTAGAAGGACAAAACTGGGATTTTTTCGTTGTTCTCCTACAACCAGCGAGCTAATCCTCTAGGATTAGACTCTTAATATTCTTTGCTGTACTACAATAACATTAAAAGGACCGACACTGGACCGACAGCAGCAAATAAATCGTAATTAAAACCGTCAACCGGAAGCCCATTTTGGCACCATTGTGTTACAGGCTAAGGGGCCCTGTTAGAATAAATGAAATCAACCATCCAAACATCGATACGCCACACGCTAGGATAACCCTTTTTGTTCGATTGTTCGCCCAAAATGGGCTCCCATCCTAGGTATCCTAGACTGTGGCCGACCGTACCTATGTAGACTAGCAGTTCCTCGCGACTTTGTGTACCGACCTCGATCTGAAAAGATTTCGTGAAGGATGATTTTCAGGAGACCTGTTGTACGAGTAAATTAGTCTATCTTCAGTGATTTCAGCTGCCTTTTGTCTGTCGATATGTCACGGTACCGTTTTAAATAGGTAGGGATAATTATTGAACGAGCGAGCGAAGCGAGCGAAGTTCTCCGAGTTTACTGGAACAATCCGGCGTTTGTATGTATGTATGTATGTATGTATGAATGTTCGTTCGACGATAACTTGAGTAAATTTAGTCGGATCGTCATGAAATTTCGTAGGCAGGTAAATGAGGCCAAGAGAATTTTTAAGTTCGAACATGAGCCAAATCGGTCGAAGGGTTGCTGAGATATGGGGTCGCGAGCTCATAGTTCGGGGCGAACCACTAGTATTTTTCGGTTCCACCTCACCAAACCAATTACAATATTTCAAAATGTTGCTAATATGGGATATAAAAATATCTCTATTATCACGAGTACCTAAACTGGGATTTCTGAGAGGAAAACAGGGTTTGGGATAAATCAAAGGGACAGATTTGTTTCAGGTGGCCAACATAGCTGAACAAGGGAACGAAGCCAGAGAAGTTCTCGCTTCGTATGTATGTATGTATGAATGTTCGTTCGACGATAACTTGAGTAAATATAGTCGGATTATCTCGAATTTTGGTAGGGCAGATATTTGAACGAGCGAGCCAAGTTCTCCGAGTCTACTTGAACAATCCGGCGTTTGTATGTTTGTATGTATGTATGTATGTATGTATGTGTGTATGCATGTATGTATGTTTGTATGTATGTATGTATGTATGAATGTTCGTTCGACGATAACTTGAGTAAATTTGGTCGGATCGTTATGAAATTTGGAAGGCGGGTAAATGAAATTAAAAGAATTTTTAAGTTCGAACATGAGCCAAATGGTCGAGGGGTTGCCGAGATATAGGGTTGTTAAGTTTATATTGGGTCGCGAGTTCACAGTTCGGGGCGAACCACTAGTATATAAAATTTATAATTTCGAACATAAGCAAATTGGTTGACGGGGTTGCCGAGATATGGGGTTGTACTGTACACTGTACAGTTTATATGCAAAGCGCGCGCACCTGCGCGTATGGTGTTAGCAAAAAGTTACACATGTGTAACTGTGGTCGCGAGTTCACAGTTCGGGCGAAGGACTAGTTTTATAGCTTCGCCGCAAGTGGCCGCAACCCTTTGCCGCCTCTAACCGTTTCCAACTGGCACCCCGCCCTCACATTAATAGGGTTTAAGAGTAGCATATTCGTGCGTTTTATTTAATTAAGGCTGGTAATGGGCGGCGCGTGGCACTCTCTCAGCGCCCTCTTAACTACCGGTAAGGGAGGGCTTTCATGTTTACTTCTCTCGAAAAACCGGCCAGATTTTGTAATACTGTTGGTCGTCTGGCAGAGATTCCTTTTAGCAATAAGGCCGCCCATTGTACCTAAATCTACTAATTAGTTGTATATTTCTTTGTTATTCTTTGGTTTAAGTATGTACAATAAAGTGTATTTAATCTTTCTATGTATCTACTTTATATGTAGAGATACCTGGGGCCTTAGCCTGTAACACAATGGTGCCAAAATGGGCTCCCAGTTGAAGGCTTCAATTACGATTTATTAATGCTGTCGGTCCTTTTAATGTTTTTGTAGTACAGCTAAGAATATTCTGATTCTAGGTAATTCTAGAGGATCTGTTTGTAGGAGAAAAAAAGGAGGAAACCCCGGTTTTGTCCTTCTGCTGGGACGCCATCGACACGCAGACTTAATGATGTATTTTTCGTACCCTCTTGCTTTTAGATACTTTTAGATTCAGATCCTACGCAGAAACAGTTATTTCTCACTACTTTGGTCCCATCGAAAAACTGCTTTTAACACTGACTTGATGCTATAATATTTAACCATTTAGCCCGCGTATACGCGCCCCCCCAATATCCCAAATTATGTGGTTAGAGTGTAGCATATTCGTGCGTTTTATTTGATTAAAGCTGGTAATGGGTGACGCGTGGCGCCCTCTCAACTCGAGCCCTCTTTAACATAACAACCGTATTATATTATGATGGTTAACATTTACAGTAATAGGCAGGTGGTTCTCTCATACGAACCTTCACAGGCGAATTATTTTTGTGTGGGAAGATATTATAATCACATTTAATTTTTAATTTTTGTATGGTCAGGTAAGTCTTACTTTCACTCTCACTTTCTCTCTCAATAAACTAAGGCCCGGTTTCTGAGTTGAGAATTTTTCTAAGCTAATGGGTAAGTAGCGTCCTGTCTCTGCAGTTTCTCACAAAAGAGCGTGGCAGAACGATAGTTAATAGGCCCGGTTTCTGTGAGAATTTCACTAACCAAATGCTTAAGTATCGTTCTGTCACTGCAGATGTCACACATATAGATTTTATTATGTTCGCGAGCGCACTGCGCGCGAAAAATGTATGAAAAATATTGCATTGCATGTTGCATTACATGTTACGTTGCACGTAGTCTGTACGCGGCTTAATGTTCGGTCGGCCTCAGTCACAGATACCCCATGGCAGTTCTTACAGAGCACGGCATAAGGGCGCCAATCGAACAAAAAGGGGTATCCTAGCGTGTGACCGACAGGCCGACTGTACTATGAAATGTAGTTTTATGAAATGGGCCACTGATTGGAGTATAGTGGGTTAAGTCATAAGCCACATCTTACTTTCTTACCGCTTACCTCTTCGCGGAGACGGCCGTGAAGATGGTATGTTGTCTTCACAAAGCTACAAGCAATCACATGATACCCGAAGTGGCAGACCGACAATAACGCCGCAATTCTAAACCTCTTTATTTAGTTCCATCAGCATTCGACGTGATTCAACACCAAATAGGCGTAATTCTACCCGGGGAAAGGACTTAAGGACAAAATTGCGGCGCAAACGGACCATTCCCGTCAACTCTCCTATTTCTGACTTCCTGTTAGGGCGCATTTATTCGACACGAATTGTTTAGCGCGGCTACTGCATGGTGTCCGCGCGGTCGCCGCGCTCTGAGTCTGTAACGTAATAGAGGATTAGTTCGCTGGTTGTAGGAGAAAAACTAGGAAACCCCGGTTTTGTCCTTCTACTTGGATGCCATCGACACGCCATTGCGTTACAGACTTAAGCCCCTGGTGTTTAGTGGTGGCAAGTTGGCAAGAGTTTTGTAATTAAATGGAAAGTCATTGGCAAGAGTGAACTTGTGAAACTGACAGATTTAGGACACTACTATCGTGTCTAAGTGTATCAGATTTCACGGACCGATCTTTGCGAGAAAATGCAAAGAACCTGGCCACGTGAACACAAGGGGGAGGAAACTTTATGTGCGGATTTCTGGAGCTAAAAGTGAGTGGCAATCATTATTATGGCAGGGAACAGCGCCCAGACGATCTAGGTAGACTGGGAACCATGGACCACCACTGACTGTCGAAGGTTAGCCCCAACAATACCTAAGCATTGACTACTTACAAGTTTTTTTAAATTATTCATTTATACATTTTTTTACAAAAACCAGTTACAAAAATACGCCAAACTGTAGAAACAGTTTGTTGGCGAAGTAGACATAGGAGGCAACGGGAAGAGCCCTCGCAAACGGTAATTTCCCCCGCAAATCGGGGTATTCGCTACTTAGGTGCCGGGCCTCGGTAATAGGGGGATTTCCCCACTGAATTTATGTTATTACTTTCGGAGCCATGTTTGGTGGGTGTTTTTATTTTTTTCGCCGCTGTTGGTTAAAATGGGAAACGTGATTGTAGCCTGGCGTTTATTATTTTTATGGCGCCTGGTATATACCAGTCGGCCTTTCTTTTAGCAATAAGGCCGCCAATTGTAGGGAGGTACTGTTTATTTTAGTACAGATCATCTTTTGCGTTATACAGGGTGGTAAAAGACCGCTATCAAAGTAGAAAACCACGTATTTTCCTCATCATAATGAAAATTTTGGCCCGAGAAACTATGCCTGGGAAATCAACGGTTTCCGAGATACTGCTAAAATCTGACTTTACAAAAAATTTATATAAATGTTTTTAATATTGGGCACTTAACATTAATTCTTCTGTAGAAGCCATATAATAATTTTGAATATTTCTTGCAAAAATGACGTCAAAATTGCAACCCGCAATGTATTCTAAACTTCGGCACCTCGAGCGTAAGTAGCTTATGCAATATGACTTCTCTGCATTACATTACACGTCCATTGCATGATAAAATATTTTACAAAATTATAAACTAAAAATCAAAATCATTTCCCAGCAATATTTTTGGAAAAAGTACATACCTACTTTGTTTTGGGGTCAAGTATGAGTGCCTTTCAGGTCTGTTGATGGTCTTTTAACACCCTGTATAGTACACCACAAAAAAATATTTTTTTCTTCAGATAAAAGTCGTGGACTCTACATTTTACAGTAGAGATATTTTATGAAAGTGAACACAAAACAGTCTAATAGATAAAGTCGACAGTACGACATACAATACGTGCTATTCGTAGTTTGGTCAAATTGGTTTATTTTGCATTTCCAAATGAAATTAAAAAAAAACGGATCTTTTTAATCTCGTTACGTTATACTTGCAATTAGAACACCAAATACAAGAATTCTCTTAGGTATATGTATTCCAGTTGGTTAACCTTTCTGTGGCTAAAGATGACATATTTTAGATCAAATCTGGCTGAAGAAATCAAATTGTGAAGGCTCATGAAGCACTGCAATCGAAGAACAAAGTTACACCCGTAAACGGTAGCAGACAATAAAAAAATCAAGCGCAAAAACCAAATTACACTCCCACACAACCCTAAAAAGCCAATGAAATAAATAAAGCCACGGCGAAGCAGAGACAGTGAAAGTAATTTGAAAATGGAATAAACAGTAACCAGCCAATAGGGTTGCCACCCTTGGGACCGACGACCAATCACAGCGCGAGGATTTTCGCGCGCTGAATTTTTATTAGCCCGGATAATAACGCTCCGTTTCGTGGAAAGTTCTGCTTTTGACTGAGATCCTGTGCCAAATACACTTACTGCCGCACTCAGATAATTATTGCGGTAATTTTTTGTGCGCGATTTTATCTACTTATCCTTACTTGCCTCTTGTGTGCTCTTGTCTGATATGTATCCGTGCCCACTTCCACTTTCTATGGATCACCTTGGCTAGGTATGTCAGACAGGCTATTTATATCTTCGTCCGTAAGACGAGTATCAATGGGGTTGGAAAATTCGTCAGTTACTTGGCCCGGCGGCGCCTGCACGGTATGCAAGAGGTTGTGGGTCCAAGTCCTGTCCCAACCCAAGCGATTTTTTTAAATCGTATAAAATATTTATTTATCCGACAGTTTTGTTGTCAGTTCAGTTGCATATCAGAATAAATAGTCGGCTGTAAGCTGAACCGAGCGTTCATGTGACAGTTTTCCTTTTCGTTTCTCCGCGCTACCTATCCAACTGCGGGATGGGTCCCGACGTAAATGGGATATCTTTCCGATACGTGACCAATATTCAGCCAGCCTCAGACGATGTGAGGAGAAGATTCTTTTGTTTTTATTGTACCTAGGTACCTATTTATGGAGCGGCTTTTATGGGGTAGGCTCCTTGACGAAAATATACGTTGGGTTTTCAGTCAAGACAAGTACTGAGTTAGTTTCACGATGCGTGCCTTTTTTAACCCCCGACCAAAAAGATGGGTCTTATAAGTTTGATCGCTATGTATGTGTGTGTGTGTCTGTCTGTCTATCTGAGGCACCTTAGCTCTTAAACAGGTGAACCGATTTGGATGCGGTGTTTTTTACTTGAAAGCAGGTTTTCTAGCGAGTGTTTTTAGACATGTTTTATCGAAACCGGTTGAGCCGTTTACGAGATATTAATATGCTAATTTGAAGCTAAAATGTCGGGGATATTTTAAATTTTGTATATGTAGAGATTTTATAGGGCGTCTGATTCGGCTAATTGGCCGGGGTAAGAAAGCAGCCGGTAACACAGATTTTTCCTTCACTTTCATCTCGAACTCGAATCTCGAATCTACATCAATGTCGACGAAAGCAAAGTCTACGCCCGCCGTCAGGATAATATGTATACACAAAACCCAGTGTGAAACTTATTTTGTTCTGAGTTTTGTGTGAAGTATGACTGTCTTACCAACGTTACATCAAAAACCTTTTTACGTTTGCACAGTCACCTAAATGAGCTATTTTCTTCACCCCAGAGTTTCTTGAACTCATCTTCATACACCATTGTCTTCCGTCTTAAACAAACCACCGCAGTGCACTTCAAAACAAAACGCCAGCTACAGTGAACAGAAACTAAACACAAGATTGTCCTTTAGCTACAAAGGCATAAGGTTCATTGTTCAATACACAACAGGAGCTTCAGTTTCAGGCGAGGGTACACGGTGATTGTAAAGATGCGTGATTAGTGGAAGAGAAGGGTGTTTTCACAGTCTCACGACATGTTTTGAATTATGAAAGCGTCACGAAATAAAGAGGAGTCAAGTCAGCACCTTTTTAAATAACTTTGAAAATAAATAAGACAATCAAATCATTTAGGAAGCGCTCACAGCCTAGTTGGACTAGCCATTCTTCATCGATTGGTGAAGGCGAAGAAGATTCATGGACTGACTGAGCGCCCGATGTTGCTATCGGGCGCGCTCAGTCCATGGATGGGTGACCGCCATCGCCAGTGGCAAAAATTTAGTATAGTATAGTATATTTATTAATGGACCAGAGCACACAGTTTACAATATTAGGTTTAGGCACACAGTTGAGAAACTTACTTACTACTTATTTGCTACCCATCACCTTAATTTACTAACAAAACTGCGTGCAATGGCCAATAAATGGGTTCTGGCTCAGCATATGCTATGGGACAGATATAATCCCATTCCCATAGCGCTGGTATTCTGCCAGAACCCGGAGAAACCTAAAACTAAAACTAGGAAAAAATAAAATTAAAGACTATTTTGCATTCCTACTGATGGAACGAGTGGAACGACAAAAGAAGGCAAACAAAAACAGCGAAACCAAAACAAATAGTACGGACAAGCAAGACAAACAGTCAAACAGCACAGGGCCACAGAAAAACATGACAGTCATGACAGTCGCCCAGAGTGCCAAAAAAGAAAAACATATACACGTCACGTTGGTTCATATTCTGTGATGAAAATAAAATGAAATCTGAGCGCTTCCGTCCTTCGGAAGGCACGATAAACCGTTGGTCCCGGTTGTTGTTGATTAATAACAATCGTTAAGCCATGTCATAGGCCCTTTGGGCGGCCTATAAAACTCTGACACCAGAGGTGGCCACTACCTCATACGATTAACTAAATATCGTACCTCCATCAAATCTACGGTGCGGTGTTTCCACGTCTTTCATTCTACACACGACAGCATGTAGACGCTTACACGCTAACGTTATTCTACTCGTTTACGTTACGGGCGACATTACAACAAAAGTATACACTCTGACGTGCTGTCGTGTGTACAATAAAGTCGGTGTCGTGTCGTCTCATGTAAAGGGCCCTGAGCAGTGGAACTCATCGCAACTCTGTCTTTGAGACGACGTATTAAACAGCGGGAACGAAAAGGCGTCCCTTATTGTCTTTTGCGTGGATTTCTCCCGGGATGGGTGTGGATAGATTGTTTGTGCTCGCAGTTGGTGTCTTTCCACCAAAGTGACGCTCGACGACATAAAAATACACATAGGTAATACGTACTTATTTGATGTACCTACTGTGGTAAACACTGCCACGCAAAGCAAATTAATCTGCGCCTCAATTATCTAAAAATTCCATTCAACCTCCTATTGAAATGAACAGTCCTTTTTTTGACATTTAAAAACCGATATTTTTACGGTGGATATTTTAGATAATACAGGGGCTGGACAGGCCAAATAGCAATGGACATACCATGTAATCGTATAAGGTAGTGGCCACCTCAGGTGTCAGAGTTTTTAGGCCGCCCAAAAGGCCTCTGACATGGCTTAACGATTGTTATTCATTAATAACAACCGGGATCAACGGTTTAACGAGCCTTGCGAAGCACGGAAGCTCAGATATTACCTACCTATTGCCTGAGCGATAGGGATATCTAACCTGAAGAAAATCTACAAAATCGAGGTTTCGTATTTACCACTTTCCTCTGTCAAACCACTCAAACCTGATCCCAATAAAAAAATACATATATTCATCACTTAGAGGTATATCACAAGAAACATACAAGAAACTACTTGATGTCGGACTGTTTTGTATTTTTAATTACCAGACGTCTTTTCTTTTTCCGCCGTATTAAAATAAGCTTTTTTTTTCGGTTGTTCCTAGCTCCTGTTAACAATGAAACCTCTATCGCCGCGTGAAAAGTCTTCGACGTGAAATATCTCACAAAAGCTAACATGGCTACCCTCAGCGACTGACAAGATTTTGAAAGCAAAGGCAAGTCCATAAGTGACAAGTACCTACCTACTGTAGATTTCAGTCGAAGGCATTACACTAAAGAAGGAGTACTTATCTCGCAGGCAAGCGTAGTATAAGTAAAAGCCGGGCGGAATAGACCAATGGACGTCTATTACGATAAGTTCACTATAAGCCGTGCCAATAGAGAAACGATATGAAAATGGCGGCGGGTACCTATGGTAAGGTCTGAAAAAGAGGTTACGAAAATACGATTTCGGTTCATACCTAAAACTCTCTTCAATTAAATTTTTGGTTAGGAAATATTGTTTTACGATGCTTTCTTTATTGATTAGGTAATTGTTCTAGGTTGTGTTTGTGATTAAACAACAATCTTTATGAAAATAAGATGAAAAATATTAAAACGTAGTAAATAATACAAACCTCAACAAATAACAACACTTAACGTAAACTACAATATTGAAATAACTCGATAAACATTAAAAAATCAATAAAGGGCGAACGTATTTTGGCGTGTTTTATTAGCCAAGCGTAGGTGACTAATCGACTGCCTAAAATGACTTTGCTAACGTAACGTGTGAGTATAGACGGAGATATGATTAAAGCGAGAGGGCGCGAGAGTGTCCGCCATTTATATAACGTTTCTTTAATGGCACGGGTTATAGCATCCTAAACTATGAAAGGGAAGCATAATATGGCACGTCAGCGGCAACCCTTAGCATTTATTAGCAAGGTTTAATTAGGGAGCAAGCGGACTACCTAATAGAAGTTTATTTATCCCAGAGATTAGAAACAATTGCAAGATTACCGCAGCCTTTGCTTCGGGACTTCGCAACTCTGCAGTCTTTAACAGGGACAGGGGTGCATCGAGGACGAGGATGAGGAAGAAAAATAAAAGCGCGAATCACACTACAAGGTGTTATAAAAGATTCTAACCCTTTTTTTATTGGGTTAATGGCACCCGGTGATAGGGATCACAGTCTAAAATTTTTTGCTCTATGTCGTTCTGTTGTTTTTGAAATTAATAATGAACGCTGTGGGGCGGGAGAAAAGTATTTTTAAATACTGTTTTCATCTCCCACGCTCGGAAAGTTCGCTGTTACTACAGGGTGCACTCTAAGTCGATAGTGGAACTTTAAGTAGGCTGTCTACTGATCAATACAAACAACTTGTACTAGGTGAAAAAAAAAATGGAGCGAAAAAAATATCAGCTCTTTCATACAAAAGGTCGATTCAATACTGCGCCAAATGTATGAAACAGCCGATATTTTTTTGCTACATTTTTTTCGCCACCTAGTAGAAGTTGTTTGTTTTGATCAGTAGACAGCCTACTCAAAGTTCCGCTATCGACTTAGAGTGCACCCTGTAGTAACTTTCGATCGTGTAAAGGCCGGATTTAAACTATCTGCATTTTTGTGCGCTTCGAAATTTGAACGCGACGCCGGGAAAGTGTTTCCCGCGCCCCTATGGTGCTGAAAAAGAAAAAAACAGTGGCCGTTTAAGTAGATGCCAAATCCCGACAGAAAAAAGATCCTCATTCATAGTTCGTTTACACGCGTATTTCAGCGAAAGTGATTGTTCGTGCCCATTCTCTATACAAAACTGTGAATGTAAATGGGGCATAAGCATCTTTTAAAAAGGTAAAGTCACGGAATAGAACATACAGAAACGCGGATTCTTCTTATAGTCTTTTCAATATTTTGTACACTATATTTATTTTTAATACCAGCAAATAAAAAAAATGCTTCGCTTCTGTTTTATCAAATAGATAATTATGTTTTGGTTAGTTAAATACATTTTTTCAAACGATATTACTAATTTAATTTTCTATCTCCTAGAAATGTTTAATTTATATGGTAAAAGTTCAGAATGCACCCGGAAAAAAAATCATTTTTTTATTTACATTATCTTTGAATCTGGATAAATAAACTTCAGGAAAATATTAATGAAACGATTGGTTTTAATACCAACGAAGCTGAAAACTTTAGTGCGGCAGCCGTAACTACAGTAAAATATGCTTTTAAAAGGAACTTATTTGACTCACCTGTTTTGCCTGTATCACTTGCCGGAAGAAAAATACGCATTTCCTGTGTAATCTCACACAATAGCTAGTAGATCATTATTGCAGCATCTGGGTAATCACATCTGCCCTAGTAATCAAGAACGCAGCACTTGCAAAAAGGCGGTTCGGAGAAAAACGCGGGTAACCTAATTTTAGTTATTTAAGTATGAAATTTATGTTTTTTAACAATTCACTTAGATGAAAAAAATGGGAAAAAATTCAAGCTTTTAAATGGCAAGCATTTTTTATTCCATTTAGCGTTACTTCCGACTATAGTGTGTATTACGGCGTTTTAACTTAGCATGAGGTATAGTGAGAATAAGATTACAACTAAGCATAAATGCAGTACTTGCGCTGATTACTGCATTTTACCCTAGCACTTGTCAATTACTGCATTATTTGTTAGTATTTATTCATCATTTTTATGTCTTGTGCCAACCTAAAGTGAGGGTTACTAGGGTGATTTGTAAGTATATTGTGTTTCTATTATATTGGAATTAAAACAAAATCGTAGCAATCAAACTTTATTTCGCTTGAGAAATCTTCTTCTTAATCGATTCTAAGTCGTACTCGCTTCCATTGGGAGCGGTCTTCCGTCATATGAACTGCCCGGTGAATGCTTCCTCCAGCCGCTGCTTTTATAGCATTAGACCATCTGGTTGGTGCCCTTCCCCTGGCGCGTTTGCCATTCACCTGTCCCAATATTATGAGCTTCTCTAGACTATGCCTGGGCGACCGCATTATGTGTCCAAAGAAGCTGAGGGTCTTTTCCTGGCATATAGTAGATAGGCGCTTTTGGACTTTAAGTTCTTTAATTATGGACTCGTTAGTGCGCTTTGCCGTCCAAGGTATTCTAAGCAGCCTCCTCCAGCACCAGATCTCGAAGGCATCTATTTTGTTGATGTCTTTTCTTTTAAGACACCAAGTCTCTGCACCATAAACGAATATCGAGAAGACAAGGGCTCGAACCAGCCGCACTTTAGTGTTACGACTGATACTTCGGTTCTTCCATATTTTGTCGAGGTTAGCCATTGCACTTTTCGCCATACCGGATCTGCGGCGTATTTCTTCGGTACAGTGGCCTTCGTTGGTAATAAGAGAGCCGAGGTATACGAAGTCTTCAACCTTTTCATACCCATCCAGCGCATCGGTTGACGGGAGTAGCTGTGCTCTGTCTACCACCATCACCTTGGTTTTGGTTCTGTTGATCTTAAGACCGAGTTTAGCACTTTCTGTCTCGATCTTCTTTAGAAGTTCTGCCATTTCCATCTCACTCGATGCAACTAAAGTCGTATGATCCGCGTACCTTAGGTTGTTAATTGGTCTGCCTCCCACTGTTACACCGCCCTCCCATCCTTCCAGTGCTTTCCTCATTATGTACTCGCCGTACAAGTTAAATAGTTTTGGAGACAAAATGCACCCCTGTCGAACACCTCTCTCTGTATGGAATGGCCTGGACTGCTTGTCTTCTAATCTTACAAAGCTAGTGCCATCCAGATACAAGTTATGTATCAGAAAAGCTAGATGCGGGGGTACACCCATCTCCACAAGGACTTCTAGCATGGTATTCCACTGAACGCAGTCGAAAGCTTTGGCATAATCTATGAAGCACATGACCAGTGGTTTATTGAATTCACGACATTTCTCGATGAGTAAGCGCACATTCAGTATTTGCTCTCGAGTTCCCTTTCCAGCCACAAAACCAGTCTGTTCGCTCGGTATCTGGTTATCTATGTATGGTGCTAGCCGTGAATTTATAATGCGTAGCATTATTTTACTGGCATGTGCCATAAGCGAGATAGTTCGATAGTCCTCGCATTTACGCGTGGAACCCTTTTTGTGAAGAGGTACTACAGCCGATTGTGTCCAGTCTTCTGGCCATTGGCCCGTCACCCATATCTTGTTGCATATCTGAAGCAGGATCTTCGTTCCATCAGTGCCAAAATGTTGAAGCATTGCAGCCGACACTCCATCGGGACCCAATGCTTTATGTTTAAGCCTGTCTATAGCGTCTTTTACCTCGGACATTAGTATTCTGGGCTTTTCTGTGTGTATGTCCCATCTTCTTTTTGTCATAACGCCTGTTTCGTCCCGATAAAGGTTATAGCAGTAACTACCCCATCTCTCCAGAATGTCATTAAAATCGGTTAAGGCGTTCCCATCACTGTCGTCGACGACATAGCATTTAGGTTTGAAAGTGCCGGTTATCTGTTTCACTTTTTTAAAAAGGTACTTCGATTGTGTCTTATCAGCGTGTATCTCTATTTCTGCACAGATGTTGTTGATGTAGTTGTCTTTGTCCTTCCTAGTTGACCTTTGTACTTCTTTGTGCAGCTGGTTGTATCGGGACATTTGTTCTTTCGACTCCAGACCTTCACCTTTCATCGTCCTTCTTTCTTCTATCAGTGCCCAAGATTCCTTGCTTATCTATTCTTATTTTTCCTTAACCTTTCTGAATTGGTTGCTTGTCTCCTTGGCAGCACTCAGGATAACTTTTTTCAAGTTGATCCAGTCCGTTTCGCTGGAGTTAAAAGGACCAATTTCTGTGGACTTGATATTCTCGTCAAAGGTTTTTCGGAATTGATCTAAAGCTAGTTTATCGAGAACGATGTTCTTCTGAGAAGTACTACGGACTTTCTTCAAGCGTAGTCTGAAATCTGCTACGACTAATTGGTGATCGCTTCCGCAGTCAGCACCCGGAAGAGTTTTGGCTTTGGTAACTGATGACTTCCACCGTGACTTAATCGTGATGAAGTCAATTTGGTTTCTGTGCCCTTTCGGTGACGTCCAGGTGTATAGTCTCCTTGGATGATTTTTGAACCAAGTATTCATGACAGTCAGCTGATTCTCCACACAGTAGTGTAAAAACTTTTCACCTCTGTCGTTTCTTACACCAAGACCATAACTGCCCACGATTGATCCCCTCAAAGGGTCTGCTGTGGTTTTGCAAATTTTCGAGTTCCAGTCGCCCTGAACAACCGTAATCTCTCTCGACGGTATAGTCTTCAGTAGCGCGTCTAAGTCGGCGTAGAACTGGTCCGACACTTCCTCGTCAGATTGCGCGGTTGGTGCATAAACCTGGATGATGTTCATGGGTACTGGGTTAGCGTCTAATTTTATTGTGATGATTCTATCATTCGGGGTCTGGTATCCCTTGATAGTATTTTTCAGGCGTTTGGGCACAATAATAGCCACACCATTGCCACTATGGTCTTGAGCACCAGAAAAGTAAATTGTGTTTCCACTATTAGTGTCCAGATGACCGCTGCCTCTCCAGTGTACCTCGCTGAGTCCCAAGATGTCGATACCACATCTTTCCATCTCCTTCTCGACTACCTCCAACTTCCCAGTCTTCAACAGCCCTCTGACATTCCATGTCCCCACGCGCAGATGTTTTCGTAGCGGGGTTTTCGTCAAAACAGTACCAATCAAGAAAATCGATCAATCAACGCACTGATTTACTAAGAAAATGCGCAGCACATGATAATTTTCCTACGACTCCCGTCAAACAATGCTACGCCCAAACGCAGTAATGTCAAATACTGCGTTTTAATTTAGGAACTATTCGATTGACGCTAGATCAAAATGCAGTAATAGCAGCAAGTACTGCATTTTGCTCTAGTATACATTGCGAGTACTGCATTCTTTTCTAGCACATGATTATTACCCCACTTCACTTTAGCACAATCACTATTTTCATGCAATTACTGCAAAAACCGTTAGCAAAAAAACATATTTGCAACAAAAAAAATCATGAAAATATATTTTTCCCGTGTAGATAAAACCTTTAGGATGCCATTTTTGTAAAAAAGTGAAAATCGCAAAATTGTCGATTACTGCGTTCTTAATTAGCAGGGCAGACATGCAATACCATTATTTTGTAATAATACGTCTATTTCATTGTAAACTATTTTTTTTTTACAGAAAACCGAATTCTCTGTAACCTCACACTTACAAGTGACATTTCCATAAGTCGCCAAAAGGTATCAAACATTGTTTGCTAATGTGCTTTGTCTAAAACAATGTCCCAGGCACTGCAGCGCCGAGTGGTCTCTTCACTCATCACAGCCCTAATAGTAGTCTATGGTTACCCTTTCCGCCATATTTGTTTACACAATAAGACTTTTATTTTTGGATACAGTTTAAGTAGTTGTCTATTGAGTTTTTCCCGCATGGCTAACAAAATCATTTCCTCGCTTCTGTGAGATGAAAAGTTTTGTGTTTCGCACGAATGCAATATTATTTGCGTTTCGTGCTTCTGAATACCTCGCTACGCTCAGGTTTCTTTTTTTGAACCACTCGCTCGCTACGCTCGTAGCTCAATTTTAGAAACCTTTGCTAGCTCGGTATTCAATACAAGCACTCGCCGCAAACAATAATGTTGCGTTCTTGCATAACAAATAACTATTGCATTGAGTTTTACAATGATTTAACAACCTAAAACTATGCTAATACACCTTCCCACACAAACATATTTTTGAATTTGAGCTAATAAGAAAAAAGAAAAATTTATGATTGTTTTTTTTTTGTTTATGTTTTTTAGTTTTTTCAACTTTTTTTACAGAATTGAGATACTGTTGACCAGTAGGTAACAACCACCCAATAAAAAGAGTAAGGATGTTTTGTAACACGTTGTAAGTATATTGTCCAAGCTTGAGATGAAGGCGCAAATCGGCCAGAATAGAAAACATTTTTGAAAGCCTTATCTCCCTGATTAGGGATAACAGGAACTAGTGATCATGATTATGACACTATTCTAGACGTAATAGTTTTCAAAACTATTATATTAGTTTTATTTATATTTCACGCTAACGGATTAGGATGAGATTTGGAATGGAGAAATTAGGGCACCTTCCGATCCCCTGAGTCCCACCCTGGCTCTTAACTCTTATTAACGCTCCGTAATTAGAGAGCGGACTCTCTTACTTAACACAAGTTTATTTATCTCGGAGACCGTCTTCGTTTGCGGAGAGGAAAGTTGCTTGTGTGGACAAAACGCTCTTGGTAGTTTCATTTGAAAGGCACGGGGAAAGAAAGACACTGTTGAGCAGTTTGTTTAGAGATATTAAAAAAAAACATTTACTCCTGTACTAAATCTATCAAACAACTCTTAAGTACTAACTTTAAATAGAAACATGGCCATATGGAAACGTAGGCCAATGCTTTTTTTATTTTAGTATTTTGAATAAAATAAATAGGACTATGATGTTTTTTTACAAAAGCCATGGTGAATTCTTTTGAGCCTCATGTAGACTCTGATTTGTTTAAAAAATTTTTGATCTTACCATTCGACAGCTTTTTGAATTTCCTACTAGATGGCATTGTCAACTCTGTATTGGAAAAATACTGAATTTGATCCTTCTTTCCCTGTACCTTTCATTTGGAAATTCACGAAAAACATCACATCTTCTTTTCAGTGCGGACACCCCCAGCCATCTCAAAGCGCGCGCGATGTGTCGCCCGATATTGCGAGTGCGACCGCAAGCGATAGTATGATAGTAAGAAAGGCCTCAATTTAATAATTTTTGGGTATTTTTAACTGTTTTTTTTTTCTTTAGTATCGTGTAAACAATCACCCCTGAGTCGGGTGTAACTTTACAAAACAACACCTTGTATATCTCACCTGCCCCGTCTCTGCATTGGTCAATTTTTAACCTTAGATGTTGGTGTATGTATTGTAGGTATGCCAAGAAGTGTATCAACATCAGTGTGAGCGGAAATGGTAATATAAAAAGTGCACTTTACGAAGTAAAGAATCAAGCCCGTTGCGTCCCACTTTACGGGTTTATTCATACTTTTAAGAAGAAAGGTGTAGCCGAGTTAAATACGCTGGGACAGTCAGGGTTAAAAGTGCTTATGCGATGTTTTCCAATTGGTTTATGTTTTTTTCTTTTTGGAGAGGAACCTACTGAGTGTGACTGAGACACACATTCACAGTGACATAAGCGTCGTGAAAGTAAAAGTAAAAATTGCAATTACAATGTTCTACTATTTGTTTACACGTAAAGGTGGCGTGCTCAGCATGTACCGTCCAGGCATGAATTAGCTTTCATGCAACTGGATGGCGCTGGTTTTCGGCACTCACCTTAGGACATACATACTAGACTAGACTACACTTAACTAAACTATACTCAATGATGTGCATGTGTGTGGGTTCGCACGAACTAAGTTCAAACAGTAGCATATTCGTACAATTAAAAAATCTGTAAAAAGAGTGTAATGTGTAATCTTTTGTAACACTTTTTATTAGGACAACGCCTACCACTTTCTCTCTTAAAGCAACAAAGCACTTTTCCTCCGACTGTCCAGAGTATCTCGACTAAGAAGTTGTCTCCGCAGCCTTCAGTTGCTTTAACATTAAACGCTGATTCATACTCGGCTACTCTCGCAGCCCGCCACCTCGTCAAGGAAAGACTAGGGAGGATGTCTAACAACGATATTTTTAGGGTTCCGAACCCGTAGGGTGCCAAACAGGACTATTACTCTGCCTCGGCTGTCTGTCTGTCCGTATGTCTGTGTCTAACTTTTTAATCTTTGGAACCATAATAGGTAGCCTGTTGATATTTTCACAGAATTTGTGTTATTATTGCGGATTACACAAAATATATAGTGGGCAAGTGTGGGCTGAAAAAAAAGTAAGGGGTGTCCCTATACAAAAAACGTGTTTTTATACTTTATTGCAAAAATGGTAAAACATACAAGCATCAAACTTGGTATGATTATTGTGCTTACCTTATATTATAAGAACAAATAATAAAAAAAACGATGAAGCGCGAGTCGGTCTCACGCACCGAGTTTCTGTACCGACTTGCACGTGGCCGGTTTTTTATCTTTTTCTTGAGCCAAAACTAAGATAAGCTACCTAGGACTTGTGCTTCTTCAAGTGATCATGATGAGCACGACGTGCAAAATCGAGGAGAAGAAAATCACTTGGAAACATAAAAGAATAATATGGAGAGCTAACGGCTCAAGTTACAATATTTTTTTAGAGTTTAAATAGTATGGAGGTTTACTAAATGCACGTTTAGTTTTTACAACACTAGCTTTTGCCCACGACTTCGTCCGCGCAGACTTAGTTTTTTTCCTGTTATCACAAAAAAAACCTATAGCACTCAGCGATAACGTAGCTTCCCATTAGCTAAATAATTTTTAAAATCGGATGAGTAGTTTTGGAGATTAAGGGGTAATCTATACATACATACTTACAAACTTTTCCTTTTTATAATACTCCATTTCAGCGAACATTAATGCAGTCTTATCCATAACACACCGCCCTAACAAAACTCCAAAAGGATCTCAAGAAATCCAAGTTATTTAAGTAATTATAAAGACCGTAGACTTGCTAATCAAGCAAGACATCGCTAATTACAATAAACACCACCCTGTAGGACAGATGTCGCGAAGATAGCCCCTAGAGATAGATAGGGGTTCGCAGAGCCACGAAAGTGTCAGTTCTTTATTTGTGCGTTCGAAGTTTAAAATCTTTGAGAGGGTCGAACTCTTGCAATTTGGTTGATTGATGTAGACTAGAGGATTGGATGACGATTAAGGGTGAACTAAATATTTTTACCAGTTAAGCTAGACGTCCATTAGCGGCGGATCAGGCCGGGTCGAGCCGGGGCGGGCCACAAAATAAAAATCCGCCTGCCTCTATTTATATGAAACAGCTTCCACTAGCGGCGGACTATTGCGCTGCGGCCCTCCCCGCCCCGATCCGCCGCCGCTAGTGGACGCTGTTTCATATAAATACAGGCAGGCAAAGTTTTGGGTCATTCCATTTTCCCCCACCAGAGTTCCCCCACTGGTAGAGAAAAATGAAATCACACATACAATTATTCCATTTTACCCTACCAGTGGGAACTCTGGTGGGGGAAAATGGAATGACCCAAATTTTTGCGTTGCGATGCGCCCCGGCCCGATCCGCCTAGTGGACGCCAGGCTTTAACGACAGCGTTTAAGAGGAGGTTTTCGCCACCTCGATTCTAGATCCTAAACCTCCGAGCACAGGAAAAAAACGGCTACTTTTGACTTATGCGGGATTTATTCGTAGGTTCTGCTATCTAGGCCTAAAAATAGTTAAGTATGCCTAAGGAGGGTCAGTAGGCAGACCAGCAGCCCGGTGAACAGACGACATCTCTAAGGCGACAAAGGGTCCCTGGATACGTACGGCTAGAGACCGAGGAGGATGGCGTGAGGGGGAAAAGGCCTATACCCAGCAGTGGGCAAATGCGGGCTGAAAATGATGATGATGAAAATGAAACCAAGGAATCTCATTTGACGGCTCGTTAGAAAAAAACACATCCAAAAAGTAGTTTTTTTTTCTTCGTTTTCTTCGGCGACGCTATTGTGCCTCGTTCATCACACATTGGTTGTCACTTCACCCACCTGAGCGAGTACTACTATAAATGCAACAGACCAATTTTATGTTTACCAAATAGGGTGATTAACCAAATCTGTGTCTGGAATACACGAAGTTACTTATCGATAAATCAATGAGTCTCAAAGAGCTGAATTTGTCACAATATGCCTCACATCTAGATACTCGTACACAAAGCAATTTCGTCGCATTTAAGCTTTGAATCTCGAATGGAAGCGAAAATTGGACATATTGGTTGCATCCTAAATTAAAATACTGGTGACCTAGCCCTACATCTCATAGATTCGAGATCGAAGCTTACCGAAGGTTCATCGTTCGACGAAGTCTTTGAGTTGTTTGAAAATCGAAGCCGACGCATCAATCAGCGAAATGGCGAGATGTTCAAAGAACGGTAGGTACTGTGTGTGAAGATTTTGAATTTGGAAATGCAATTGGAACGTTACGATGGATTGATGCTTGTGTATTGAATAGTGTTTTGTTTCCATAAAAATTTATAGGTTCACAAAGGTTACTCGCTAACTCTGAATGAAAACATCGTGCGGAAACCCAGTGGAATACTTGGCTCCGCACGAATTGAAATTGTCTTTCCTGTGTTCTTTATCGAAGTTCCTGTGGGCTAGACCGACTAAGCTGACAAGTGACTAATCCAACTAAACATGACTCGCAGGCACCCCAGCAGTATCCGAGTGGTCATTTCACGCATCTAGGGTAAGTGAATGTGCTATCGGAAACTGTATAAATAAAGAACTCTTTTCCAAAATTTTTTTAAGGGTCGATCCGTCTTGTGCCAAAGACAAAAATGAACAACTTTTTTAACGCAGTAAAAAACACAGACTTAGTACGTTTTGGAATAGGAGCGTGAATCGTGAACTTTGATATGAAAATGAAAATCGTACTGACTTAGTGATATTTGGATGATTTTTTTTCACCATCTTGTGCCAAAGTCAAAAATTAATAACTTTTGTAACTTTTTTCAAAAAACAGACTTAGTACGTTTTGGAATAGAGCTCTTCAAATAATCTCCACCTCGTGAAGTTACCACTCGCACGCTGCTGTAAAGTCCGTTCGCTATCATAGTGTCGGTACACCCGACGGCAATCTTGGTTCTTGGGATACCAACTATTTTTGAAGTATCTGTGATGGGCGCAGACATATTCATTTCAACACAATGCTGATGGACATTAGCTAGAATTTGCTTAAATGTTTTACAAAACCTTCGTCTTTTAATTTTTGGGTCTTTCGAAGTTGCGTCTAGAGGCACCTCACTATCCTCCCACGGACGAAAAAACATTTTATCTACACGCAGCGATCGACACTCAATACAAAATACTAAGTCAAAAGTCACAAGCACAACCTCTCAATACGACGCTTCTTTGACGAGTGGCGAGCCAAATTCACTGGCGTGTTTGTGTTTTGTCAAGCCGCCGCGCGCCATGGCGGCAAATATCAAAGTGACACTATGATAGCGAACGGACTTTACCTAGAATATGTTTAACAGTAAAAATAAAAAATATTAATAACCGGTCAAGTACGAGTTCAACTCACGCAAAGGTTCTGACCCATTCATAATTCCATACAAAACCGACTCTGAAATTCAACATCAGCACTAATGAAACAGTGGTGATTTCCGGAACTTTTAACAGTAACGACAAATACTTAGATTAGAGCAGATTCTTCCGCATCAACAACAAGCAATCAATTAGACACACATGCGAGGCAAACTCCTTTTCAATCGTAGCCTCAATGATCAGATGGACTCAGAAGGTCCTCTTCAGGTCCCGAACGTGCAAGTATCGAAGGAAATAATAGTTTCCTTCAACAATCACAAATACAGAACGTTTGACATAAGATTTACGTCATATTTTGTCATTAGTCAATAAGTTTATTATAGTGTATTGTCTAACTTTTGAATCTATTGCGATCCCTTTCAATTTGACGTTTGAAGGGTGCTGAGTTGCTGACGAACTTCACAATGCATTTATTTGACACAAACTGTCATTGGAGTTAAGGGTAGACGATAGCAAGATGGCGGGAAATTCAAAATTTTCACAGACTTACATTTTGTAGCTAAACTGAACTATTTTTGTTCAGCGATTTTTCGTTCGCGAGAATAAAACCGTATTATTTTCATTATTGTAAACAACAGAACAACAATAATTGAGCCGATTCTGTGTTCTGGTCTACGAACGGTTTTATTCTCGCGAACGAAAAATCGCTGAACAAAAATAACTCAGTTTAGCTACAAAGTGTAAAAAGCTGTGAAAATTTTGAATTTCCCGCCACACTACTATCTTCCAGCCTTAACGTCAATAATTGTATGGAAAGGTCAAATTAGTTAGTTGTTTAGTCGGCTAACACTGACTGACGCAAGTCCGCCTAATTGTTTCGTTTGTCAGCTTCAAAGGTGGCGAGATCATTCTAGTATTAGTTCATCGGTGCCGCGCCCGTTATTTCAATCAGGCAACACTAAATTACCGAATAACATGTTGACGACAAAACGCTTTTCAAAACGCTCCTTGTGCAGGGGCCCCTTTTTGTGATGGCCCCTCCAAATGCCAATCTGCGAAGATTGCTTTTTTCCTTTTGTTAGTTTTGAATACGCGCGCGTATGTCGGGCCTCGCAATGCCAGTCCCTTTGTCCCTGATTAAATACGAATTGGTTATTTGATGGTTTCTTGATTCCCATACGATTTGTCCTGGCCGCCGAAAAGGATGATTAATTTTTCGTCTCTTTTTTTATCGCTTTTTAGGGTTCCGTAACTCAAAAGGCAAAACTGTCCGTCCGTCCGTCTGTCACAGCCAATTTTCTCCTAAACTACTGGGCCGAGATTTGGGTGCTGACGCAGATTGGAGATTTTCGTGTTGAAAGCTTGCTTCAGAAGCTCAGAGTTTCTCATTATGTATTCTGTGTGCTTTCTCCTGTGAGTTAGGCAGTCTAAGCTGTCAGGATGCTATTGGTGCTGAGCAAGCCTACTACATCTTAAATAATATCCCAGGCACTGCAGCGCCGAGTGGTCTCTTCACCAATATTGGCACATGGAAAACGTCCGTGCCTTGTTCGGTTATTTTTCGCAATCTGAAATGAGCCTATTATGTTGCGACACAAAAGTAGACAAAAAGAAGAAGCGAACGCGAAGAATATTAAAATTGAATTCTCCAGAGGACGCAGATGTAAACGTCTATTTCTGAGAAACAGAAGGCTGTTTTTAACCCCTGATACAAAATGTTTATGAGGGTGTGTCTGTCTGTGGCACCGTAGGCTCGGTAGGTCTTAAACGGGTGAACCTATTGGGATGCGGTTTTTTCAAATTGGAAAGCAGGTTTTCTACCGAGTGTTCTTAGATATGTTTTATCAAAATCGGTTCAGCCATTTATGAGATATGCTTATTTAAAGCTAAAATGTCGGAAGTATTAAAAAAAAATAGTAGGTATTTAGAATGTGCTTATGGTACGTCGACCTTTAAGTGTGCAATGATCGTCGGAATTATTATTGTTCTGTTGTTTACAATAATGAAAAGAATACTATTTTATTGCCGCGAACGAAAAATCGCGGAACAAAAATAGCTCAGTTTTGCTACATAATGTAAAAAACTGTGTGAACTGTGAAAAACACATTGCTATCGTCCTTAAACTCCGACTGGGCGGGAAGAGTTTAAATTGTTATCTAGGAACGTTCTGTAATACCACCCTAAATGTTTACCCTAACCACCCCATATTATGATACCGAGGTACCTAATTGGAGCTTCTATCAGAGTACAGTTTGTGGATAAAAAAAACTATAGCTATGCAAAAAACTTTCCTAATCAAACAATGCTGAAAACAAAACAAGAGCTCAAAACAAAAGAATCCAATATTGTATTCAACTTCATTAATATTTATCGAAATATCGTTTCGTATTAGAATATAAAAGAATCGAACCTTATAATATAAAATCGCATTAAAAGTTTTTCTCTTCTCGCCACGCACAAAGATGAAATTGGATTATGTGCTTCTTTCGCATAAAAAACGTATCGAAGGAATTTTTTATTTCGTTTTTTATTCAGGCCTTTTCCTTTTCCTGTCTTGCTTTGTAGCATCGTAGGTTTGTAGCAAATTTTATATTGGCTGGCATAAGAAAAGACATCAAATGTTTTTTTTGTAGATAAATTATAAAGTAAGTTTTCTAGTCCATCCGTATTTTTCACATAATGATTTGGGATGTGACTCGCACCTCGCATAAACCCATATAAATTGTGACCTGTAGGCACTTGATCGAAGCCTGTAGGTCATAGTGCTTTAAATAGTGCTTCTCATTCACTTTGATCTACATAAAGCAGGATTCCCAGCAAAGTCGATACGACTTTTATGGTCCATAATCTTATGATATGAAGAAATTTTAATCAACTCTAAATCACAATAATATTCAACCTTTGTACGCCTGACCAGAGATGGGCGGTGGGTATATACCCAATCTACCCATTTGGGTATTTACCGGGTACATTGGGTATATACCCGGTAAATACCCGTATGCACCCATTTACTGGGTATATACAATTTGTGACTTAAAATTAACAACGAAGTATGCCAATCAGTTCTAAGCCATGTTCCCTACGCTAAGTACGTCTTAGTGATTTTTCGTTGAACGCATATTTACAAAGTTATGCATGTTTTTGTGATTTCTTTGTATGAAAACGAATATTCATAAGGACATTTGTCTTATATTTTTATAGAATTATGTTTAAAACATAATTCTTTATTAAAACATAATACGTTTAAAACATAATTTAACAACCGATATGTTTAAAAAGTACTTTGTCATACTTTATATGACTAATATAATAGTTTTTAATATGAATTTAACAATAATCATTATTGATTAGGAACCAAGTGTCAAAAATTTATATTAAATTGAAACGTTAGACAATACACTGATGAAGTCAGGTCATTTCGGTCTAATTAAAATGCGAAGACGGGTTCAGTGTTGCAAATAACAAAAAATATAATCATAAAGTATGGTTTTATGTTTGTTCTCCCCGAACAAAGAATAACTAAAACTTATTAAATTCGATTATTTTATTTTGCAAATGGCATTGTGCTCAAAATGCTATACGGTGAAATGTAAGCCGTCCAGCCACCTCATTATGTCCGAGTCGGCCTCATTTACACCGCCGCCTTGGATGGCGAACAGCGGGTAGTCGTAGTTGATGTGGAACATCGTCTGAACCCGCCCGCACACGCAACTCGGGTCCGACCCACAGTTAAATTTTGTGTATTTAGCTCCGCACACCTTCCCCGTAAGACCCGGAATCTATTTATTTGAGTCCAATGCTTTCTGGGAAGATGGAAACCTGGCACACGGATATCTGGCTCGGACTCGAGAGGCTTGTTACGCAGGTCCACAGATGGTCCACCGATCCCGCCATTTCTCCATCAGCATTCTGTCGTCCTGCAAGAGTTCATGGGCCTGCATGGCATGGCAAGATGGTTGCAATTCTTTGATGCAACCCCGGTTCGGACAAAATCCCACCAAAATTGAGGGTTGCTTTGACCAAGTGCTTGTAGTAACTTCTTACATCGAAGCAGGATTCCAAAAGAAACTCAAAACAGTGGCGGTATTCGTGGATCTCAGCTCAGCATTTGAAACTCTCTGGAACATGTCTGGAAACAGGGACAATCAGGGACTACCCTACGAGCTCGTATTTTTTTAAAAATGCAACGCACCCATTGTCTTTATGCCTTCACGCCCTCCTTTCAAACGCCAAACTCTGAACAAAACGCATGGCTTAGTCCTGGCGCCTACGCTTATCAACGTCTACGTCAGTTACATATCAAAAGTCTCCGGGCGATCATTTATGTAGGCGACGACATTGCCATCACAGCACAAGCTTCGACACTGAACAAAGCGACAACACTGGTTCAGGAAGCCGTTGCAAAGTTTGAGCGCTATTTCATCGACTGGGGACTTAAACCTAACCCATGTAAAACTGTGAGCTGCTCCTTTTACCTCAACAATAGGCAAGCTAGTAAGTGAAGGTGTTAAACGCAGTTTCTGCAATGAAGCACGACCCTAACCCAGGCTATCTTGGTGTAACTCTAGACAGAACTTCCACTTTTAAAGCCCCCTCAAGAAAGTAAAGAAAATGGTATCAAACAGCTGCAACCTGATACGGAAACTGGTAGCGATAACATGGGGCTGCAAAGCGGATACACTGCGCATATCAACACTAGCCCTTGTCCATAGTGCGGCCTGAGCCAGTGTAGGCCGGCCATCATACTGACCTGGTTGACGTTGAACTGAACAGCGCCATTAGGAACATATCCGGAACCGTCAGACCCACAAACACCAATTGGCTTCCCGTCATTTCCTACATATTCCCGTCACGTCTGTGGAGATAATTAATGATCAGAATGGAGTATGACAAGATCAACAATATGCCTCACCTGTCACTAGTACCTTATCTTCAGGCAACCCGTAGTGATCTTCGCCTACCATCAGAGAGATCTTTTGCCATGCCATGCAGGCCCACGAACTCTTGCAGGACGACAGAACGCTGATGGAGAAATGGCGGGATCAGTGGACATCTGTGGACGTGCCTAACAAGCATCTCGAGTCCGAGCCAGATATCCATGTGCCAGGTTTCCATCTTCCCAGAAAGCACTGGACTCAAATAAATAGATTCCGGGTCTTACGGGGAAGGTGTGCTAAATACACAAAATGTAAGTGTTGGTCGGACCCGCGTTGCGTGTGCGGGCGGGTTCAGACGATGTCCCACATCAACTACGACTACCCGCTGTTCGCCATCCAAGGCGGCGGTGTCGATGAGGCCGACTCAGACGTTATGAGGTGGCTGGACGACTTACATTTCACCGTATAGCATTTTGAACACAATGCCATTTGCAAAATAAAATAAATAAAATAAACGAATTTAATAAGTTTTAGTTACTCTTTGTTCAGGAAGAACAAACATAAAACCATACTTTATGATTATATTTTTTTGTTATTTGCAACACTTAACCCGTCTTCGCATTTTAATTAGACCGAAATAACCTGACTTAATCAGTGTATTGTCTACCGTTTCAATGTAAATATAATTTTTTGACACTTGGTTCCTAATCAATAATAATTATTGTTAAATTCATATTAAAAACTATTATATTAGTCATACAAAGTAAGACAAAGTATTTTTTAAACATACCGGTTGTTAATTCTATAAAAATATAAGACAAATGTCCTTATGAATATTCGTTTTCATACAAAGAAATCACAAAAACATGCATAACTTTGTAAATATGCGTTCAACGAAAAATCACTAAGACATACTTTGCGTAGGGAACATGGTTTAGAACTGATTGGCATACTTTGTTTTTCATTTTAATAATTTTCATTATACTTGAAATCACAAATTGAATGTACCCAGCAAATGGGTGCATACGGGTATTTACCGGGTACATATCGGGTAAATACCCACAGGTGGGTATATACCCGGGTACGTGCCCATCTCTGCGCCTGACAGATGCAAGTTTTAGAGTTTTAGACCCATAATGAACAATAAAATATGATATCATGAATTCGTAGAACTGTAGTAAACAAACCCATCATTATAGTGTCATTCTACATCCCCCTTCGCAACCATCCGATCAAATCGAGAAAAAAAGCACACAGCCATTTTCTATTTCGCTAACAGCATTCAAGCAGAGGCGCGCGAAAACTTCAATCAAAATACGGAATGAAATGAAATGCCATTGCATAAATGAGAGCGGGCGCAGTCGTTCGCTATGCAAAATAAAAACAGCGGAAGGATAACTTCGTCATACAATCGTCCATTATGGGTTATCCCAGAATGCCTACCTACAAACGCCTTGTTCGCACGCTGATTAGTGCTTTGTGATTGTGTGAACCGGGCCTATCTCTCCAGTGAGTGTATTTCCAACAAAAATGTGTTTTGATCGCAGGCATTTTAAGTTCGGCCTTTAGAACTTCGGATATTTTGGCTTGGTGACTTTCGACGTTATGAACCATTAGGCATTTTAATTTTAGATGTTTAGACAGTAGACTTTTTGAATGTAGACTTTTTGAAATTCGGCCTTTAAATGCGTCCCCGTATACTAAAACTGGGACAGAAAGCAATAGTTGAAAATGAATCAACCCAACATGACAGATGTTGACTTCCTATTGACTTCGAAAGTGGAATGCTCTATTTTATTCGATTCGCGGGCCCGCGATTTGATCCGTTCCCATGGCGTGCCTCTTCACTAAGGTCCACTTGCCTCAACAAAGGTTAGCCAGTTAACTCTGAGTTAACGTTAATAATAGGCTTTTTTCCGGTTTTTTTTTTTTGTTGTTTATGAAGACGTCTCTAGATGGCGCTATTCTTCTCACCATAGAAAATGGAGTTTAGCCAGAAAAAATGTCAAAGTCTGACCAGTCCACAGACTGTCTATTGGTCTGTGCCGAGGTTCACAGATAACTACCCCGCCACGCGCCGCTTGCTTGCTCTTGCTCGTAATTTTTGTTTCACAAATTCACAAGTGTATCCATCCACGGATTTTCATTAAAATAATACCTACCTATAAATTATAAGTGCTTTTGTACATCTTGTACAAGTCATGTATGGGAAGTGTTGTGTTTTGGGTTGAATGGAGAAACCAGTTTAGCCTAGGCCAAACTAGTCTAGCCCTATTTGAGTAGGGGTAATACAGATTATACTTATTAATGCTAGCCTATTACTAACCCGCCGTAATTATCTGAACAGTAGGGGACGCATTTAAAGGCCGAATTTGAAAAATTCTACATTCAAAAAGTCTACGGTATATCTGATTTTGTCCGGTTTGAAGGACCGCTCGAAAACAAAAAGAGGTAGGTAGGTATGTCAGTATGTCGCCAACCGAACCTACTGACCTAACCTTTGTTTTAAATCTTTTTCGACTGTCCGTCACACTTCCAGGAATACCCTGTATGTTTAACACCCTTTATGTCGGTTTTTAGAACACCTATAAAAGTAAAAGGCCTGGTTTCGGGGTTCTTAAGGGGTTCGAAAATTTCGTTATTTTTGCGCTAAACCTCTTAGTTTACGAGATATGGTAACATTCATACCTAATCGTTCGTCAATATCAGCTCGGGCTAGGCCATACTAGTTTATCCTGGAGCGTACAATATTCTTGCTAGGCCAGACTGGATTGGCCTAGGCTAAACTGGTTTCTCCATACGAGCTTTGGCTAGACTAGTTTGGCCTAGGAAATACCGGTTTATCCATACGAGCTTCGGCTAGACTAGTTTGGCCTAGGCTATACTGGTTCGTTCATACGAGCTTAGGTTAGACTGGTTTGGCCAAGGCGAAACTAGTTTATCATGAAATCGGGTTTGGCCGGTAACATAATACAACAGAAATGGCAAGAAAATAAGGATTATTAGGGGTCAGGTCAAGCGGTTGGTCGGGTGATTATTTTCCATCGCAACTTAAATACCACCCGACGCCACGGTACGCCACCCGACGCGCGCAGACTTATCTGGCTTTCTTTTTGGTTATCTGTGATCTAGTTTGACATTTATTCTTACTAAAATACAGCGCCATCTAGAATTTTTATTATAACTAAAGGAAAAAACCCTATTGTATGGAAATGTCAAATTAACTTAGAGTTAGTTGGCTAACCCTGATTGACGAACCCTGATTGACGAACCTTGATTAACGAACCCTGATTGACGCAAGTCCGCCTAATGCAGGGTGGTCGTCAACTCCCGATATTAATCAATTTCTCATGAAAAAGGTCTTCGACGCTGGCTACCACCATCCATTCTCTATTGTTTCTGGACCATAGTTTTCTTCTTCTCTACACGCCTCTCAGTCTTGCTCATAATAATAACTTGAAGAAGTATCTAGAGAGCGGTGGTGGTCTAGTGGGTAGAACAGTGGACTCTGAAGCAAGAGGTATCCATTCCCAGTGCGGGCATGTATCCATGACTTTGTTTAATTTCAAAGTTACGCACATTTGTGAATTTGTAGTAGCAATACCACTCGCTAACGGTGAAGGAAAACATTGTGAGGAAACCCGCGGCTCAGTTGGCTCCACACGTATTGACCTGTCTTTCCTGTGGGCTAGGTCGACTAAGCTGTCAGGATGGTATAGGTGCTGGGCAAGCCTACTCCATCTAAAAACAATGTCCCAGGCACTGCAGCGCCGAGTGGTCTCTTCACCCATCTAGTGTGAGTGAAGGTGCCACTGGACGCTGTATAAATCATCTCATTACGTAGATGCAAAGGCCTTAGTTATCTATCGCAGCAAAGCGCAGTCCTTGGTAGAGTCACTTGACTTGAGCTCGCTACCTTTGGTGTGCCATACATAATAGTACAGGTAGTACCGTGCTTCTTCCAGTTTCTATTCTGTGATGTGTGGTGGCGCGGAAAAATCATCGGGCGAGGCGCAGTCATCGGTGCGCCCGTGGAAAACATTGCGTTTGTGTTTCGTCTGTATCTAGCCTCAAATCTGTGTTGTTGTGGGATAAGATGAAAGTTGTACGAAAATGCTGTTTTCATTGCATTTTTTTATTATTATTTATTTTCTTAATACGTAACAAAAACATGGGTTCTTCACACCCTTAAAACCCTTTGTTCACAGCAGTCCGTGCTTATTTCGAATACATTTTATATGGGACAAACACCAAACCGTCGGTTGTCGCAATCTTTCAACAGGCGCCAACCGAATACCGAATGGTTGCCAACTGACAAATGTTTGCCGTATGTGGGAATCGAACTCACGATCGTTGTTTTAGCGTCCGTCGGTTTTCAGTAGCTGAAAGTGTTAGAGGATTGGCTCGTGCGACTATAATTTTACCCGTGTAATTTAACGAATTCGATCCACGAAAAGGAAAAAATAAAAACATTATCAACGACACAATACTTTAAATCCAAAAGCAGTTTTGTTTACGCAAAGATAGTAGTTTGCACACCATCACTATAACAATAAAAACACCCATCGCTCCAGTTAGCCCGTGACCACGGCCGTTGCAACGCAGCCGAAACGTCAGGATAATAAAGGTAATTCATTTACCTACTTAACTAACTGCGATTTGACCCGTTTTAAACCAAAACTACGCAAAAATCTTCAGTAAACTAAGATTGCAGGGTCTACGACCGTAGCATCCGTAGCCAGGTGCTACGCCTCGTAGCTCGTAGCATGACAAAGTTGCTGTAATCCGCGCGGAATGAGAGTGGGATGCGACCTTTTGGAACTGAGACGCGCGCAGTAAGCAAACTCACGTCGATGCAACCTTGTCAAAGTAAAATACAGTATGTTTTCGATTGACTTTGACAAGGTTCCATCTCATTCTCATCCCGCACGCATTATACTCGTAGCAAGCAACTGCAAAATACTTATCTATTGACCGTGATTTAGTTTCTTCGCCAGTATTTGTATTTGCTTAGATTCTACATAGATTAGAGGCTTACCGGTTTCTCCAACTGTTTTGATTTGATGAATCAGCTAACAGCCCCGTCACTGTCAAGATGCTGTCAACAAGCTTTGAGTTTCTAGAACGTATAATAAATGATCGCATGATTCTGTAATCTACCTTTGCTTCTGGTCACACCTAAATCCGTTCAGCTCACAAATAACAATATGGGATTATTTTTATGGTTGCGGCAGCGGTATATATTTGTAAAACTTTGGTTTTTATGGCCATAATTACGTTTATAACATATCCAAATTGGAAACAGTAAATTTTTTCAGTAGTTTAAAACATTACGGGAACATTATGTGTGTAATAAAGCGGTGGTGGTAAGAACGATGGACTCGGAAGCGAGAGACCCAGATTCGATTCCCAGTGCGGGCATGTACCTATGACCTTAATTTATTTCAAAGCTACGTACATTTGTGAATTTGTAGTAGCAATACCACTAACCGTGAAGGAAAACATCGTGAGGAAACCTGAGCGTATGAGGCATTATACCCTCAAACGTGAAAATCGCCAATCCGCATTGAGCAGGCGTGGTGATTAAGCTCACACTCTCTCTCTGAGATTGCCCAGCTAGTGGGATATGAACAATTGTACAGGGTACATCTTACTTACTTTTTTTGTGTGTACTAGAATGTTCAGCCAAATTCGCATACTGTGTGTGTAGAAGCTTACTTGTGTAAGCTTCTATCCGTCGCCCGGTTTGCGTGCGACAAACAGCGCTCGTCGCGCGACCGTGGGTGATTTCCCAGCGGCGCGTCATACGCTCCAATCACAACTCCACTGACATGCCCCCCTGTGCCAGCCACCCCGGCTAGGGCTGCCACCACTATTAGGTAGGTAATCGTATGAGGTTGTGGCCACTCCTAGTGTCAGAGTTTTTACGCCGCCCAAAGATAAGATAAGATAAGATAAAGATAAAAAGTATTTATTTAAAAACCACACATAAATTATACAGACAGTTACAGTTTCAGAGATTGCAAAAAATGGTTAGAGTGCAGAACAGTAGGTAATGATTTTTCCGTTGGTCTCCACGCTAGATTTACATCTGTGTTGTGGAGGCCTAGATTGACGAAAGGGCCTCTGATATGGCTTAACTATTATTATTAATCAACAACAACCGGGACCAACGGTTTAACGTGCCTTCCGAAGCACGTAAGTGCTCAGATATTATTGCCACTAGTGTGAGCGAAGGCGCCATTGGCCATTCGCGTCATATAAACACTAGGGAAGATATGACACAATAATAATTGTGAAACTTATTTTTTAATTTATTTATTTTAGCAGTGCAGTAGGTCATCAACTCATCATAGCGAGGAAACAAAAGAACAATGGACATACAGATATTTTGTTACATGTACGATTGTACAGGTATTTTCCCTTGTAAAAACCCTAGCTCCGCCAAAACCGGATCCACGCAGCCTCCCCCCCCTCCCACCTAATCGACGCCCTCTCACCTCGCCATCTTTGCACTCGTGACGATTCCACGTTGTTGGGAAATTTGAAAATGGAACGCGAGCAAGCAGAGGGAAAAGGAGGTTTGACTGCCGACTGCGGCGTTTAGTTATTTGTCATTCGTTTCTCTTTTTAGGGTTCCGTGACCAAAGCTAGTGTTTTGGAAACGGAACACTACACCATTAATAATAAGGTCCAACCATATTATCTCATTCCGACTTAGTTGAGAGGATTTTATACAGGGTGTGTTTTTATGTATGGGGCAGTAAGGGCAGGTCTTAATCATTAAAGGATCAGGAAAACGATTATGATTAACTCCTAACCGGGATTTCCTCGTTTTTCTCCTACAAACCAGCGAGCTAATCCTCTAGAATTTGAATTAGAATATTCTTTGCCGTAATAAAAAAACAGACCGACAGCCGTAATAAAACGTAATTAAAGCCGTCAACTAGCAGCCAATTTGGGCACCATTGCGTTACAGACTCAGGCCCCTGTTGCATACCTAAGCTAGGCTAACATGTGCAACACCCACACAAACGAGCCTATCTTATAACACTTACAGCTACTGAAAACCGACGGACGCTAAAACAACGATCGTGAGTAAAGTTCGATTCCCGATAATACGGCAAACATTTGTCTGTCGCATACGGCAACCATTTGGTGTTTGGTTGGCGCCTGTTGAAAGATTGCGACGACGGTTTGTCCCATAATAAAAAATAACTTAAGAAAATGTATTCGAAACAAAGGCCCTTAGTCAACCTAAAACTAGTAGGTATTATCCGGTTCAAATGCTATTAGGATAGGACCTTTTGGGATGGAGCGGCATATAACGTCAACTGACGCCTGTCAGTACTGTTAGCAACGCTGTCGAGAAAGCGCGTGACTATAGAGATGGGTTAATACTGAGTAGTATTTACCCAACTGAGTAAATACTAATCAATGGTGAGTAAATACTAATAAATTCCCGTTTCCACTGAGCATTTATCATAAATCGATATTAATAACTTTTTTTGTTGTTTAGTCTCATCTGTTGATATTGTGATGTGGATTTTCTAAAATATCGGGTATTTAAGCTATATTATTACGTTTTCAAAACATGGCTTGGGAAAAATTAAAAAACTTCCAAAATTTAATGAAGTCATTAAATAAAATACTTTTTATTCATTTTAGACACAAAATTTTTTTGCAACATTTACTTCTTACAACCTACACTATCAATATTCTACGAAAAACCAATAAGTTTTTTTTCTCAAAATGACCAAGTTCGATTTTATTCATCTGAATGATTTTCTGACAATACAAGTCATCATTGTCGCGTAACGCAACTCCAAAAGGTCGTATCCTCATAGCATTTGAACCGGATAATACTCCTAGTATTATACCTACGTACAGGTAGCGTCACAAGTTATGAGCGCTGACCTTGAAGTCATTTTGTATGGCAGACAGAAAGCGATTGTATGCGCAAATAACCCCCACCACTTTCGTTGAGCTCTCATAACTCGTGACGCTACCTATAGGTACTTGCCAGACCCTTTAAATACAATGATTACCTGGTTCCAAAATAACTTCATTATAATCTAAACGCAATTTATTGCAACCATAAACATGGGCGCTAAAAAACTTAACTACAATTTGATTAGAAATCGAACCATGGGATAGTCCCACAAAACAGAATAGAAAGTTTCATACAAAAGGGCGAGTCAAAAGAGAGACATAAGCATAAGGACCAATAAGATCGTAAATAGTCATATCAAAAAACATTAGTGGTAGGTACTTATGTACCTTTCAGTCTATTAGCCATCCAGTCTAACCATTTATTTTTAGTAAAATGATAATTCTTAGCTGTACTTAGGTCTAATTTTGTTTGAATGGAGACAAAAGTATCTAGCTTCCTTTCTGTTGACGACCCAATAGTTAACTTGCACCTATTTCGTTTCTGTGCGTTATAATTATATGATCACGATCAGACCCTCTGCCGAAATAACGAACGAATGAACTCCGCACAATCATAGAAATGAACTACTAACTCCAAATGAAAAAGGTGTCAAAGATCGAATTTACTATTCATTATACTTAATCCGAGTAAAAACTAGGGTGGTGCCAAGCCATTTGCTGCACGAGAAACGACTTTAAATCTAATGCTCGTGAAGCTAAAATGGAACGGCAACGGTACATTCCATTTCGAAAAAAGCATTCGAAGTGCGCACGCATGTAAGTGCCCATTGTGGCGACAGATGGACGTTCGAATTTCAAAATCGAAACGTCAGAAGTCGCGTCCGAAACCAAAATGACTTAACTGCTACCAATAAAAGGTGGTGTTTATGATTCCATCAGGGTTTTTGACGTTCTGGTTCTGAGTATTTTGATAGGGGGCTGAGTTTTTTTTTACTAAAGGGCCGTATGAAGATGAATCGGTGAGTGCTTTAAAAAGTAATTCGTGGCAAAAGCTCGGACACAAAATAGGAACTTATAGAAGGTCCGTTTTAGCATGTAGGGGAAGCTTGGGCAAAGTGCATAAATGAGGTAAAGCGAATAATGCGATTTAACTCAAATATGTAACAGATGGCGATACAAATCTTGGTGCAGTGGATGAATGACCCGTGTGACTACGCCATGATAGTGAAACCTCCAGAGGGAATCGTTGCTCAGCCAATAAAAGATTTATTGTATTTTCACGCTCACTGAATATATTTACACTGCACACGTTTTTACACAGTAACAATCGAACAGCGTTTCCGCTTACAACCGAACAGCGTTTCAGCTTAGTATGTTAGCTCCACGAATCACGAACCAAGACTGCCCGTTAGAGTCGGATGGCGGCCATTTTATAACCTACCCTCCCCACTGACATTAAATTAGATCTACCTACTTGCATAAAAGTTTTGCAAGTAGTTAAAACAAAGTAAACTGGCAAAACAATTAAATAAATATAGAGAATTTTATAAATCCTAGCATTAATCTATTTGAAACAATAATACAATAATACCTGCTAAAATAGTAATACGCTTGATACAATAGCGCCATCTACACTAGTCATGTTACAGTCGGCCATCCTTCTCAAACGAGTCCTCTCGTTTAGTAGGTGATCAGTCAAGTTCCTATGTTTACAATTTTATTACATACCTAGTTTACGAATTAAATGCCTATTATGATGAACATTTTTTTAGTTTAACGTTTTACCTAATCACTTTTTTTTTTTTAATTATCTAAAATTAAATATAATACCTATCATTATACATATTTCATTGTGCAAAAAATATATATATTCTGTTCCCTACAAAATGGTTTATCTATTATCTAATTGTAACTTCTTACCAAGTCAAGCTATATTATTCTAACTACAAATCAAGTTACCATAATATAATAATGAAACAATAATAACAAAATTACATAGGTACTGTAATGGCACTGATGCTGTAAAGGTACATTACGAAGATGTTATATAAAAATAAGTCTCGTTGTCATTTCAAATGACATTGACTGTGTAATAATGTCAACTGACTTAACTCGCTGGCACTGGTATCTCTGATTACCATTCCAATACTCATCTCACTAGGACAGGTATCTCTGATTACCATTCAATGACTCTACTCACTAAGACAGGTATCTCTGATTACCATTCAATGACTCTACTCACTAGGACAGGTATCTCTGATTACCATTCAATGACTTTACTCACTAGGACAGGTATCTCTGATTACCATTCAATGACTCTACTCACTAGGACAGGTATCTCTGATTACCATTCAATGATTCTACTCACTAGCACCGGTATCTCTGATTACCATGCAAGCAATGTTTAATGTAAGGTCATCTCAAATGACTCAAATCACTAGTAACAGTATCTCTGATTACCGTTCCAAGTAAAAATATTCACTCTAACGCCATCTCAAATGACCGAAATTGGTATCTCTAATTATCAAAAATATATAATCTGTATAACTAGGCATCCAATTTTAAATTTAGCTACTTATTTATTATTACATTCAAAATTATGTCGTATATCATTAATGTTAACATTTCCTATAATTATTATTTGAACAAATTAGCGAACGTGATAGTTGTAAAAGTATAGGTATAAGTATATACCTATTCTTATATTGAACGAGCGAGCGAACCGAGAGAAATCGAGTATACTGAAACAATCCGGAGTTTGTATGTATGTATGTATGTTTGTATGTTAGTGTGTTTTTATGTTTGTATACGTATGTTTTGTAGGTATGAATGTTTGTTCGACGATAAGTTGAGCAAATTTAGGTAGTCCGACCGTCACGAAATTTGGTAAGCGGGTAAATAAAATAAAATAATGTTTAATTTAGAACTTTAGCCAAATTGGTCGAGGGGTTGCCAAGATATGGGTTGTGGGAAGTTATATTATTATGCAATTTGCGCGCGCCTGCGCGAATGGTGTTAGCAAAAAGTTACGTATCAAATGAATCAAACCACTCCATAACGTTAATAACCCCTATTTATTACCCTTCTCTCCGTCACTGGCCTCACTAAAAGTATTCTTCTTGCGACACTCGGCCTCGATATGACCCATTAAGTTGCAGAAATTACACTTCAATAATGGTTTGGGACATTTAAAACTTAGGTGTCCCTTTTGTTGACAGTTAAAACAAGTTAAATTTGGTTGAGTGGCTAGGGTTGGTGTTGATGTACTGGGAAACTCTGAAATTTTGGGTCGTGGGAATGGATTGAATTGATTGGGGTTTCGTTGGTCTCTTCTATCACTATTATCACGTTCACAAACCGTTTTGAAAAACTCCAACACTTCTTCAGGTCTTTCAAATTTAGCTGCCTGAGCTCCAACCCTGACACCCCTGTCATCTACACCATTTATCATGCAGTCTACGGCATTCCTACCGAAAATTTTGCAGCGATTTAATAAATTTATTTTGGAATAATAATAGATTTCTAAAGATTCTCCAAAACGAGCCCTTTTTCTGAGCATTTCTGATAGTAATTCGGCATAATTTTCGATCGAAGGAAAGGAATCTCTTAGCAGCTGTTTCCATTCCACCCATGTTCGCTTCAACGATGGTAAACCCTGATACCAAAGTTTTGCATGACCCGACAATTTGGGCAACGAATAGTGGATGACCTGCCTCTCGGTCCATTGGTAAATTTCAGCGCATTCGTCGATTTTATTCAACCATACGTCAATTGTTTGTTCCTTTAAGAGGGGGTCGAATTCAGGAATAACGTTATTCATGTGAGATGGGAAACCTTCACGTTCACTAGATTTGTTTTGCATCATTTTAACAAATTGTTCAAAGAAAACGGATGCCGAATCATACCTTGTTTTATTGTCAGACGCCTCTTCACTTCTCTTCTGTGACTGATGAGAATCTACCCTCTCACGACGACGCGTTCTCTCGCTCTCCAACTGGCTCTCCAGTACTAAAAGGCGTTGTCTCTGTACTTCATACTCGTCTTCCTTTTCGCGCATCCTTCTTATGCGACTATGACTACGGCTTCGACTACGCGAGCGGGTTTGACGATTAGTCCTCTTTTCTCGGCTAGTAATACGACTTGGCCTCAGCTGTACCTCTTTAATGACGACGTCCTCGCTACGACGCACTTCACGTAACGGACTGCGGCTGCGAGTGCGTGTGCTGGTTCGCTGATCCCTTCGGTCCTCATCTTCAATGCGACTGCGCCTGGTTGCGTGGCGTTCAGGAGTACGTAAGCGTCGAGGCTGGCGTCTCACGGAACAGATAACGCTCCTGCTGCGACTTCGGCTTGGTCGTTCAACATCTTCATCGACGCGATCCATTGTCCGAACCTCGTAACAAAACAATAGTGTGATTAGAATTTGTGCTATATTATTTTAAAATAAACTGCAACAGTAGGTTAAGGTTTTTATTTTATTTATCAAGCCTGTGCCAAACTTTTTTGTGAAATAATTGCGTTCGTCTAATCCCTTGTTGCATCATTTTTACTAAAGCTTCATATAATTCTGTGTCAGTTATTCACTTAAGATATTCAATATTTCAGAAAAGCAAAATAAACCCTTCGTAAGGCGTGAATACTGAAGTAACGTGAACGTTCCGTGAACGGAAGGTCATCTGATTTTGAATAATAACCAATTATATAACGTACATACTTCACATTTTAAAAATGTGTATTTGATTTAATAATACGAAGGAAATAACTTGGAAATACGAAGTAAATAGTAAATACGCGTGGCTCTGCCCATACTAAACAGAATCGCCACGCTCATTAATCGCCAAATTCGATTCCCCATTATCTAAAAACTTGTAATGAGTCTTTTTAACTATTATCCTTCAATTATCATAATTTACCCTGATAATATTAAGACAAGGCCAGCCCAGCTAGTGGTATCTTTAATAGTAAGTATATTTATTTGTATCGTGTGATTTTAAAACTGTTTAAGAAAAATCTTCTTATTTTATAGCATAAACCGGCTTGGGACATGCGTAATTTAGATGGCAAATATGGACTATAGAACAAAAGGAGGAAAGTGGATTATGCAAAGGAAAAAAAAAACAGGCGTTTGTGTAGTTTTAAAAATCACACGATTCACTTTCGAAGAGTGGCCCCTAGCCATCACAAAGTATGTCTGGTATATCATGCCGTCGGAGGCAATAGGTAATCAAAGAGGAACCAAATTACGTACCTTGTATCCTTTTTGTGGGCGTGTTGATCCCAATTCTGAAGGTTGAAACCTCCAGAGGGAATCGTTGCTCAGCCAATAAAAGATTTATTGTATTTTCACGCTCACTGAATATATTTACACTGCACACGTTTTTACACAGTAACAATCGAACAGCGTTTCCGCTTACAACCGAACAGCGTTTCAGCTTAGTATGTTAGCTCCACGAATCACGAACCAAGACTGCCCGTTAGAGTCGGATGGCGGCCATTTTATAACCTACCCTCCCCACTGACATTAAATTAGATCTACCTACTTGCATAAAAGTTTTGCAAGTAGTTAAAACAAAGTAAACTGGCAAAACAATTAAATAAATATAGAGAATTTTATAAATCCTAGCATTAATCTATTTGAAACAATAATACAATAATACCTGCTAAAATAGTAATACGCTTGATACAATAGCGCCATCTACACTAGTCATGTTACAATAGTAAAACAAAAACAATAAAGTCGTTTCTTTCGCACTGATGAAAAAAAATTCAAAACTCCTTAATTTCTTGCGATTTTCTTTATCGGGTATGTGATGATTTCTTTTGCATACTTATAGGTAGCTTATTTTAGATGTAAGTACTTTTGTTTGATAATTTGAGCATGGGTCGAGGTATTATTTGTGAGTTTAATTTTACACGCAACGGCTAACAATAATTGACCGAGCGAGCGAAGCGAGCGAAGTTCTCCGAGTCTACTTGAACAATCCGGCGTTTGTATGTATGTTTGTATGAATGAATGTTCGTTCGACGATAACTTGAGTGAATTTAGTCGGATCGTCATGAAATTTGGTAGGTGGGTAAATGAGGCAAAGAGAATTTTTAAGTTCGAACATGAGCCGAATCGGTCGAGGGGTTGCTGAGATATGGGGTCGCGAGGTCGTAGTTCGGGGCGAACCACTAGTGGTATATCGCAACTAGTGGTATATGTAACTTTTGGAGTGGGTCTTCTGTACGTCTATATAGTACATATTTCAAGCTAGCTATACCCTAATCGAGAGGGTGGCAACTGGCACCTAGTGTAATTAAGTCTATACGAATCAGTTTCGGTGGCGATTAAGGCAGGATGGATGAAATTACCACTGTTTTCCGTGTCTTGTTGACTCAATTTGTTATTTTAATGGCGATATTCATATTTTGTTTCGAATGGATATTTTAAATTTTATTGGCGGTACACATGAAACTGGTGTTGGAGTTTTTATTCCCTTTTTTAAACGACTTCAAAAAAGTAGGAGGTAGAAACTCAATTCTGCCTGTACCTCGGAACTTTTTTCTAGGTGAACCGATTTTTATGATTATTTTTGGCTTGAAAGCTTCCAATGTGGTTCCATACCAATAAGCTAACTGTGAAGGAAAATGCTCTCAATTATGAGTTTTAAGGTCATTCTCCTCGTTATGAATAAAGGTACTAAGTACACTAACGCGCGCAAAAGCTTAAATTAACAATCATTAAATATCCCATTAAATATCCCAAAAATCAGAGGTTTAGGATATTTCAGCTGATAATTTGGATTGAAACGGGTCGAATCGCATTTAAATTAATTTGCCTATCAAAATAATCGCTATTCGACCCTTTTCGAAGTAAATTACCTATGTGGGAATATCGCGAACCAGCTGATGCTGATCATATAAAACCCATATAAAATATGAGTAGTACGACTTCCTAAGTTGGACGAAACCTACATCCTGTCATTATAATCTCTGTGTTCTGTTCTTTAGGGGTGCCTAAAGGACGAACCTCATACACATCATCATAATCACCCTAAAATAAACGAGCCTACGGCGTACGGCGCACCACATCCCACTTCTGATGAAAAAAGAGAGAGCACGAGCGCAAAATGAATTGAAAATGTGTGTTTGCACCATTAGGGCGACCGTCCATTAGGAGGATACGTCCCTCGGGTATCGTGCCAAGCGGGCCACAGATAACGCGACCACAAAGTAGCCGTTGTTTAAAGACTTGGTCCTTCGAGCCGGATCGCCTGAAATGACCACACATGCGGCTGGCCACGATGTTTGGTCAGCCTTCCAAACTCAAACTGAAACTCAATTTTTTTATTCAGTATTCAATAAATACATTATATACACTGAACGTCAAATGTAAAAGTCACAATGTAAACTACTTTTTTTTCTCCAGCTTCACTAGCTCTGATAGTTCTTGGTTCTTTAGGTGCTGAAGTTAGTGTACATGATAGGGTTTTCTCTACGCGTAGATTAGGCCGACTAATCTGAGATGATTAAATAGGTGCCGGTTTAGTGTACTCCTCCTAGTGAGTCAAGGAAGTGATATTGTAAAACATTATCGGATATGGTGATATTGCTAAATTCGCAACCTACATAACTTTTAAGTTAACTTAGTCTTACGTGAGGGGAAGTGGCCCTGGATGCTGTATATTCGTAAATCATCTACTAGCAGCTCTAGTTTCACGCCGTTTAGTAATCTTCAAATTCAAAAACATATTTTTTTCTCCAAATTGTAAAAATTAATGAGAGTTCATGCGAAAAAAAAACCGGTGCGGTGTATTTTCCATTGCGCTCGCTTAGCCTAAAAGAAACAAGAAGACAAGGGTCCGTCCATGGTAACCCCGCTAATCTGTGTCGCCTGCACCCACCGGACTGTTCTGTTCTCGAGTTTCGCGCCATTTGGTGATTTGGGCGGCCATTCATGTAATAGCTGTTAGGGACGACGCGCACTGAGGTCGCGGGCTAAATCGATTGTATTCACAACACAGGTTTTTTGCCTACCGTGAGTACCATGTCGCACAACAAAATGTAAAGATAGATAGAGAACACCTTATTGTACACCAGAAATCTTGTATCTTGTATTATGGAACACATTAATAAAAAAAAAATCATTTCATTTCATATGGCAAGGTTATTTTGACTATATCTAGTGTTAGCGAAGGTACCACTAGAAGCTGTAAAATCATCTCATTACTTAGATGTAAAGGCCAAATTATTTATTTTATGTCGATTTTATGATAAGAAGTTTGCTTTCACTGTGAATGAAAGCAACCAAATTAATAAAAAACAATACTATTTTAGTGTCGTGAAACAAAAATCGTTGAACAAAAATGTATCAGTTTAAATTCAAAATTTATAAAACTGTAACTTTCAAATATATTGTTATTTTACACATTATTTGTTATATGTTTTAAAATTTTAATTGAATTGTGTTGGATTGTTTAGGCCAGAGCTCTAAACTTCCCTGAAACGAGCGTTTCAAGTCTTTCAATTTTTTTTGCGTATGGCACGTTACACTTCCTCAGCGGCCTCGTGGATCTATTAATTCCATACATATTTGATTGGTAGGTACTAATTTCGCCCGCAGTTGCGAAAAAGTAGTTTCCTTTGATCACTTAGATTTACTGAGCCCAGTGTCCGCCGGCCCGGACCACCCCTAATGTTTCTACCCAGCCAGAGAGTTGTCTATTTGAATTTAGAATAAGCCAGTTTGAAATTGGAATCGAGATGTTTGTTTTCGATTCGATGGTTAACGATTCGCCTCGCGGGGGTCGCTTTTTGAATTTAGAATAAGCTTATTAGCACGTTAAAAGATGTTTGACATTTGAATAATTGACTGTTGAAAATGGCGGGAAAAATCTGATCATTTCGCATGGGTGGGTTTATTTTCTTACTGATTTATTCCTATGCTCGCTCACTTGCGAACGGCGCTCTTCATAGACGATATTTAGGTATTTGAGGGGTATGAAGCAGAGAAGTGACGGGGTGGGAAGCCACGCCCTCTGCGGGGCGCTGTACAGATTACAAAAATAACAGATCGGAATCCCGCCATAGTAACGTTCGGAACTTAGACAGACGTCACCATGACGCCAAGTGATCCACCGCCGCGGCAATGACGTTGAACAATTATTATGGGTACCTCTTAGCTTTTTTTCTAGTTGAATAATGATTGATTGAATAATAATAATGCTTGCAGATCTTGCAATAGATATTTTGGCTAGCAGACGAAGAGCGTGAGTCGTGGGCAGCTGCGGCGTCTGCAGATTCTCTTTCGATCTTTGTATCCAACTTTACTGTTGCTTGCTAGTTCAACGCGCGATAGGTAAACACGACAGCACGTCAGACTGTACACTTTTGTTGTAAAGTCACCCGTAACGTAACCGAGTAGAGTGCTAGCGTGTAAAGGTCAACGTGCTATCGTATGTACTTACTAGGTACACACAACAGCCCGTCGACCTTTACACTCTACTCGGTTACGTTACGGGCGACTTTACAACAAAAGTGTACAGGCTGACGTGCTGTCGTGTGTACCTAGTAAGTACACACGACAGCACGTCAGCCTTTACACGCTAGCACTCTACTTGGTTACATTACGGGCAACTTTACAACAAAAGTGTACAGTCTGACGTTCTGTCGTGTGTACTTACTAGGTACACACGACAGCACGTCAGAGTGTTCACTTTTGTTGTAAAGTCGCCCGCCCGTTTTTGGTGGGATTTCACTTCTTTTTGTAGAACCGTTGTCATATTGATTTATTTTAATAGATTTTCTTATTTGACACAGTTTTTTTTCTTTTTAGGAGTAGTTTTTTTATTACTACAAATCTTTATTTTCTTTCTTCCGGTTCTGATTCTTGTACAGTAGCAACAGTTTTTCGTATTGCCCATTCGCGTTCATTATTTATTCTTTTAGACGGTTTAATTTCTGAAAGATCGGCGCGGTATTTACGCCTCAGCCGGTTTTATTCAGTGATCGCTGAAGCTTGAGCTTTTATACTCTTGAAGTCAACATTTATGAGGTGCACCCCATGAAGATTGGTTACTCGTGAAAGCGCCTCGTAGGCTTGGCCACAAGAGAATATTATAGAGGTGCCAATGTCCATGAGGGCATTTTTTAAACTTAGACCTTGGCTCTTGTTAAATTCCAGTAAAAAATTAAAGATAGGAAACCTGAAATTAAAACTTAAAAATCTAATGTTGGATGAAATTAGCACCACTTTATAATGGAAATGTTAAGTTGTTAAATTAGTTGCTTGCTTTTAAAAATATATTTTGTATAAAACTATTTGCTTGTGTCGTCACAAGATCTTGGTACCTACTTTCTTAATTTAACACTAATGTAGAATGAGCGTCACGCCAACAAACTGCTCTGCAGTTTGGCGAAATTTTGTATACTTTTTGTATTATTGTAATAATAACATATAAATAAATTTAAAAAAAAATTTTTAGGGCATACGCCACACAGATTGGGAATTGTTCTTTGTACACGTATGCCCGGGGTATGATCTCAAATTTTGACTTAATAGGCAATAATTCGTGAATCAAATTATTAGCGAATTTTACTACCAACTGTTTAGGTTTTGTTTGGTCTTGCGGGTCCCACCTCACTTATTGTGCAACGCCTATCGACCCATTCACTAAACCTAAACTAACATCAATGTTTCTCCTAAGCATTACTTTAGCTCCCTCTTTAATGATTATAGTTTCTTCCAGTCCAGCAGTCATCGACGCATCATCTTCATATTTTTGTAAACACGCCTGGGCTTCATTATATTTTGACCAAATTTTGAGCGAAATTAATATTTTAGTTGAACGAGCGAGCGAAGCGAGCGAAGTTCTCCGAGTCTTCTTGAACAATCCGGCGTTTGTATATTTGTATGTATGTATGTTGAATGTATGTTCGTTCGACGATAACTTGAGTAAATTTGGTCGGATCGTTATGAAATTTGGTAGGCGGGTAAATTAAATAAAATAATTTTTAAGTTCAATCATGAGCCAAATCGGTTGAGGGGTTGCCGAGATATAGGGTTGTTAAGTTTATATGGGGTCGCGAGTTCACAGTTCGGGACGAACCACTACTTTAATTTGTGTAATGTTCGTGTAGAATAAAGTTAATCGTTCGACTATTTCTTCGTCTAAACTTGTAAGTATAAAAGTATAAAAGCCAGTCTAGTCTTATCCAGAGTTTTCCTTTAATTTTATTTATATGCGTATTAAAAGCAAAAGGGGAGGCATTCGCCCAGCAGTGGAACGCTATACAGGGTGTTAAAAGACCGCCAACAAAGCGGGAAACCCCGTATTGTCCTCATCATAACGAACATTTAATTTTTTGCTCAAGAAACTATGCCTGTTAAATCAACGGTTTCCGAGATTTGAGGTTCAAAGTCGGACTTTTCAAAACTTATTTTTTCAGAAATGTATCAAGTATCAAGTACTTAACATTTCTTGTCAAGAAGATGGCTGATATGGATCAAAATGTTTAATATTTCTTACAAAAAATGACGCTAAAATTGCAACCCGCAATGTATTCTAAACATCGGCACCATAAACTTATGCCAACGCTTGCGCTATAAGACTTCTGTGCGTTACACGTCCATTGCGTGATAAAACATTTTTCAAAATTATAACCTAAAAAACCAAAATCACTTTCCAGCAATAATTTATCGGAAAAGTACTTTGTTTTGGTGTCTAGTATGCCTGCCTTTCGGGTCTGTTGGCGGTCTTTTAACACCCTGAAGGCTAGATTAAATTAGAAAATGTGTTCCACTACGCTGGATTTTTGCAATGACAGTCGATTTTTTTATGTACATACCAACAGTAGAAGGGGGCATTACCTTATTTCTAATACAGCTGAGACCAGCTGAGGGTTCTTCATCAGATACTTTAGACCTTCGATTTTTGACATCAAATGAAGCGGCCCACCAAGTTGAATATTCTTTGTAAAGGCGGTATGTCGATCTCTAATAGTTTGGTTGGGCTCTTGTGTTTTCTAATCAGGGTCACCAGGTACTCCAGGTGCACGTTTCATATAACTGACATAAATATTTTATTATGACAATTCGATATAGATTGCGTAGTCGATTTGACATGAGGTTACAAAAAAGGTTTGTTTACAAACCGACCTATCAATGAACATCGAATTGTCATAATAAAATATTTATGTCAGTTATATGAAGCGCGGGCCAGATCTTCGATTATCCTAGTTTTTTATAGTTTTCCCTTTATGTGGCCATTAAACCCTAACTCTGTACCAAATTTCAGCTCTCTGAGTTTATGGGAAGTACCAGTTCTATTCTGATGATCATGAGTGAATGAGTGAGTGAGTGTCATAAATGCGAAACTTTGCTTTCGCTTCACTTCGGAAGTAAATGACCGACAGACTTGAAATTTTGGATTTTAAGTATGTGATTATTGCTTACTGGATGACGAAAATTTCTGCGTTCTGGCCCCTAATTCTCGGGAATCTCTTATTCGATACATCTCGAAAAATCTCGTGTCATTTCGATCTCGACTGCTCCCGACCACGCGAGTCATGTCGAGCGAAAAAGGCAAATATCTCACCGATATCTCGTGCCCTATGTCGAGGATGACTTCGTCAGAATAGGAAATGTGACATTTGCCGCAAAATGAGATTTTTCCTTCGAGATATTGTGTCGAATGCGAGATTCCCGAGAATTAGCCCCTTGGTCTTATCCAGAGGATCCCAAATAAATGGGCCTGAAAATGCGGCGAAATGGTTCCAGTAAAGTATGGTACGGCAGTGTTTGCTTCGCGCCCGACTTGGCGGGGGCACTGCCGTGCCCCCAGATCGCGAACTCGAATTCGTCGTAAAACAAATTGGCATTTTTCGAGATTGACTTTTCATGTGCGATAAAAGAATATATTTTTTGGCAAAATAATAATAAATAAAATTTCATTCCGTTTTATTTATATTTATGAATTTTATTATCAAAATTAAATGTTAGTATGCATTACCTAGTTGTTTGAATAACTGAACAAATCTCAACGTTTTATGGAACGAAACGCAGTAGTGACACAAGATAAAAAAATATCTGTCACTTCCTTCTCTTCCCCTTTTTGTAATCTGTGTTTTCCGCACAGAAAACAGACAGCTACAACTTGTGTGATTGCAAAAATGAAAAAACTGTGCCTGTGATAAAAATTAACAGTGTTTAGAGTGTTTCATTCATTGCCTATCACATCGGTATTTTAGGAATTGAAAGTAAGTACCTACTGACAGATTTTCGTAGCGAAATTACTAGCTTTGAATTGGATGTTCTATAAAACTGAGACCTTTACGCTTACGCAATGAGATGATTTATATTATACAGCGTCCAGTGGCACCTTCACTACACTAGATGGGTGAAGTGACAATTCGACGCTGCTGTGTCTGGGACATTGTTTAGTGGAGTAGGTAGGCTTGCCCAGCAACTACCATCGTCGGCCTAGCCCCCAGAAAAGAGGTCAATACGTCAATCTTACTTATCTAATGAGCTAACTAAGCTGCGGGTTTCCTCATGATATTTTCTTTTTGTCTTAAAAGTTATGTACCTACATTTGTGAGTTTCTAGTAGCAATACAGCTCGCTAAAAGTTCTTCATAATTCAAGTCCAAATTAGGTATTCAAAGGGACTAGCACGTATTTCACTAAAGTAGGTACCTTCCCTAAACTAAACTCCTCCTATTACTTCTTTGCAGCTGCCTGCTCGCAACCAAAGTTCAGATGACAAACCAAAGGCCACCTACCATCCGGTAGCAAGCAACAGGACCGCTGACTAAACAATGAGTCCGTGCCTCCCAGCTCCATGTTATGGTTTTGGCTCAACATGGGCTCCACGCTAGTGGTGCTGAAAGCAAGATGTAAGTAGGTATTCAAGGCAACTTTACTGTCACCACGGGTGAGCAAAAGCCTTGCAAAGGTCTCGAAATGATGGAAAACTTTTGAAAGTCCATAAAAGTAGTATTAGTGCTCATGCAAGCCTAGGAAAATTAAATGTTATTCCCATACAAAACTATAAGACGTACAACTGCAAATTGTAATTTGGAAAAGCTATGAGCCTTACTGAAATTAAAAAGTTAACAACAAATTATGAGGTGCATGTATTTTTTTAACTACGACTCTGTTTGTTTACCCTAAATCTTTTTTTGTTTTTCTTCACTTTGTCTAAGGAATGCTTTAGGTATGTATTTTAATTATTATTGTATAACATAATTATCATTTTCTTTTTAGATAACCTTCTACATGGGTGTGTGGCGATGCAAGACCGACATTATAGCTGGCGGGGCAGAAAGATCGACAGACAGTAGTCGGCCACACGCTAGGATACCCCTTTTTGTTTGATTGGCGCCCTTATGCCGCACGCGGTAAGAGCTGCTATGGGGTATCTGTGACTGTGGCCGACCGTACATACATGGTTATGATAATAAAGTATGTTTTGCCAAATGGTTTTTGGTTTTTATAAAATTCAGCCTATATTACTAACTTTAGGATTCCTTTGTATGTTTTTATACAATACTATACATTGTATAAATAAAGATGTAGGTAGATAACTATCTCTTTTTACAGGGTAATAGAATAGCACCCGGTGATAGGGATTTTTTGGTCTATGAAGTTCCGTTGATTTTTTATTAATAAAATGTTACCGCTGTGGCAAGAGAATTAAGTACTTTTAAAATAATATGGTTTTCACTGATTTTCACCGTGTTTTATTTATCAGCTTAAAAATATGCCAATGCACTTACGCACACAATCATGTTTTAATTTGAACTAGGCCTAAATAAAATAAGAAAAACTAGATTTATTTTCACTTTTGAGGTTATAAAATAAAAAATGTTTTTCAGCAGGTAGTGATCTTGTTGATCAGTAGGCAGTAGGTAAACCCTGCAAAAAGAGTTAAGATCTTTTGTAACTAACACGTTATATTTGATAGGTAGGACTCGATGAAGGCAAATCTGTGGTAGGTAAAGTCCGTTCGCTATCATAGTGACACACGACGGCAATCTTGGTTCTTGGGATACCAACTATTTTCGAAGTATCTGTGATGGGCGCAGACATATTCATTTCAACACAATGCTGATGGACATTACCTAACTAGAATTTGCTAAAATGTTTTACAAAACCTTCGTCTTTTAATTTTTAGGTCATTCGAAGTTGCGTCTAGAGGCACCTCGCTGTCCTCCCACGGACGAAAAAACATTTTATCTTCATGCAGCGATCGACACTCAATACAAAATACTAACTAAGTCACAAGCACAACCTTTCAATACGACGCTTCTTTGACGAGCGGCGAGCCAAATTCACTGGCGTGTTTGCGCCGCGTCGCGTCGGCTTCCTTTAATTTCTTTTGTGAAAAGCCGCCGTGCGCCAAGGCGGCAAATATCAAAGTGACACTATGATAGCGAACGGACTTTAGCCGTCACGCGCGGCGTAGGTAAGGCAAATCCGTGGTAGGTAGCCGTCGCGTGCGGCGTATGACAAAAAGGGGTAGGTAGGTACTCTGCGATCTTGATAAGTAATAGGTAGGTATGTACGGTCGGCCACAATCTCAGATACCCCATGGCAGCTCTTATCACGCGCGGCATAAGGGCGCCAATCGAACAACAAGGGGTATCTGAGACTGTGGCCGACTGTACCTACACACGACAGCACGTCGACCCTTACATGCTAGCACTCTACTCGGTTACGTTACGGCGACTTTACAACAAAAGTTTACACTCTGACGTGCTGTCGTGTGTACCTAGTAAGTACACACGACAGCACGTCGACCTTTACATACTAGCACTCTACTCGGTTACGATACGGGCAACTTTACAACAGAGGTGTACAGTCTGACGTGCTGTCGTGTGTACACACGACAGCACGTCGACCCTTACATGCTAGCACTCTACTCGGTTACGTTACGGGCGACTTTACAACAAAAGTGTACAGTCTGACATGCTGTCGTGTGTACCTATCGCGCGTTGAACTAGCAAGCAACAGTTGGATACAAAGATCGAAAGAGAATCTTCAGACGCCGCAGCTGCCCACGACTCACGCTCTTCGTCTGTTATCCAAAATATCTATCTATTGCAAGATCATTATTATTATTCAATCAAGCAACAACCAACTAAAAAAAAAAAACAGAAAACCAAACTAAGTTTTGACAGTTTGGCACGTGATTCACTTTGTTTGGATGAACGTCGATCCCCGGTACGGACGAACTGTCAAATTGACTAAGTAAACAATGTATTCAACGCCTGCGAGAAAAGAATAGCACATTTACAACATCAAAATCGTAAATACACTAATATCGCGAAATATTCACATATCAAACCCTAGAATTAGGTAAGTGCTATCAAACACACCATTTTTCGTGTTGTAAATCATGACAGTTTGCAAAATATTTTCGTTGAAAAAAACAAATTCCCAGTACTAACTTCCTCAGTTTTTGAATGAAAATTTCTTCAAATCTATTACGAACATCAACACGAAACTTGCCTTATAAGATAGCTCTTACCTAATTCTAGGGTTTGATATGGCAATATTTTCGATTTCTTTAGTGTATCTTGCATGCGAATCCAAATAAGAGATGCGTCATTGCTATACTTCTCCCGCAGGAGTTTCACTATCCACCCTGCCTTAAACCTGAGCGTTATTTAAAGTTTCAACCAACAAATTGCATGTATGTAATACTATATTAATTAATCATTACTACTAGCTCACTGTGAACAAGATGCGAGTTAATATTTCTGGGCCACTCCAGGACCTGGTATTATTTCTGGGCCAGGCGACTCGATCTAAGGGTGGTATTAATGGGTTCACTACGTCTTGCCGAATTACATTTCACCTTGTTACACTTCACCTATGACGTATCATCCAATGTCACTTAAACTAGACTTCATTTAATCGAATGACATTACACCTTTGGTTCATTTCACCGAATGTCATTAGTCCGAGAGCTTATTTCATCTAGGAATTGTTTAGCCTAATTTTGTTTTATCTAGATGTCATTTGATCGAATTTTGGCGGCCCCATCGCTTTCCGCCAGCGTCGCGTTCCGCCTGCATCGCGTTTTCATGGCGAGTTCGTAGTTCGGGGCGAACCACTAGTGTAACATGTTTCAATTTTAAACCGACTGCCCAAAGGAGGGTTATGTTTTTCACCGTCATGTACATACGTACGTATGTATTTCCGTTCCTATGTTCCACCTTCGAACCGATTTGAATAGATGAGGTGTCGTGTCGTTGAGTTGGACTTGCTGCTGCGAAACTGTCTAATAACAATCGACGTAATAGTGCTTCGATGAATGGTGTTTAGTTGTACTGTACGTATAGAGTAATTGAACGAGCGAGCGAAGCGAGCGAAGTTCTCCGAGTCTACTAGAACAATCCGGCGTTTGTATGTTTGTATGTAGGTATGTATGTATGTATGTTCGTTCGACGATAACTTGAGTAAATTTGGTCGGATCGTTATTAAATTTGGTAGGCGGGTAAATGAAATCAAAAGAATTTTTAAGTTTGAACATGAGCCAAATCAGTCGAGGGGTTGCTGAGATATGGGGTTGTAAAGTTTATATGCAATGCGCGCCCGCGCCTGCGCAAATGGTGTTAGCAACAGTTCACTCGCGAGTTCATAGTTCGGGGCGAACCACTAGTTATTATTAGGTGAACTGTAGCATCGAACAAATGATGCTTCGATGAATTGTGTTTAGTTGAATCGTAATTAGGTGAAGTGTAGCTTCGAACAAATGGTTATAGTTAAAACAAACATTAGATGAATTGAACGTTAGTTCTACCGTAGGTTAGATGAGACGTCATAGGTGAAGTGTAACTAGGTGAAACGTGTTTCGGCAAGGCGTAGTGAACCCGGTATTAATAGTCGTCTGAGATCACCTACTTGAGCTCGATCTCAAATAAAGTCAAATGCTAATTTCAAGCCTTGGCTAATGTCAAACTTGAGTAGCTGTCAGCATATTAATAAACACTATCTTGAGGTTGACATTGACATTAGCCAAGGCTTGACATTAGCATTTGACTAAGTATTCTTCTTCGATTCTTCTTTCGACATTTCACCTACCTAGTATGTTAGAAGATTGTTAAAAGACTGTTTTGTATTGTCTACCTACATTAGATATAAGTACATCCATTAAGTGCTGTATTCCACATAATGCACCAACTTCTAATCACACACTGTGCGAAAGAATTTCATCCACAATTTCGCTGCACTATTAGGGCCCGGTTCGGATCAAACATAATTTGTCCCATCCACAATACTCATTCGGTCCATTATCAAAACATCAATGACAAAATGATCACACACATGATATCTCTATACAGCGTCCGAATCCCCCTTTACAAAGACAAATACAATTTTACCTTTACAGACATCCTTATTCTCCTCCCAATACGATCGAATTTGGCTCGTTATGACCACGTGCATTAATCACAAGTCTAACCCGCAGGAACCACCCTAATTTTGCTGCCAATAAAGCCTTTCTTTCCATAGTTATAAGGTTAACTTTTGCGTGTGTAATGGTTAAATTTAAGGGTGCAACAGAGTAATTACTCCATTACAAGGCAATAGCAACATAAGAACGTTTTTGTTCTGTACAAAAGGGCCTCGTAATTGGACCACTAGATGGGACGCCCTCGGGCCGCCGACGTATTAGGGTTGGGACAAGTGTTGCAAATTAACGTTAAGTTGTTGTCGATATATTGACTGAACAGCTTCGGCAAAGTCAACTAAATCGAAAGTAAAGTTAGGGACCCTAACATCCTATCTGTCCCTAACAGCCTATCTGTGTTTTTTTTATCCGATTTTGAACCTCTATTTCTCGGAAATCGTTGATTTCCCAGGCATAGTTCTTGGGCAAAAATACTCGTTATTATTAGGACAATACGTGGTTTCCCATTTTGTTGGCAGTCTTTTAACACCCTGTATATCCCAGTGTCGGAGTGGCCACTTCACGGTGCAACATAATAGATAAATCATCGTATTATGCAGATGCAAAGGCATTTTTTTCCGTCAAATGGGATACAAAGTGGTACCGAATAAAGACTTTTCTATTTCTATTTCTACAATTTCAACCTCATGCTAGGCTAAAATGACAGGGCAAAGGTGGCTTTGGCCGATTTTGGTAGATCGCGAACTCGTTTATTCTAGTTAAATGTATGAGTTTGTTAATACTTTACGTGCCATATTACCTATAACTTTAAAAAACAGCACTTTCTTTCATTAGCCAAACTCTACCTATCAATCATTTCTTAATTTTCATGATAATTTTAATCAAATGTATTCTATTTTTTATTTACATAAAGGCTTTCATAAAGGCACAATAAAGGTACAAGAGTGATGTTCAAATCCTAGTGGCAGTAAGTATCACAGATATCGATAGAATAACCTCATTTACTCCTAACCGAACATCACTACACCCCTTTCAGCTTAACATTTTTACGCCCCGAGCGACCAAGTAACTCTTCCACTAACTTTTAGAACTGTTTTTTTTGCTGAGAATGAAGCTTTGTATTAGTAAAATCTGGCATATTATTTTAGAAGCAGTCGTGAGTAGGTAGTGGTGACACTGTGATGACGTTTATGTGACTTTACTTTATCTATATCTATACTTATAATAAAACTCTAGCGAAGTCAATTCTGTACATTGAATATTTTTAGAAAAAAACTAGCAGGGGTTACTAAGTAAACTATACTGAATCCAAAAATGCAAAAAAAACGGTTTATGTCTGTCTGTCTGTCTGTCTGTCTGTCTGTCTGTCTGTCTGTCTGTCTGTATGAACACGATAAACGCGAACACCGCTGAATAGTTTTCAACCAAACTTAACATGTTCGTAACTCACGTTTCTGGGAGTAACTTAGGCTATCCGATGTTTAGAATACATTGCGGGTTGCAATTTTAACTTCGTTTTTTGTAAGAAATATTCATAATTTGGATATGGCTTCTTGAGAAGGTATGTTAAGAACGTGATACTGAACATATTTCTGCAAAAAAAAAATTTTAAGTCCGACTTTGAACCACATTCTCTCGAAAACCTACATTGCGGGTTGCAATTTTAACTTGATTTTTTGTAAGAAATATCCATAATTTTGATATGGCTTCTTGAGAAGGTATGTTAAGAACGTAATACTGAACATATTTCTGAAAAAAAAAAAATAATAGTCATACTTTATTATCACGGAAACCGTTGATTTCCCAGGCATAGTTCCTTGGGCAAAAATGTTCGTTATGATGCGGACTATACGTACGTATACGTGGTCTCCCGCTTTGTTGGCGGTCTTTTATTTATTTATTTATTTATTTTAACACTCTGTATAATAGCACGCTACGACTTTTGGCATTTGGGGCGCATATTGTAAATGAAAAATCGGCATTTGTTTTTATTTTATTTTGGCGGAAAATGTTAGTTCTACAAGCGTAGCATAAGGCCGGTTTAGAGCGTATCTATGGGTTTAAAATAATAGGTATCTCACTCTTTTGTTTGACGTAGAGCGGGATGGACAGAGCCATAGATACGCTCTAACCCAGCCTTATGATGCTTGCTGGAGGGAATTGTGAGTGGTTTTCGGTGGAGGTCGGACAAAGTTTATCGATGTTAGAAATGTAGTACTGTTGCGTCGCGGTAGAAATGTTCTGGATTTGAACCCACGCGAGGTTGAAATTTTTTTTGTGCCTTTTTTTAAATATTTACTCTACTGAGCCCAACTTGATATTAAAAAAATATATTTTGTTTGCCGTAGAGCGGGATAGACAGAGTTATTTGCGGTAGATCCGCTCTAACCCAACCTTATACTTTGCTTGCTGGCTTAGCATGAGAATGGGTAAGACCTTATCTATGGGCTTATAACTTTATCTATCCCACTCTACGTCGAGGGAGATACATAATAAACCCCCATACTTCCCAGGCAATTCTTATGCTAAGCTTCCTGGTATCTTACACGGGCGATACCTAATCTAAACAAAACATATTTTATCATAAATGTATTGTTTAGATTAGGGCACACACACACACAGACAGACACACAGGCAGGCACACCCTCATAAACACAATAAACAGACACACACACAAAGCTATCAAACTTATGACACCCCTCTTTGTTGGTCGGGGGTTAAAAAAAACCTTCCTTTTGAGTTTTCCTCCAAAGTCGATTTAAAATTAAATGTCACATGTGTAAAAACGCATACGAAGTCGCGGGCACAGCTAGTTTTTAAATATAGATTAATCGTTCATCGCCCTTCAAAACTTTTGATCGAAATTAAGGCCTTTGCATCTACGTGTTGAGATGATTTATACAGCTGCAGCGTCCAGTAGTACACACGACAGCACGTCAGAGTATACACTTTCGTTGCAAAATCACACGTAACGTAAGTTAATAGATTCGTAGAAGCGTCTACGTGCTGTCTTGTGTACCTTCACACAACACTAGATTGTGAAGAGGCCACTCGGATGCTGCAGTGCCTGGGACATTGTTTCAGATGGAGTAGGCTGAGTAGAGTCAAAAATTAAATAATAAATGAATTTATATTTAGAAAGTGTGGTAAAACAGGAAACTTTGTATAAACGCAAAAAACTGTGGTAAACAAGTAACCACCCGGCTGGTCAGTGTTCGCTTATGAAAGTTTCTATTCGTAAGAACTAAAAGTCGTAGCTTAGTTCGTAAAATAGCACTTTACAATGACGTTCAAACAAACAGGTTGCCGCGCGCAATAGGTACAAACGTAGGTCGCCCTCTATGTGTTTGCGTTTATGATATAAATTAATTACGCTCACCCTGGCGTGGTAAAGTTACATGATTCCGCAATTAGAGAGAGGGGGAGGGGGGCATCATGTGTTATACCCACACCTTGACTTCGTCTCTTTCAGATAGATAGATATAGAACTCTTTATTGTACACCAGCTGGGTTAGCATAAGGTTGGTTTAGAGCGTATCCATTGGTTTATAACTTCGCTCTACATCAAACAAAAGAGTGGGATACATAATATAGTTATGAACCTACTGTCTAACACAGCCTTATGTTGCGCTTGCAGTAAGATTACTACAGAAAAGGTATCAACCATTTAAAAAAAAATCTACGTAATGAGATAGTTTATACAGTACCTGTAATATGTCCAAGTGCGGAAGAGCGGAGCTTCCTGATACAGGTATTTTCATACTTAAAAGGGAAGCTCTTGCCCTATTTTGTTATAGTAAACCTTTTTATGAAAATAAACGATTATTATTATTATTATTACCTATTTCGATAGACGAAGGTATTCTACATCAACTTTTTAGTTCGGGTTCGGGGTCCGCACACGAAGGATGCCAAGAAGATCAATCATTGAAATAACTAGCCTTTTTGGTTGAATATTAAACTCTGAATAATATCATATAACGGACCCAATTCTAATCCCATCGACCATCGTGGTAAGATGGTGGTCTGAAATTATTAACAAAAATATTAAATGTAGAGACAGTGTACTGAATAAAAAATCTCTCAGTTCACCTCCAAACACTCATCATAGAGCATTAAAAAAAATCGCCAACCTAATAAAGACCTCCACAAAACAACACTCGACCGCGAAATCACCACTGCATCGTTCACCGAACATTATCTACCTACATACTCCATTTGCCACCCTTAAAATGCGCGCCATTCGATCATTCAACTATAGTGTTTATACTCATTAAATGCTCTGGTACTCTCGGAGGGGGTTTAGGGACCCTTTGTTAAGGTCCCAGATGACCCATCAGCCTCCCTAAGGACGAGGGATGGTAATATGTCCATAAAAGCTTGGCGTCGTGTAGTTTGGAGTAAGTAAACAGTTGTTTGGCTAGTCTTTTTTATGGGGCTTGCCGTCGTTTTGTGGGCCTTTTTCTCCTTTGTTTTGTTGAGCTTGTTTTAAATGGGCTTGGCGTTGTTTATCGGTCAGTTGCATTTACCGCAGAAGAGTTTATACAACAGTCGTTGTTTAGGTTAGTCGCTTAACAGTGAAGGAATATCATCATCATCCTGTTGACACCCACTGCTGAGTAAAGGCCTCTTCATGCTCACGCCACCGCTCACGATCCTGTGCCAGAAGCAACCACTGCTTTCGGGCTACTTGGGCTATGTCATCGGACCATCTGGATGGCTGAAAAGGAAGATGTCCAGCAACAGGTTTTACTCATGGGCTGGAAAGATAAATACAACTGGAGGAGTCTAGGTTTTTATGTGAGCCTTTATTGTTTGAAAATATTAAAATACTGCCGCCAAAATGCAATAAAAGGGATCAAAGAAGCATCCGCTAGGGTACTAAACAATTACTTTTACTTTTGTTTGTTCTCTGAACAATGGAGTTGCTACCGGTTCCACCCAAAGTAAAAAGATCACGGATTAAGATAAGCAATTATTATATTTTATATACTCGTACTTGTAAGGAAGGACCTTGACCAAGATTTTAAACTACAGTAAGTAAACGTAAAGTAATGAAACCTGCCCGTGAAACACAACCCGACTTGCGGTGCAAAAAGACTCTCCTGTGTGAAATATGCTACAAACTCTACATGGCTTCCCTCGGCGATTGGTAAGATTTTGTCCACTCATTGAATTGAGAATTTTACTAAGTAAATACTTAACTATCGTTCTGTCACGTTGTTTTGTGAGAAATCCGCAGAGGCAGAACGATATTTAAGTACTTGCTTAGCGAATTTCTCAAATCAGAAACCGGCAGTAAGACTCTGCAGATCTCCAGTGCCTAAGCATGGCATTAATAGTCGTTGACTCAAGATCGAACTCAAGTAGGTGATCGCAGAAAATTCAAATGCTAATGTCAAGCCTTGGCTAATATCAATGTCAATCTCTGCTGACAGCTACCCAAGTTTGGCATTAGCCAAGGCTTGACATTAGCATTGGACTTTTCTGAGTTCACCTACTTGAGATCGATCTCAAGTAGGTGATTTCAGACCACTATTAATACAAACCTTATTCTATTTGAAATAGGCTTGCCTAGCACCTATACCATCCTATGAGCTTAGTCGACCTAATAGACAGGCACCGCACAGTGGTCGATTTCACGGATTTAGGCGGCCAAAAGTCCATTTCTCAAAGTTAACTTATAACAAAACGAATTGATTCACGGAAAAATAGACACCCTGACTGCTCAAACCCCACCCCTCCCCAGTTCCTAGAACTGCGTGCGCGCCCCCACAGATAGTCGGAACTTGATCGTCGCGCAAGCTGAACACGTTCGTTCTCGTCACTGATAGCGCAAACAATTGTACAAAGTGAATATTTCATTTGACACTGTTCAGTTACTCAAGTAAAAGTGTTGGATATCGAAAGTTCAGGTAAGCTCCTTCAATTGTAATATAAATTCAGATTAGGAATATCAATATTTAGTGCAGTTATAACGTATCAAAGATTGCCCTTTTTCATGCATAATATTATCATTTTTTTTATTTTCAATAGTATAAATGTTGTACTTCCGGGACCGTCCGAGTAAAATTCCTTATAGTTTCTGATACTGTAGCTCTTTAAGCAGATAACCACAAAAAAATTAGCCACCACCTTTGACCACTTCGCGAGAAAAAAATCATTTAATCAACTTTGGCAGAATGTGAGAAAAAATACTTTTTTGTTTCTTTTCCGTTAAAATTCCTTTCCGTTGTTCTAGGTTCATCAAGTTACTCAGGCATCGAAGTAGTAACTCGAAGATATCTTTTTACCCGACTGCCCAAAGGTGTATGTGTCTATGTTTATATGTATGTATGTCCGTTCGTATGTTCCCACCTACAGCTTAAACGCCTGAACCGGTTTGAACAAATGAGGTGTCATTGGATTGGTCTTGCCGCTGCAAGTGTCATAGAATATGTGACGTTACCAAAAAAGCAATATGGCGCCCATTAGGCGCCATATTGCTGGGTCGAATTGAAATAATATTTTGTAACCCCTGCAATATGGGTATCAAATTAAAGGTATTTAAATGAAGATTGCGAAAATATAGTTTGTGGTGGAAAAAACAAACTAAAAAGAAAAAAACTGTTATACAGGGTGGATTTGAGACGGGGCAGTAAGGGCAGGTACCTTAACCGTTATAGTTACAGGAAAACGTTCTTAGGAGACCTTGCATAACTTTTTGAGATATTATGAAATGCATTCAAACATTTTGTGAAAAATGTACGGCCAGCGAAAAAAATTATAAAATATCAAAAATTTTTTTAAGCCATTCGATCCTCTTTCATGTAGAGATCAAAAGACTCTTAGGAGCCAACTGAGGTTTAAGTACTAGAAATGTCAGGAATTTACAAAAACTTTCCCCATACATTTTCTATGGAAAAAAAACCTTTTTTTAGTTGGCTCCTAAAGACTCTTAGGAGCCAACCGAGGTTTGAGTGCTAGAATTGACAGAAATCGGCAAAAACTTTCCCCCGTACAAAATGATAATAATAAATTATTTATTTCAGGCATCATGGACCCATATTTTTAAATTAATTAAATTAATAAATTACATTACAGTTACAACAGAAAATCAGAAGAAATAATTATAAAAACGCTCAATTAAAATGCCGAAAACCTACGTCAAATGTACGTGGAGCATTTTTTCGCGATTTCTAACATTTCTTTTACTCAAACCTAAATTGGCTCCTTAGATTTTTTTTATCCCTACACGAAAGAGGATCGAATAGCATTACAAAAAGGTTTTTTCATAGAAAAAAATCGTATTTTAGCATTTTTTTTGCTGACCGTATTTTTTTTACAAAATCTGTGAATGCAGTTCATAATATCTCAAAAAGTTATGGAAGGTCTCCTAAAAACGTTTTCCTGTAACTATAACGGTTTAGGTACCCGCCCTTACTGCCCCGTCTCAAAAATCCACCCTGTATATAAAAAAAACCCGACTGCATCACAGTCTAAGCAGGCGGGACCAAACCAAATCAGACCCGTTCAAAGGGCTCATGGTAAGCATCACAAATATATATTTTTTTATAATTTTAAATGAATGTTTTTGAGGTTACTCCATCTAAAACAATGTCCCAGGCACTGCAGCGCCGAGTGGTCTCTTCACCTATCTAGTGTGAGTGAAGGTGCCACTGGACGCTGTATAAATCATCTCATTACGTAGATGCAAAGGCCTTAGTTTTTTTTTAGGAAAAAACGTAAAAATTGTCAGTACGGAACCCATAAAACGCGAACCCGACTCGCATTTGGCCGGTTTTTTTTTCCATATTGTATTTTCTGTGGAGAATAAAAGCTATTTTTTTATGTATGATCGTCTTTTACTTTACAATTTGTGATAATTGCTAACCCAAATCTCAAAAACTACTAAGAATTTTTTTATAATTCAAATGAACTCAAAATATATCTTTTACACCAAAGGCTCTTAAAGAAAATTTTAAAACTTTGGCGCTATTTAGGTAAAATTTTTCACAATCATTGTTTTTTTGTCTAGAAAAAGATATTTCAATGAAACAAATAGATATAAAAATATATATTCAGTCTAAAATACCATATTTGCGTTTGTAGTCGTATTTATTACTGAATAAAAGCATAAAATAATTTTGGCCGCCTAAATCGTACAAATCTACCACTGTGCACCGTTAACCACCCCACAAATAAACCTACAACTCAACGTTAAGGCGCTGGGCATAGTGAATTAGCCCACGCGCAAAAAAAATGCACAAAATCGATTACTGTACCAAACACACTAAAAAAATCGAAAATGTTCACATATCAAACCCTAGAATTAGGTGAGAGCTATCTAAAACAGCCAGTTTAGTGTTGATACCCATAACAGATTGCAAGATATTTTCTTTGAAAAAAAGTGCGCCGCCTATTTTTTTTCATCAAAAATATCTTCAAAACGTTTATGAATGTCAACACGAAACTGGCTATTTTAGATAGGTCTCACCTAATTCTAGGGTTTGATATGTGAAAATTTTCGATTTTTTTAGTGTATTTGATACAGGACTCGATTTTGTGCATTTTTCTTGGCGCGCGGGCTATTCACTATGTACAGCGCCTTAACACAACGTAAGCTTCCCCTTAAAGGAGCGTTAAGGGGTCCCTACACGCGTTATTAGCTGCATTGTGGCCGCGCTGCACTGCCCGTTACACGGTCCGTTGTTGCGCGTGTGGGAGGGCCTTTATCTCCGGCGATTATGGCTCGCTTTGCTGCTACTTAGGTTTGCCATTGTATGTTTTAAGTTGAAATGCTAACCTTTGCTTTCTATGGTTAGGTTTCGTTGTTTCTAAGTAATTAAATTTATAAATTTAATTTAATTGAATTGAAATTTAATTTAATTTATTTTAGAATTGCATCCATATTATAAGCACTTCGAAAAAAATATGACATTACCTACAAAAACTAAAGCCTTTGCATCTACGTAATGAGATGATTTATACAGCGTCCAGTGGCACCTTCACTAACACCACTAGATGGGTGAAGAGACCACTCGGCCCTGAAGTGCCGGGAACATTATTTTATATGGAGTATGTTTGCCCAGCACCTATACCATCCTGACAGCTTAATTCACGGCCGTCCTAATTCAAATTATACTGAAAACAGATTGACAGATTGTACTGTATATAGCCTTTTACTACAGGCTACTTCCTAGCTCTCTACTATTTCATTCTACCTCCTTGCTTTACAATTCCAGTTTTTTTTAACCAATAACAGAGAAACAGACAGACGCCGGGCGGCGTGTGCCTCAGATAACTCAAAAACCCGATTAGCATTGCTTAATTTAACCGACTACGACTCAATGGCGCGGAAAATCGCAAATTTTAACCAAAATGGCAAACTGACAGATGCCCAAACCATCCCGAAAGACAAAATAGTAAGGATAGTGACAGAAGAATTGCCCCAAACGCCCAATAGACAGACGATACAATCATAAATACCTACCACCTCCTAATACTAAGCACCCAAAAAAATTAACCATTTCTACTCCACATAAATACCTACCAGGGCTGAAAAAGTGTCCCTTTTCATAGAAATATTTTTTATTTTTTTCTTGTGGAATCAAAAGTGTCAAGTGTTGTACCATATTGAAATCTTGACTAAATGCGCCAATTTTAAACGATGGAGTGTCAAAGTAAGCAAAAATATTTTTTTCAAATAAAGACTACCAACCTTTTTTTTTTTAACTAAAGGTGTTAACTATTTGATTTATCAATGCTATTTGAAAGCACTATTATTAAGGATATGTGAAAAAAAATATCACGGCAAAATTAGAAAATATGCGACCACAGTACCTCAATATGTAGTATAGGGTGCCATAAAAAAAAATGCCTACAATTTCTGAACGAAGCGAACAGGATTTTTTTTATTATTTTTCCCAGTACCGTTAAGACTTGCCTTTCACCCAGTTCTCGCTTGACTTTGAATTACAGGACACCCTGTATAGACAAGCTGCCCTTCTGGTTTTACAATTCTGTGCCAAAAAATCCTCAAACCCTTTGGGAGCCCGCAGATGTTATCGTCTCCAAATAAATAAATGGTCAAAATGTTGACAATTTGATGTTTAATGTTGTGTTGTGCTAGATAATTAGACTGGCAGATGATGTTCGACGTCTCAATATGTGGTCTAACCATATTCAGCATAACTTTCGCATGAATACGACCCCAGATTCTTTGATGCAGTACAAAAAATTGTTTGAAATGGTGCCTATGTTTGTAAGCTTTTAATTTATTTTGAAGAAAACAAAAAAAAAACAAATTGGTAATTATTTGGTGTATTTTTCGAGTATCTATTTTTTCTTGTATATTAGGTACTTACTTATAATTGTAAATGTCTTAAATATTAATTATTGTAAATGTCTTAAATCGGGAACACTAAAAGTTTATTTGAAAGTAAAATCGGGAAACCTAGTGACTATACCAACTTGATAATTTTGGTACCTAGATCAAAACACGTTTCCATATTTTTTTCTACCTACTTCTAAAGTAAGAGCAGGTAAGTAAGATGTAGCCTGTACAATTGTACATGTCCCACTAGCTGGGCAACGGCCTTCTCTCAGGGTGTAATAGAGGGTATAATGCCTCATACGCTCAGGTTTCCTCACGATGTTTTCCTTTACCGTCAGCGAGTGGTTGTGCTACGACAAATTATCAAATATTCGTAAGTTTGAAATAAATTAAAGTCATGCCCGCACCGGGAATCGAACCTGGGCCTCTCGATTCCGAGTCCATTGTTCTACCCACTAACTGCTCCGCTTCTAAAGTAACCCGACTCAATATTTTCCCCGATTTTCCCCCACACACACACATACACCCTCACACACACCCACACACAAACACACACACGAAGCACAGAGGCTGAGTGGTAATCCTACAGCTCAAAGCCAGGACTAATAACGTTACTTTGACTGGAACTCGATTCGTCGCCATTTTTTTGCAACCCATTTTGGAGTGCTGGGCCGACAGGCTTTTTTGCGCTATTTCAAACGTACGGGCGCGATAGGGATGGGCGATTTTTCAGGTAAAAAATAAGTAATGTCGTACCTAACCTGTACAAAGTACATGACCCACTATCTGGGTAAAGGTTCTCTCAAAGAGCGTTGTTGACGAGCGGATCAGTCTGGTCTAGTCTAGTGTCAATTTTGCCGTAGGGGTCACCCCCGGCTCAGGTATCGACATAACCCGTTTAAGTTTTTGGCTACAGACCTAGCGTGTGTATGTGTTTCCTAGGTGTGTATGTCTATGCCTGAGTTTTGTCTGTCATAGAAACGGTGAAATTGACGCCGGCCCTGAAAAGGGCCAAAGAAACAGTGATGAGTCTTGAGAAAGACTTTTTGGTCAGCGGTTCGGCGCTGCGCCCCTCGGGACGTCCGCTCGCTTGCTGTTGTGCTCTTGGTATGATTCACAGGGAGTGGATGTCTTCTCGTCTCCCCGAAGGGGAGACGGGGAGGCGTCTCTGGGCGATGGCCCATCTGCGCGGGTTCATCGCCGTCCGCGAAAACGGACGGGTCTCGGGGGTGGAGCCGATGGCTCTCTTGATTTTATGCCCCGGTCTTCGATCTTCTCTCGCCGGCGAGGTCAACACTGCTGACGGGGTCTCTGTTCAGAGAGGGCCAGCAGGCGACGCTCAGCCGACGAGTCTTCGGTCCGGGGCATCTTCTTCACGCCGCCGACGCGGTCAGTCCCGGCTGGGAGCCCGCGCCGGCAGCGCCAGGGCGTCATGTCCGGTGGGTGGGGGCGGCAGTGTCCACAGTCCTAACTAGTCGACGGGGGACTAGTGGACGTGGACAGGCCGCCCGCGGGGGGGGGGTCAGAGGGCCGCCCTACCTCAGGTGCAGAGGTCGGCTAGCCCTCTGAGGATGATGGGTACTGGGTCTTCGCCGCCCTGGATGGCCATCAGCACTTCCATCAGGACCTTGATGGTCTTTTCCAGGGCGGGGCTGTCGGTGGGGGCTCGCTCCTGCTTCGCCCTCTTCCCCTGGGGAGGGGCGGCGACCGCTGAAGGAGCCCGTCTGGGAGGTGGCACAGGCACGGGCTGCTGTGCCTCTGAGGGGGGTTGTTGAGGCGTCTCCTCCACGGCCTTCTGCACGGGCTTCTTTTTCCCCCTCTTGCGCCGTCTTTTAGGGGGGTTGGGGTCGTTGGCGGCTGCCATGAGCGACCCGGCTGCATTTTCTTCGCCTGTTGGGGCGGGAAGCACTTGGGGCGGAGTGGCGGTGGTCCTTGCCACGGTGCCGGCCCTTCTGTTCCGCGTCTCCTTTCTGAAGACGGGGCACTCCGCGTTGTTGGCGGTGTGGGCCCCGCTACAGTTGGCGCAGGTCGGCGGAACTTCAAGTGGGCGCTGACAGTCCCGGGCGGCGTGTTCCTCGCCGCAACGCACACAGGCAAGCCGCCTGTGGCAGTTGTGCGAGGAATGCCGGAACTGTTGGCACCGGTGGCACTGCGCGGGCCCCTTCTTCCCGCGCCAGGCTTCAATCTTCACTCCCGGCATACCGAGGAGCTCGCACACCTCGTATATGCCGGGGGTCAGGTCGGCGGTCCTCTGCAGTTGGCAGAAGAAGATGCAGCCGGGGCGCCCCTGCCGGGCGTTTATCTGCCGCGTAAACTCCGGCAGGAACCCCAACTCCCGTAGCTCCTCCGTGATGGCCTCCGCCTCGGTGTTGATGGGCAGCCCTCGGATGGCCACCTTCAGGCTACGTTCAGCGGGCAGCGAGTAGGAGAACCAGGCAATACCGGCGTCCCTCTCCAAGTTGGTGAGGTAACGTTGGATGGTCCGGTATTCCTGGTCTGATCTGGGTAGGAATCGCACGCCCTTTCCGAAGGGGCGTGCGTTGGGGGCGTGGCCGAGGTCTGCCCTCAGAGCTTTGAAGTGCCGGGCCCAGTCCGGCAGGGTTTCCACGATAAGCGGAGGGTAGCCTTTGATTCACAGTAGCCAGAGCGGCGATATTTATTCAAGTTCGGTCATTCGCCGCTCGTAACGTTACCGAGGGAGCGTAGCAGTACCTGGCTCTTTTGTTACATTCCTTTGTTTTGTCAGCCAGCCGCATTCTTTCTCAGAACTCATCACTGGTTCTCTAGCAAGTTTATTTATGTGTTGGTAATTTCTGTATGTTTTGTAAGTAACTTGCTAGTTTTACGTTTATTTGTTTTCTAGGAGATAGAATGTAAGTTTTGTTGATATGTATCTAATTATTGTCATATCCTATCTCCTAGGTTTCTTAAAGAAAATTACGTCTTTTTTGGTCAAACTAGCTTTTATGACATTAGCTTAAGTTTTTCCTGTTTGTATGTATAAAAGCTAGTTTCATTTAAGTAAATTATTGTCTAACGGCCTCTTTTTGGTAATTGGTATGATTTCAAAGGCCTTAGATTTTTAAGATGTATGTATGTTTTAGGTAGCACACCCAAGTAAGTTTATGTAGAGTCATAACCATTTTAGTATCTTTTTAGTTTTGTTATGAACTCATTTTAAGTTTCAAGTATAATTTCTCGTCATATTGTTAGTCTTTAGTTTAGTAACAATATTTTGGAAACACGAGAAATGTACACATTGTAACGGCCGACCCATGGGGGCGTGACCATTTTAGCCATTGTTCTCCCGCGTACCCATTGTGTTAGGCCCTTTTTGTATAAAAACCCAAATTTTTGGCATTATAAGTTAGTTCTCGCCGCGCTCTTCTACTGTACACAAGTAATCAAGAAATACAAGTTTGGTTCCTGCTCTACATTGGTATTTTCTTCTGGCTGCCTACAACCTACCCCGCCCTGAATCCTGCACTACAAGCGTCGTGCTAAAACATGTAGAACACTGATGTAACTACAGCAAATAAGGTCTCAGCACATTCAAGAGTGGAGAATGAATATGAATATCTTTAGGTAGAGGCTACATCAAGAGCATATAAATTACGTACGTTTGCGGCGGATTAGGAATTGCTTACTTTGCTATACTTTACAACTTTATAACATATCAAAAGCGGAGCCGGTAATATTTTACGTGAATTAAACTGTTACTGGCGATTGTACGATTACGATTTATGCACTTTTTACAGTCCTACCAGACATTAATGAAAGAAATCATAAACATAGCTAATATGAAGCAAGGTTTGCTAGTAATTCAGAGCTTGGACCTAAAAGGTCCAAGGTTCAATGTTATCTCTACATTCTATCGATGCTTCCCCGTCCCTACTTTCCGTATCGCGCACACAGACACAGGCGGCGTCCAGCAAAGCCGTCCATATTTCATTTTTTCCAATCCTTTGCCATACACGAATTACCTACTAATAGAATGTTAACTCAGCACAACATACGAACACATACGAACTATGAGCAAGGAGACATCACCTATTTAATTTTGTTCGAGTGAATAACAACAAAATAAAAATTTAAAATACCCCCGACATTTTAGCTACAAATTGGCATGTCTCACAAACAGCAGATTCGATTTTGATAAAACATATCTAAGAAAACTCGCTAAAAAACCTGCTTTCAAATATAAAAAAACGCATCCAAATCGGTTCACCCGTTTAAAAGAGCTACGGTGCCACAGACAGAGACACACACACATACACTCCAACTTATAACACCCCTCTTTTTCGGTCGGGGATTAAAAATATATTGTGACGTGAATCATCACCATTGGCGGCCTCTATTGATTCAATCCATTGTTGGCGATGTGCTGGTATTCTCACTCCCTTATAGCACGCCGGTTCGCAGAAATCATCCACCCAGCTCCTGGAGGGGGCGTCCTCGAGGCGGTGTTTTGAAACGGTCTCCACTCTTACGTCCTCCGCTTGGATTACTTTGTATGTTGTTGTTTGGTAATAAAAATTATTTGCAACGTATCACTTGAATATTCCATGTAGTTTTTTTTTCCACGTCAAGTTCGATACAGAGCTGTCTTTCTTTCTCTCTCTCTCTCTCTCTCTCTCTCTTTAAGTTGATTTATTCTTTGTATTGTATGGTATGGAGATCACTTCTTCGAGCCCTATGTCCCTGAAAAGGGATAAAATGATATCGATAGATAAGTATTTTATTCATAAACTACAACACAATACAAAAAGTAAATCAGTACAACCATAATTATGTTACAAACTAAAATTATAAAATTAAAATTAAATTACATGCTTCACATTTGGCGCTATCATCATCGTCATCAATCTATGTAATAAGTTTATTTTATTTATTTACGTATATCTTTGTTGTAAGTAGTATTTCTTGAAACTGAGTGTAGGTAAGTAGGTCTCTGGGTACATAACAGTAAGTTAAACCTCTGCACTGGATATATCCTGCCTTTGCCGAAACCCTAGTTTTAAAAAGCGAGGTGCTTTTTAATTCGTTTTGCTATGATAACTGACTGAGGACTTGAAAAAGGCTCCGCCGTTTTTTACTCGTCGAATATTACTTTTCAGTATTCCGGGGGATATTTGGCTTCGTTCGGGGGTTCTTCATGTTATTGACTAAGTATTCGGACAAAGACATAAAATAATAGAGGTAGGTTATGAGGAAGAACGAGTCCTAACACTTTTTACACGGTGTAACCTACTGGTCAAATATTTTTTTTTTATAACCTTGATATAGATTGTTTTTTCTTAACTTTTTTGTTTAGGCAAAAGCTCAATTTTAACTCATTCTCTGATCATAAATTTATAACACACGAAATGAGGCTTTTTATTTAGGAACTTTTTTACTCAGGGTGACAGAGTAGCTACCACGAGTGCGAAAAAGCTGTGCCGGACGTCTGCCGGACGTCTGTCATGTATCCTAATACTATCGTAGTAAGGTTGTTTATCCAACTTATCACTTTCAGTGACAGTGACAGTAAGCACTCGTGGTAGCTGCTCTCTTCTATCGACTCTATCGTATGTTAAACTTAAATTATTATTTCTTCCAATTTCATACAACTTATAATTTAATTGGTTTACAGTGAGGGTCTCAAGGTCCAACACACTGACCTTAATGCGAATCCACGGTGAGCCGGGATGAAATGCGTAAATATCAGTTATGCATTCATTAGTCGCTGTGTGCGCGGGTGGCTTTATTTTATTTATGGCCGATTCTCGCCCCCTCTGTAGCAGGCTTTATTAATGCTGAATCTGTGTCCGTGATGAAAACGTGTGACGTCATTGGTCTGAGTGTAGCTGGCTTAGCATGGACGGCCGTACTATCGAGTTTTATAGCATAGCTAGATACATTTTTGTCTGCCCCTCTGTAGCAGGCTTTATTAATGCTGAGTTTGGGTCCGAAATTAAAATATGTGACGTCATTGGTCTGAGTATAGCTGGCTTAGGCTCGTAAGATCAATCACAGTTTAAACCAAAAAGGCTAGTTTAAACCTTTTCTGTCGATTAAGTTTCATACAAAATGCCAGGTTTAATCTATGGATTGAGTTTAAACTGTGACTGATCTTACGGGCCTTAGATAGATAGATAGATAACTCTTTATTGTACACCAAAGATAAATTACATTGTTATTTTCAAACTAATTAGAAATTATACAATTGGCGGTCTTATCGCTAAGAGAGCGATCTCTGCCAGACAACTGGTTTAGCATGGACGGCCATATTATTGAGTTTTATAACACAGCTCGATAAATTTATGTCTGCCTCTCTCTAAGTAGCAGGATTTATTCATGCTAAATCTGTGTCAGAAATGAAAATCCCATCAAAAACATAAATGTACAAAAATCCAAGTCTCGCTTCCACCGTAAAAAGTTGTGAGATGTCCATGTAAAGCCAAGTCAGTGATTTTACTTAGTATGAAGCACGTATTCGTTTCAGTTAGTGTGAAAACACCTGTTCAACAACTTTGTCATACATTATTTCCTAATTAGTTACCTACCAACATTTAGTGACTGTATCAATATCAAACATATTTATTTCTGAAATGTAAATAGTGACTTGGCAATAGCACGGCAATAACTTTAATAATAATTCATTCATCTACCAAATTATAATTATCACAGATTTGTGCTGTTGCCAAGTCACTATTTATATTTTAGAAATAAATATGTTTGATATTGATACAGTCACTAAATGTTGGTAGGTAACTAATTAGGAAATAATGTATGACAAAGTTGTTGAACAGGTGTTTTCACACTAACTGAAACGAATACGTGCTTCATACTAAGTAAAATCACTGACTTGGCTTTACATGGACATCTCACAACTTTTTACGGTGGAAGCGAGACTTGGATTTTTGTACATTTATGTTTTTGATGGGATCTCACTTCTTTTTGTACTTAGACCTCCGTTTTTTCTTCTCGGGTGATATTTCTTGCACATAAGCTACGGATTTTCTTATTATCTCTCTTAGTTTTCTCAGAGGCTTTGATGTAGCAATATTGGACAAGTCTGGACGGCAAGTGCCTCTAAGTTGGATACAAAGCGACGGTCGCCTTAACTTCGATTACGGAACCGTAGGTTGTAGTTTTCACCATTGCCGCCGAGTATAGGTCAGCGTTTATGTATGTGTCTCCATGCTCGTCATCACACGTGTAAAGTTACATCTCATCCCAATGCGACCACGTACGAAACAATAGCACGCCTAATGACATGCGACAACTCAATGTTCCCATACATAGATAATGATAAGGAATGGAACAAACACGAACCATCTCCAGGTATGGGAATAACTTTATGGAAATTTCCTGGATGTCACCATCCATATCCATTGCAATATTCATTCATAATTTTACGGTGAGTGATGTGGCTTTTAACGTAGTGTAATATTGAGCTGAGAAATTATTGTAATAGTAAACGACGACATTTTATTTCCAAAAATCAGAGGGAAAAATTCCTGAGGAATTTATAGGCGCGTTGTAGACATAACCATACCGCGATGTAGGATATTAGTGGCGCCATCTAGCTGGAAGTGGCAATATTAATACTTTTATTATTTACCGATCGGACATAAGTTCTGGGGGTTACTCTAGACGCTATTGCGTTCATATTGACAAACCTTCTAATTTATTAATTTTTCATTCGCACAGTCATGTTTTGATTTTATATACTTCGTAATGTTTATTCAGGCTATTTTGAGCAATAAAAATTTAAAATGCGTCTTCATTCGTGAAATATTGAATTTTATAAATAGCGTTATATTGAAAAAAATGCGTCAAGGCAAGGGTAATTTATTTATTGCATTAAATTAAACACTTTATAATAACAGCACGCTACTACTCGTAGTAGCGCCTTCCAGTGGTGAAAAGAAATATCAATATATTTTTATCAATTTTGTACGGCAGTATAATTTTATTATTTACAAATCGGAAATCATAAACATTTTTCATTTAATTAATTAAATACTTTATAATGACAGCAGGCAGATTTTCAAGTAGTGGCGCGATGAAGTAGGAATATTTTTTGTCATCGTCTTTGTATGTATGGTATGTATGTTCATAAATTTCCGATAGTTATAAGTTTTAGCTCACAGTTGTATTTTTAATCTTTAGTGAATTTCATCTTCCATTGTGATTTTGATGTCTGGACACAACCCTAGATGGCGCTAGTCGTTGCATAGACGCATACATTATTTTTATTTTTCTGTATATTATAATTTACTAATCAAGAATATATTCATAGTGCATAATTCACTTAATAATAACCGCATGCAAAATTTCAACTCCATAAGCCTACTAGAAGTACATTAAAAGTCATCATGGTGATGAGTATGTCACCCACGTTTTGACCGAACTTTGACTTAAGATATTTCATTATTTAATGTAGGTACAAACTTGTAATTTGGAGGTCGAGGTAGGTTCCGTGAGAACTCTTAGTAACCGAAATTTCAGCTTTCTAGCTTTACTCACAACGAAGATACAGGGGGGTCAAAAGTGCCGCGAGTTGCTTCGAGAAAAGTATGGTACGGGGTGCCTCTGCTGAGCTCGACTTGGCGGCGGCACTCCGTGCCGCCAGATGTGTGACGTCATTAGTTTTAATGAAGCTGGGTTAGCATGGACGGTCATATTATCGAGATTTATAGCACAACACGATGGAATTACATATTACTATGTCTCTAGCGCTCTATGTACACTTGTACAGGGTGCACTCTAAGTCGATAGCGGAACTTTAACTGGGCTATCTACTGATCAATACAAACAACTTGTACTACGTGGCGAAAAAAATTGAGTGAAAAAAATATCTGCTGTTCGATACAAAGGGTCGACTCAGTACTGCGCCAAATGTATGAAACAGCTGATATTTTTTTCGCTCCATTTTTGTCGCCACCTAGTACAAGTTGTTTGTATTCTGTAGACAGCCTACTTAAAGTTCCGCTATCGAATTCGAGTGCACCCTGTAGAAGTAAAGAGTAGAGAACATTGTTTCGAGCGCTACTAATTATGATTTATTTTTGAAAGTAAAGTTATAGGTATAAAGTAGGTATTTATTTAGTTCAAGCTTTTATTCTACTTCTACTTTCTATTGGAGGTTTGCGATTTTGGCTATCCTTCGAAAAATCGCTAAGTTGCCAACACAATAAGCCGGTACTTGGCAGGGACCATTCGCATTGGTTTTTTAGCCATAATATCGCGGGTCTCTTAGGTCTCCGTGGTACAATAAGTTATTTTTGTTACACGGTATAAGGCGGAAATACTCTAGCTATTATTGAAGAACGTCAAACATTCCTGCAGCTATGATTTTAGAACTTGGCACCTAAGATCTATTTACCGACCAAGTCTTGGCCTTGGCCTGCGCACTACTGTACTACCCCATTGTAATGGGGTATCCTACCGACTGTATGTTATGGTGTCTAAAGTGGAATACTACCTTATCAGGCCATCATGTTATCGGCAAACCATCCCACGTCCGTATTTGAATAAAGTTACAATTACAATTAAACATCGGTGCCGGCCCTGTTGTGACCGCGGGTCAAATTAGGCGGGGGTGCGTTAGAGATTAATTTTGTTTTAACTGATATGTGGCGGTTACACTGCTGCATTTGGACTTGTCTAAAGTATTTTATTGTACCATATCAAATTAAATTTAAAAGATACCTAATAAGTATAGGTACACAGCACGTCGACCCTTACCCGCTAGCACTCTACTCGGTTACGTTACGGGCGACTTTACGACAAACGTGTACAGTTGTACACTCTGACGTGCTGTCGTGTGTATAACAAAAGAAGAATATTAATTTAATTGCTTTAAAAATAAATGTAATTTGCAAAGATGAACGCATTGGGTGGTAGAGAAATGTCACTTATTTAAACCTTCAAAACTGACTCCAACATTACCCTAAATTTGACTGGTTTCGATTACAATTATAAATTAAAATTTTCGGGCACGCTGCGCGTGGTTTATTAATAACCAACATTTCTAATTATAAGCCGCTACACTCTTAATTCGAACGTACTCGTAGCTAAAAACCTAAGGGATTCGCTACGAACCCATTTTTTTTTTACATCTTAAATTTTCTTATCTTACGGGCTAGGGCGGCCAGGTAGGGAAGCACAACTTCAATATAAAAGTTTTATCCCACTATCGGGCAGCGGCATCTCGCTTCACGCTGTGAAATAAAGCAAGATGGTGATAGCCGATAATGGGATAAAACTTGTATCGTCACATTGTGCTCCCCTAAAACCTTTGCCTTTGCCTTTGCATCTACGTAATTAGATGATTTATACAGCGTCTAGTGGCACCTTCACTCACACTAGATGGGTGAAGAGACCACTCGGCGCTGCAGTGCCTGGGACATTGTTTTAGATGGAGTAGGCTTGCCCAGCACCTACACCATCCTGCTAGCTTAGTCGGCCTAGCCCACAGGAAAGACATGTCAATACGTGTGGAGCCAACTAAGCCGCGGGTTTCCTCACGATGTTTTCCTTCACCGTTAGCGAGTGGTATTGCTACTACAAATTCACAAATGTACGTAACTTTGAAATTAAACAAAGTCATAGGCATTTTCGCCTGCACTGGGTTTCGAACCGGGGAAGCGGTGGTGGTCTAGTCACTAGACTCTAGTGGGTAGAACAGTGGACTCTGAAGCTCCCCTAGCAAGATAATATCCAAGTGAGAACCAAAGTTCACAGTTATCCTAGTCTAACCTCTTGCGCACACGTCAAGGAATCCCTAATTTATATCCGACGCAGTCCCGGCCGGTGAAAAATAATAGTTTTTTTTAACATTCGAGTAGTCATTAACGTCGGGCGATAGCGCTGTATTAATTCAATAACGTGACGTCATTAGGGCTTTTACATTTTGTTTATTAGTTCGTGACTCTGTGTTGATGGGCTTTCAAAAGTTGGCACGCTTATTTCATCAAATACTTATACCAATAAGACCAATAATTTCCCCCTCGTCTCACGTGGTAGGACCAATTGATCGGACATTCGGACCACGTGAATAGACTGCGAAAATGTTTCTTTCGTGTTAGTCCAACGAAAACTTTCAAAGACGTAGAATGCGAGAGTTTTTTTCAGCACTTTTTCTTGCTTTAACTTGTTTTTTAACCAACTTCAAAAAGGAGGAGGTTCTATGTTCGGCTGTATGTATGTTTTTCTTTTTATTTTTCTTATACATATGTATGTTTGTTCACCGATTTCTCCGTCAATTGTGGACCGATTTGTTTTTTTTTTTTTATGTGTACTTCAGAGCTCCCTTAATAAAATAGTGAAAATCTGATGAAGAACTTCGTATATGGAGAACACAATTCCTCAACGGATAGCAGCAAATCGCTCGGAATCAATGCAGTAGCTTAACAATAGCTTTTTGAATGTTGATATTTACTTTTGTTTTTATTGTGCCGATTAAGGTGGCATAATCCGCTTTGACAGCCTTCTTACTCCATTTAAAATCATTTTTCCATTTTTCGTCCATACCTATCCCAGAGATTACAGAATCAAGGTTGTCACTGTACCCACCTAGTGTGAGTGAAAGTGCCACTAGACGCTATACAAACAATCTCCAGTAGTTGAGAAGGTTTTTTTGTGCGATTTTAAGGTTTCTTCCCTCATTAAAATGGAACCCTAAAACTCTACAATTATACAGACAATTAAATAAATGGCCATAGTAATTTCTTTAAATTGTATCCAACTCATCCTGACAGATGTTTCCGTAGTTAAAATAATAATGTCACAATAAATAATAGAGGTGACAATTGTCACCCCTAATTTCTAAACGAACTATCACTGATAGCAACAGAGCAGCTACCACGACTGCTTACTGTCACTGTCACTGAAAGTGATAAGTTGGATAAACAACCTTACTACTATAGTATTAGGATACATGACAGACGTCCGGCAGACGTCCGGCACAGCTTTTTCGCACTCGTGGTAGCTACTCTGATGAACTATCCACATTTTGAGACTCCGTCAGGGCGTCCCACGGCTATGCCACATGGAGGGAAAGTACCTTAAATATTGTAGATGGAACATTTTACTGAAAGAAGACATTATTTTAATTTAATAAATTATTTAAAATGCATTAATAGATATCTAAATAATTACATGGTTTTACCGGGTATCGAACCCGTTACATGAGAAAAATAATTACCCTGTAGCTTTATTTTATTATACCCATCGAAAGGCTTCCAAAGGCCATCAGTTTATCAAATGCGAATGTGGTGTCCTCCGACTACAATTAATTATCTATGAGTCTATTTTAAGGATAAGCAGGTCTTGTTTTAAGCCTTTTAGTAGTCGGGTTTTAGTTTTTTACTTCTATATTTTTTTTGTGCTTTTTAGTATGTCATTTTGGACGATCACCCAAAAATGCCCAGAATAGAACAAAGAAGGGCAAAAAAAACATATTTTGGTATTTTTTGTTCTATTTGTTGTTATACATTTGTGTTATACATTTTTGAAAAGGTCTTTTAAAGCCCTTTCATTTGATACCCATGACGATGGTATCCGATAATTTTTTTTTTTTAGGTCCACTACTTTAGGGCGCAGCACAGCCGCCATCTTGGTTTTTTTCAAAATAAAACTCTTATGTTACCTGGGTGATTAATACAAATCCAACGACACCTCATTTGTTGAAATCGGCCGAGTAGTTTAGGCTCTGCGAGGGAACAGATGAACACACAAACATACACACATACATACATACATACATACATACATACATACATACATACATACATACATACATACACACATACATAAATACGCGGCTAAAATCATAACCCTTCTTTTTGCTTCGCGTAGTCGGGTAAATAGATAATTATCATTTGGTTTGTTAAATATTTTTTTTCAAACGATATTACTAATTTCATTTTTTATCTCCTAGAAATTTTTAATTTATATGGTAAAAGTTCAGAATGCACCCGAAAAAAAAACATTCTTTTATTTACATTATTTTTGTGTCTGGATAAATAAACTTCAGGAAATTATTAATAAAACGAACGGTTTTAATTCCAACGAAGCTCAAAACTTTAGTGCGGCAGCCGTAACTACAGTAAAATATGCTTTTTCATCTCCCATGCTCGGAAAGTTTGCTGTTACTAGCAACTTACAACCGTGTAAAACCCGAATTTAACCAATCTGAATTTTTGTGCGCTTCGAAATTTAAACGCCCTTGTTCTGCACGCCCCATGATGTAGAAAAAGAAAAAACACTGGCCGTTTCACTAGATGCCATATAATTTCATAAAAGCTTCAGAAAGAAGAGCCTCGTTTAGTCGCGACTCTCCACGACAGTGCCAATTTTCTATACAAAACTGTGAATGCAAATGAGGCATAGACATCTAAAGTCACGGAATAGAACATTCAGAAACGCGGTTTCTTCTTACAGTCTTTTTAATATTTTGTACACTATATTTATTTTTAATTACAGTACATAAAAAAAATGCTCCGCTTCTGTTTTATCAATTACATAATTATGGATTGGGTTGATTTACTTTTTACCTCTAGAAATTTTAAATTTATATGGTAAAAGTTCAGAATGCACCCGGAAAAAAAAACATTCTTTTAATTTTCATTATTTTTGTGTCTGGATAAATAAACTTCAGGAAATTATTAATAAAACGAATGGTTTTAATACCAACGAAGCTGAAAACTTTAGTGCGGCAGCCGTAACTACAGTAAATTATGCTTTTAAAAGGAACTTATTTCACTCACCTGTTTTGCCTGTAAGTAGTTGTCTACTTTGTTTGTCCCGCTTGGCTAACAAAATGATTTCCTCGCTTCTGTGAGATGAAAAGTTTTGTGTTTCGCACGAATGCAATATTATTTGCGTCTCGTGCTTCTGAATACCTCGCTACGCTCAGGTTTCTTTTTTTGAACCACTCGCTACGCTCGTGGCTCAATTTTAGAAACCTTCGCTAGCTCGGTATTCAATACAAGCACTCGCCGCAAACAATATTTTTGCATTCTTGCATAACAAATAACTATTAAAAGGAACTTATTTGTCTCACCTGTTTTGCCTGTAAGTAGTTGTCTATAGAGTTTTTCCCGCTTGGCTAACAAAATCATTTCCTCGCTTCTGTGAGATGAAAAGTTTTTTGTTTCGCACGAATGCAATATTATTTGCGTCTCGTGCTTCTGAATACCTCGCTACGCTCAGGTTTCTTTTTTTGAACCACTCGCTACGCTCGTGGCTCAATTTTAGAAACCTTCGCTAGCTCGGTTTTTAATACAAGCACTCGCCGCAAACAATAATTTTGCATTCTTGCATAACAAATAACTATTGATAATAAGTAGGTACAGTTGACCACACGCTAGGATAACCCTTTTTGTTCGATGGGCGCCCTTATGCCGCACGCGGTAAGAGCTGCCATGGGGTATCTGTGACTGTGGCCGACCGTACGTAGTTTAGGCAACTTTTTTTTTCAAGCCTTTTTTAGAACACCCAGTTTTAACTCAGAGTTTAGCACCCAATAACAACGCTGCTAAGTTTTCTTAACTAATTTTGACACCAGTGTGTGCTAGACTAGTAGAAAGATTATATTAAAATCTTTAGATTATATTAACGCTTATTCTCTTGATAATTATTATTTATCAATGAAGCACCAGGTTCACCTAAGGAATTCGGTACGCAAAGTTTTTTGTTCGAAAGTCCGTTATTGGCTTAATCTTATCTTTAGACAATATTGAGAAACTAATTTCAATATTTTTTATTTTGGTTCAGTAGTTTGGATTTTACAACGTTTCAAAGATACGGTTTTATGACCTTCACGCGACGGTCTGCATACTGTGGGCGGTCATTGGAATACAACATTTTAGTGCATAAAAACAAAACTACTGAAGCAAAAAAAAAAAATATTGAAATTAGTATCTCAATATTGTCTAAATATAAGATACCAATAACGGACTTTCGAACAAATAACTTTGCCTTCCGAATTGAATAGAATAGAAGATGTTTGTCTCCACAGTAAAAATTTTACATTTTCACACTCCTAATACTAAATACGAACAGTTTTATGACTGCAGGTACAAACAAGACGTCCTTCCTAGTTGTTTTTGTTTTTTCACCAACTGAGACCGGAAGACCTTAAATCCCATAAAATTAATGTGACTTACATATAATATAAACCGTCCCATAAGAAAAACCGTCCCATACCCAGTTTTCTTAGTAGCCTAACCTCGATTCTAACCATAAAAATTTTCCAACAGCAAGGACCCGACAACCTCCACAAAGTAATGCTGCAGCTGAGAGCGCGCTATGGTGACGTCGACTTCTACATCACCCAGCCAGCGCTGGTCTGCAGGATGACGTCAGGGTCTACACTCACAGGAAGAACCTGGACAGTGTGCTTAATGCTTTGGACGATGGGCTGAAGGTTAGGGCCTTCATGCCCTGGGCGCTCATTGACAACTGGTCTTGGCTTAATGGGTTCAGGTAAGAATAAACTGAACCTTTCTCTTAGTAAGTAAATAAAATGTTTATTTGGTACCAAATTATTGTTCTTACAAGCTAAATTTAAAATAACATTGTAGTCTTGGCACCAAAATGGCCTCTGCTCAGCATTATGCCTTGGTCGGTGCAAACCAACCAAGACGCTGATTTTCAGCGGACACCTATTCTAAATTCTTCTTCTTGATCTCTTCTCTCTTGACTGAGCTCTTGACTGAGGATGGCGACCATGTACCTATGGTGGTGGAAAAAGCTCATTTGAACCCTTGAACGGAAAAACGCACTAAGGAGTCCATAATTTAAGGAATTCAATATCCAAAACCGCTTGTCTACGATTTGCTAAGAAAGACCCTCAGTTTCTTTGGACACACGTAGTTTCTTTGCTGTCTCCCAGGCATAGGTCTAGAGAAGGTTATAATTCTGGGGCCAAGCAATTAAATTCGATAGCAGAAAGTTACACTATCCATTCATAGGCCCTTAATATCAATCACAGTTTAAACCAAAAACGCTAGTTCAAACCCTATCTGTCGATTAATTTTCATACAAAATGCGAGGTTTAATCTATGGTTTGAGTTTAAACTGTGATTGATATTACGGGCCTTAATCGATTGGCGAAGTTAAGCAACATCAGGCGTGGTCAGTCTATGGATGGGTGACCGCTAGTGGCAATAATATCTGAGCGCTTCCGTGCTTCGGAAGGCACGTTAAGCCGTTGGTCCCGGCTGTTGTTGATTAATAAAAATAGTTAAGCCATGTCAGAGGCCTTTGGGCGGCCTGAAAACTCTGACACCAGGGGTAGCCACTACCTCATACGATAGCCTCCTTAAAAAAATTCAGAAGCACATTTTTTCTTTTTTTTCAACAGACGCAGCTTCGGCCTCTACGAGGTGGACTATAGCTCTGAGAACCGCACGCGTACAGCCAGGAAGAGTGGTTTTGTCTACAAGGACATCGTCAAGAAGCGATACATTGACCTCACTTACGAGCCCAGCCCAGATGCACAGATGACAATCGACGAAGGACATTAGGGAGCTAAACTACAGGGTGCAATCTAAGTCGATAGCGGAACTTTAAGTAGGCCATCTAATGATCAATACAAGCAACTTGTACTAGCTGGCGAAAAAAATAGAGCGAAAAAAAAATCAGCCGTTCCATACAAAAGGTCGACTCAGTACTGCGCTAAATGTATGAAACAGCTGATATTTTTTTCGCTCCATTTTTTTCGCCACCTAGTACAAGTTGTTTGTATTGATCAGTAGAAAGCCTACTTAAAGTTCCGCTATCGACTTAGAGTGCACCCTGTAGTCAATTTTGTTTTTGAAATGTACATGGTATTGCATAAAGGTCCTGTTATAACGAAGGGGGTCACTCAACTCATGACTACACACAAGTTTTAGTACGGGACCAAGTACGAAACGAAAATCCTTAAATTTGGTGCAATAGGTAATTTTACTACTATGGAACAGCTTTTTTTTCGAGATTTCTTAAGTTGGCCCCATAATAAGAGTTGCTTGTATTTATTGGTTTTTAACCCCTTTCATTATGACAGGTTTTTTTTTAAACGCTTATTCGTGCGATGTTTAGTATGTTATTAAAGTTATAATTTAGGAACATACAATCTCCTTTTGTGATTACTGTGATCGAAATCATGAAATAAATCCTCATTGTTTAATATTTTTTATTTCTTTTTTTTTCAAGCACTGGTCGTTTTTTAACGACGATCTCCGTTTGTGGCATCGCCAAACGCCTTTTCCTTCAGGTTCTATCACTCTCGGTGTGTCCGAGATCGGCGCTTTCACGAAATCGGTTGATTACACTTCGTTCTCGGAAATCACACTTGATGTTTCAATCAAAGGCCTTCAAAAATTATGAAAAGATATTTGCTGAACTACGGCCTGATTTTTCAATCCTCAGTTAAAGCTCCAGTTAGTTTAAGTTAACCGTACTAAATTCGTTCCATTTTCAAAGTATTCCTAGGAATAGTGCTTATTTGACGATAGAAAAATCGAACCTAAAACTGTTTAAAAGTTAACAACAATAGCATCTTTTGATGAAAAATTTATTTCTCTAGAGCGCTCATTCATTTTGCACCATCAAATTTAATATGTATTACCCACCCAAGCGTTACAGCACTGACTGAGCAAAGATACTCTTCACCCCATGAAAATAGGGCAGCAATTCATGCAAACGGAAGCAATTTTGACCCCATACTTAATCTATCATTTGAAAGCTTTGCAACATGACCCGATACTATTTACCTATTCATTTTTCAAAAAAGGAATTCTACGCCCAAATCGCTGGCACTAATACAGGACAAAGGGAAAAATAAACGGCTTTTTGTAGGGAGAAGAAAAAAAGCCCCTGCTTTTTCTAAATCGTAATTTGTAGTTTCAGATTGCAATGCGGCGTTCTTATTTCAAAACAAGTGAGGTGTCACTTGAGACTCGGTATAGGACTACGAAAGTACAGACCCACACTCGTATGAGCCTTATCTATCACACTAGCGAATGAGTCGTTTTCAAAGCACAAATTGAAAGCAGTTCATAGATGGCGTTTACAGGCGTGGCCATAAAAGACCTATCTATCTATGAAGTGCTACGAATTTGTGCTTTCAAAATAGGCCATTGAAAGCTATGTAATTTAATCTTTCCGCCGGCTCCGTAATTAATAGATTACTAGAGTTTTGCAAAATTTAAACAGAGTGAAATTAAAATTAAAGCGACGTAATAAATCAGCAATACATTGATGGCTCAGCGATATAATTTAAAAGCTCTGTTTCAATAAACAATTTAATGACCAATATCAACAAATGAATGATCAATTCACTGTCGTGGTTCAGTGCAACCTCTACAATCTGAATTTAATTTTAAAAACTGCTCCATTTTCACACAGTGCACATATTTTACGAAATACAAACAGTGACGTTATGACTATTCATATCAAATACCCATATTTTTTTTGAACGAGCGAGCGAAGCGAGCGAAGTTCTCCGAGTCTACTGGAACAATCCGGCGTTTGTATGTATGTATGTATGTATGTATGTATGAATGTTCGTTCGACGATAACTTGAGTAAATTTAGTCGGATCGTCACGAAATTTGGTAGGCAGGTAAATAAGGTAAAAATATTTTTTAAATTCGAACATGAGCCAAATCGGTCGAGGGGTTGCTGAGATATGGGGTCGCGAGTTCAAAGTTCGGGGCGAACCACTAGTTACTAAGTAATGATTTCATTGATAGCTGGATATTCTACCTCGATTTGACGCTTTAGGAGGATATTTCCTCCCTGGATAATGGCACTAGAGCATAGATTTTTGGTATGCTTGGACATGTCTACCCCTGGCATATCGGACCGTTTAGATTTTTTTTATGTATAGGCTCTTAAAAGCAGTAGGGCCGCCATTATAGATTTATTTTATAAGTCTACATTTTCGTTCGCCTGTACACAAGTTCGAATCGTTTTGAAATTGGAACCGAATGTTTTTAAACGCGTAAATGGCATCCAAATCCGCTTGACACCTTCTCAAATGTTAAATCTTTCTAAGGCCATACGTCTTATTTTAAATTGTTATCTTTTTATCGACCTTTGTTGTTCGTAATAGTGTGAGATGCTTTTGTAGCAAAAGTTTTGTGCTTTGAAGCTTTCGTTCTAATCCGTCGAAAGCATTTGTGAACTTATCAATAACTCATAGGGATTTTCCATTAAAAAATACAGGGTAATTTTTAAATTGCTTTATTCCCGAAACACGTTAACTTATAAATGTGATTTCCAATAACTTGATGTTGACGTGTTTCAGGAATATAGCTGTTTATAAATTACCCTGTGTATGAGGTAAATGCTTTTCTTTTAGTAAATGCATTTATTTGGCTTATTAGTTGGCTTTTCATGTACTGACTTTGTCTTTCCTGTGGAGTAGGCCAACTAAGCTAAGAGGATGGTATAGATAGGTACTGAACAAGTCTTCTCCATCTAAATAACTACTTAAGTTTTAAAATACCCCCGCCATTTTAGGTACAAATTAACATATTTCATAAACGGCTGAACCGATTTTGATAAAACATATCTAAGAACACTCGCTAGAAAACCTGCTTTCAAAATCGCAACCGAATCGGTTCACCCGTTTAAGAGATACGGTGTCAATATTCTCTTTGGTGCCACAGACAGACACACATACATAGCGGTCAAACTTATAACACCCCTCTTTTTTGGGTCGTGGGTTAAAAACATGTCCCAGGCACTAGAGCGTCCGAGTGGTCGCTTCACCCTTCTAGTGTGAGTGGAAATGCGACAGAACGCTGTATAAATTATGCAAAAGCCGAAGTTGTATTTTCTGGTTCTTTGACCACAGGGTGCACTCTAAGTGGATAGCGGAACTTTTAGTAGGTTATCTACTGATCAATACAAACAACTTGTACTAGGTGGCGAAAAAAATGGAGTGAAAAAAATATCAGCTGTTCCATACAAAAGGTCGAATCAGTACTGCGCCAAATGTATGAAACAGCAGATATTTTTTTCGCTCCAATTTTGTCGCCACCTAGTACAAGTTGTTTGTATTGATCAGTAGACAGCCTACTTAAAGTTCCGCTATCGACTTAGAGTGCACCCTGTAGTGTGCACTAAAACGGTAGCCCTCATTGACCCACGCGCTCGCGCCTACAAAGCCTCCCACAATCTACTATCTACATAAATAATGAATTGTTAAGCCCTATCTACATTAATTGGATTTGACTAATTTGGCGCGCGCCGGTTTACATAAAATAAGCATTTTGTCCGACGTTGCCTCGTGACGGTTGGACGCACGCGGCAATGGGGTGCGAGCTTTACAATTAAACACGCTAACATCATACCATACTTATACACCTATATACAATCATACACTCATAATCTAAACCTTAGGTCCTAAAAATAGTTCAGCCTCGCGATGAGTATTCAATTTTGATGTTTCGTTTTTAGCAAAAAAACGCATCCAAAAAGAAGATTTCCATTGGCGGCGCTAGTTGTGCCTATACAGGGTGTCCCACGGCTATGCCACATGGAGGGAAAGTACCTTAAATATTGTAGATAGAACATTTTACTGAAAGAAGACATTATTTTAATTTAAAAAACAATTTAAACTGCATTCATAGATATTGAAATAATTACATGGTTGAACCGGGAATCGAACCCGTTACATGAGAAAAATAATTACCCTGTAGTTTTATCTTACCGATCGAAAGGCTTCATGATAAGGATTATTTTTTGCTAAGTAACATAGTGTGAGAAATAAAAGGAAGACCATGAATTTTAACATTTACCTGGTAGTATGCAACAAATCGAGCCGTATCCCGAGCCCAAAGACGCGTAAAATTTTGTACATCGCAATGCGGTTGGCTGATTAATGATTATAAAGAAATAATTCAAAAATATGTTTCATTTTCATACTTTTATTATTTTATTACTGTGATTTTCATTGATAAATTTATTAATGTGGTATTAAAAATGTAGTAAAAATTCATGGTCTTCCTTTTATTTCTGACACTATGTTATTTAGCAAAAAATAATCCTTGTGATGAAGCCTTTCGATCGGTATGATAAAACTACAGGGTAATTATTTTTCTCATGTAACGGGTTCGATTCCCGGTTCAACCATGTAATTATTTAGATATCTATGAATGCAGTTTAAATTGTTTTTTAAATTCAAATAATGTCTTCTTTCAATAAAATGTTCCATCTACAATATTCAAGGTACTTTCCCTCCATGTGGCATAGCCGTGGGACGCCCTGTATATTCACCAAAAAAACATTATGCACTCGGCGCCCCATCCTTTACAAGTTTTAAATAAAAATGCCCGATTTAGTTGATAGGAAGTCAACAACTTTATAACCAATGCGTGATAGCAGATAAAGCCAACATGACACTGCTCTCCAAATAATTACAGAGAGAGAGTTTTGGTCAAAAGGCAATCGCGAACATTAATAACATGTTAAGAGGTCATTTACACAAACTGACAGTTTTCTGAATTGTTTCTTTTGGTCCCGTATTTTGATACTATTTGATGTTTTTTTATTGTGAATTGTGATCTTAAAGTGGCACTTAATGGGTTGATTTAGTGAAATACTTCTATTTAGTTTGAGCTTCTCTATAATACTGAGGCGGGGGGTAGACAGATACATACCTTATAATAATATGGTGTTACCGCACTACAATAATTGCTTGATTATTTTGCGTGGAAACAGCTAGACAGGTTTGGATGAGGTTACAGGCCAGAAAAACATACCTACCTAGTTTGCAATAAAGTCAAAAGTATAAATACATAAGCTTTAAATATGAGTTCAATTCCCACGACTTCGTTGGCACTGACGGGTCAAATATAGCCAATTTTTATGTAAATCTACGCGGACGGAGTCGCAGGAAAAAGCTAGTAAAATTATAAAAAGATCTCTATCGGATTAAGGTACGTAAAGCAGTAAAAATCTGACAAATTGAAATTTAGTCACAATAAAATTAGGGCGTTTTGATATTCTGTCGTTACGGACCGGAGGGCTTATTAAGTGGTGTAGGCATAATATTCTAAGCATTGCAGCGTGTGCTGCGAGTGGTCCCTTCACCGATCTAGTGTTATTGAAGGACCACTGGACATTAACATTACGTAGATGCAGAAGCCTACTTTTTTTGTGGGTATCGATCTGTAAACCACGATATTACCGACACTAATAAAATCTTCAAAATTAGGATCAAAACTCGGGACGCAATGAATAACTTTTCTTTTTCATCAAATAATAACAAGCGACGCGCGACTCGCGCGAGGCTTAATAGCCAGTTCCGTCGCCCACTGTTTGTTTTTGTTTTTAAAAACTTGTAATTAAATTCAAATTTCGAACGGCAGATGCGCCCGAAAATGCGTTAATCGATTTGCTCCGTACATGATATCTTTTCGGCCGTATAAAATTTCGGGTGGTCCGGTTTTTTTGGCCGCAACTGGTAATTAATGAATGGTGTAATAATGTTGGGCACCGAATAACTGATTTGACAGAAGCTTTTGAATTACATTATACTATGTTACTAAATTCTTGTCTTCAGCTGACTAGCGAGAAGAGGGCAACAAGAATGATGTCAAAGTCAACCATAAGTAAAAAGTACTAATATTTGCTTAACCCCCACATTTAGGTATTAGTGGTGGAGCAAAATGTAGTGTTTCCGGTTCTACCATTCACTCATACAAGAACAATAACAAAGTCGTGCACTTTTTCATGTACCAAAATGGAATGACGTCTACGACGTTGAAAGACGAAGTCACAGAGCAATGAAGTGAAGAAGACTTTTCTCTTTTGTAAGCACTAATTTACTTTGTGATAGACCCCACATGTCGGGTCAACGCTATCTGTCACACACAACTTTTACAACTATTTTTTTTTTTAGCTGCCATAAAATTCCCTATTGGTCCTGGCCTGGGATCCAGTCTCGATTGGATGCCGGAGGTACCTTTGCCTAATGTCCCAGGCACTGCAGCGCCGAGTGGTCTCTTCACCTATCTAGTGAGAGAGAAGCTGCCACAGGACGCTGTATAAATCATCTCTCTCTCATTACGTAGATGCAAAGGCCTTAGTTATATTTTTTTACAGGTATTGCAATGCAATACTGTACATTTTTACACTAGGATAAACAAAAGCCCATTGGAAACTAATCTAAACAATGACCAAGCACTAATACTTCTGTTGTTATCGAATATGTGCGCTAACAATTAAGCGCGTTAATGGCACGTGAAATGCTCGCGAGTGTAATGCGTATGTTTAATTGCGTCAATATGTCATGCTGATAGTGTTAATTAATTAATTTGCGCCAACAGTGCAATTGTGACGTACAATGTCAATATAGGTACTCATTTTCGTTTACCTGTGTATTTGTAGAGACCTACTGCACTTTATTCTCGAAGAAATAACTACTAAATTCAAAATTAAAAATACCCCCCACATTTTAGCTTCAATTATGCATATCTCATAAACGGCTGAACCGATTTTGATAATGTTTTATCTAACTCTCGCTAGAAAACCAGCTTTCAAATAAAAAAACTGCATCTATATCGGTCCACCCGCTTTAGAGCTACGGTGCCACAGACCGACAGACACACACACACACCCTGACAGACAGATACACACACATAGTGGTCAAACTTATAACACCCCTCTTTTCCCCTCTCTTTTTGGACCTCTCACTTCAGAGTCGATTGTTCTAGCCACAGGCTATTAATAAGGTGGATGGTACGGTCGGCCACAATCTCAGATACCCCATGGCAGCTCTTATCGCGCGCGGCATAAGGGCGCCAATCGAACAAAAAGGGGTATCTGAGACTGTGGCCGACTGTACGTTTAGCCAAATAAAATTATCGTTTGTACAAAATGGCAGATAACGGCTGGCCTTATAAATACGTAAACTGCGGACGATAAAATTAATAACTTAATACAGCCCTAATTGATGGGCGCATAACGTGCAAAACGTATCGTAATAGCCACTGTATAGTCCGACTAACGGGACTGGTTAATGTATAATAACAAAGTGGTTTTTACATGGTGATGAGAACCCTGGTCTTAGGTAGGCAATAATAGTCGTCAGCTCAAGCTCGAGCTCAAGTAAGTGATCTCAGAAAACAAAATCACCGACTTGAGACCTTGGCTAATGTCAATGTCAAGCTCAATGGCGTGTCGATGGCGTCCCAGCAGAAGGACAAAACCGGGGTTTCCTCGTTTTTCTCCTACAACCAGAGAACTAATCCTCTAGAATTTGAATCAGAATATTCTTTGCTATACAAGGTGTTACAAAAGTACCTAACTCTTTTTACAGAGCACCCGGTGATAGGGATCACAACCTAAATATTTTTTTTGCTCTATGACGTTCCGTTGATTTTTAAATTAATAAAATGTGAACGCTGTGGCGGGAGAAAAGTATTTTTTAAATAATGTTTTCATTGACTTTCACAATGTTTAAACAACTCAAAGCTATGTAAATGCACCTACACACACAAACATATTTTAAAATTATGCTCACTAATACAAAAAATAAAAAAGTTATGTTTTAAACATTTATAATAAGTTGAAAAAATTCACTCGGGACAGGACTTGAACCCGCAACCTTCCGCAAAAAAGTTATGATTTTTTTTCAATTTTGAGGTTATAAAATAAAAATTGTTTTTTTCTACTTTTTTTTACAGATTTTACATCCTGTTGACCACTAGGTTACACCCTGTAAAAAGAGTTAGGATGTTTTGTAACACGTTGTACTACCAAAAAACATTAAAAGGATCGACATCATTAATAAATCGTAATTGAAGCCGACAACTGGGAGCCCATTTTGGTAACATTGCGTTACAGGCTAAGGCCCCTGGTAATCAGGGGGGCATGAAGTCTACCGCTATCTCCTCCTAGCTTTCCAGCTATTTCTAGTTTCCGACAGACGATTGGTTATTTGTCCGGAGTACAATAGAGTTGGTGGTGGCTTTCTGAACCGTTCAGTGGATATTAGACGCTTTTTAACGAGCGGATGTCGTGCCCGAGTGGTGTTTACAATCGAGAAATGAACACTGTAGTTAAGGGGAAGCAAGAAAGCAAGAGAAATAAGTTTTAGATATTATTAAACTAAACGGTGCCCAAGCGCAAAGAAAAATGCACAAAATCTATTCCTGTATGAAATACACTAAACAAATCGAAAATGTTCACATATCAAACACTAGAAGTAAACTTAGTATACTAAGTACCATATACTAAGATTAAGCCATGGACGGATTTTATAACCAAAGCCACGCAAAAACCTCTGCACAAACTGATCCACATCGCGAGTGATAGAGCGCAATGGAGAACTCTAATCTCCGCCACCTTCAATGATGGTCACGATCCTCAGCATTGAGGGAACGACTGAATGGATGGAAGCCATGTAAAAACCTGTATTCGTTTTTTTGGTGGAAAGAAGAGTAAATTAATATGAAGAGTACAGTCAACAACATGTAAACCTTAACTTTAAACTTAGTATTAAAACCTGTATTAGTTTTTTTGGTGGAAAGAAGAGTAATAAAGTTATACAAGGTGTTACAGAAGTACCTAACTCTTTTTACGGGGCAATGACACCCGGTGATAGGGATCACAACCTAAATATTTTTATTGCTCTATGACGTTCCGTTAATTTTTAAATTAATAAAATGTGAACGATGTGGCGGGAGAAAAGTATTTTTTAAATATTGTTTTCATTGACTTTCACAATGTTTTAACAACTCAAAGCTATGTATATGCACCTACACGCACAAACATATTATTAAAATTGAGCTAATAACAATTTTTTTTTTTTCAATTTTGAGATTATAAAATAAAAAATTGTTTCTTTTTCAATTTTTTTTATAGATTTGACATCCTGTTGACCAGTAGGTTACACCCTGTAATAACAGTTAGGTACTTTTGTAACACCTTGTATAAAGAGTAAAGTCTACCAGCAGGTGCTACAAATTCACCGTTGGTCCCGATTGTAGTTTTTAGGCCGAACAAATGGCCTCTTATAGCTGCCTAAAAATCTGACACCAGGGATGTCACTACCTCATACGAGTACCTACAGCAAATTCATAATTCAAATTCAAATTTAAAAATCCAAAAGTTATTTAGTACCGTAAGATTTAAACAATAATTATTAACAGTGAGCCCTACACTAGGAAACCCTGTAACGCAGGTATGTACTCTATTGTGGTTAACGTACATTATTTATTTTTATTGCTGCTATGATTATTAAATGCTAAATAACAAAATATATATAATTCACAATGTATCTATGTTAGAACGATGGTAGCCTATTGTTGGAGAGCTGGTGACCAATCGAGATATTTTTTCGTACAAGGCTGGGAGTTAGTAGGCTGATAGAGTAGACTTCGCTGAGTCTGGGAAAAATATTTTTTTGGTCCGGTCGCGGTTGAAAGTTAGATTTTTTCGACTTTGAAAGTTTAAGTGTATGGGTTGAGTCATTTCTTTTTTGTCTACAAGGCTGGGTGTTTTTAGGCTGCCTTTTTAGTCTACGCTGATCACGAAATCACTATTTATTACTAGCCAAACGCGGTAGAAATGTTGTTTTTTATAACCTAGAAAGTGTGAATTTTTGTGTTATAAAAATCAAACTTTTTTAGGAGGAGCGGGTGATCATGCTCCTCGACTATAAAGGGAAATTTCCCGCCAAGCAGATCTTGTGCTTGGGGACCGGCCGGGTCCAACTGAACATAGTTGGACGTTCTATATATACTCAGCTACGAAAGATATTTTGCTGGCGCGATGCAGGATTGTAGCGAGTAGCGATTTGACAGCTAGAGTATGTAGCAGTTTCCTGTGCGCCCGACAGGGGTCGCTACAGTACTCCCCCCCAAGACCTTTGAGCCTAAAGGTCTTGACATCGAAGTCTGTGCTCGGAACTTGCACGTGCCAGGATCGCTGAGTCCTTGAGTCGACTAGCGGTTGATGCTTCGGCCGGCTAGCAGACACACTTCACCGCCGGTTACCCCGGGGAGTCTGCCGCGCTGAGGGTCGGAACCGGGGAAGGCTGCTGTACCACGGGCAGGTAGGGACTGGCGAACCGCACATACCAGTGTACCTGTCATGCAGGTGGTTGCCGCGCCGATACTGCTGAGAAGTCACCATCAGAACCAGTAGCACGTTACGTCGGCTGTAATGGAACTGATGAAGTGAGAATGAAGCTGGCGTGCTTGAGACTGATGAGGTCTGAGGGTGCTCGAGAGCGGAAGAAGGTTGACAAGCTCTGTCAGGGGTCACCAATTTAGGAGGAGCGGGTGATCATGCTCCTCGACTATAAAGGGAAATTTCCCGCCAAGCAGATCTTGTGCTTGGGGACCGGCCGGGTCCAACTGAACATAGTTGGACGTTCTATATATACTCAGCTACGAAAGATATTTTGCTGGCGCGATGCAGGATTGTAGCGAGTAGCGATTTGACAGCTAGAGTATGTAGCAGTTTCCTGTGCGCCCGACAGGGGTCGCTACACTTTCAACCACGCTTGGCCAAAAAAACAAATATGTTCTTGTTCAACGGAGTCTCAACAACTAACCTAGAAGTTTCTAGCCTTGTACGTCAAAAAAAAATACTGAACCCATACATTTAAACTTTCAAAGTCGAAAAAATCTAACTTTCAACCGCGACCGTGCCAAAAAAATATTTTTCCCAGACTCAGCGAAGTCTACTCTATCAGCCTACCAACTCCTAGCCTTGTACGAAAAAATATCTCGATTGGTCACCAGCTCTCTAACTACTAGGTATTGCCTCACAAGCACACGACCCCTGGTTGGAACCTCGGTAACAGCAGTTTTCAATATTGTTTTATAAATAAGCTGCCCCTTAACAGGCGTCATAGTCGTTTGCACCCACTTCTAATAACGTTGAGTGGCCATCTCCAGCCATCGCCGCTTATGGCTCGTTTGCTGCCCGCTAATGTTGTAGTTAATTGACGGAATCGATGTGCTAAGTTTAGGGTGGCATTCATAGTCGTCAGCTCAAGCTCGAGCTCAAGTAGATGATCTCAGAAAACAAAATCACCTACTTGAGATCTTGGCTAATGTTTAACTCTCTTGTATTGCACTTGTGCAGTACTCACGAAAGTTTAAGTTTAAAAATACGCAAAATTGTTCTGAAAAACCTATCGTTGAGTCATAGGGGAAAAACCTTCTGCAGTAGCATCATAAAATTAATGATGACATCGTGCAGAAGCTAAACCGCAACCATAAATTAGTTCCAAATTTGAATTAAATTCAAATAAAGAATAAGCGCGCGGACCGTTACGTTTTAAGGGTCGCGTTACACGTGGCGATTTTATCTCGCGTTTAGATCGCGATCGATAGAAAGAATACAAACAGAAGTCTTAATTAAAGTGTATTTTTTTAAATAAATTAACTTCATTCATCCCTCAGATAAGTTTGGTACACTGCTAAAATATCGAAAGAGCAAGAAAGATAGTTCAAACTTCCTTTTCTTTTGTTTAAACCCCAATAACTGACTCAAAATCGTCTGGAAGCAGCCAGTAGGTATCTATCACTATCGTTTAAAGTTTAAAATTATCAAATTTTTGATTGATATCGGAGTCTATTTCAAAATAATGAGTTAAGGGTCCTTATAAGGCTAACTAATATAACCTTCTGCAACTGATTCTGCAAGGGAAAATACAGGGTCGCCGAAGACCTGGGCGCCCAAAAACATCATGGCTGCAAAATCTCGCAGAATGGTTCAACACAAGCCACTCACAACTCTTCCGAGCCGCAACATCACGGGCCAAAGTGGCCGTAATGATAGCCGACCTCCAATAGGAGATGGCACCAAAAGAAGAAGAGATAAGGCTAACTAGCGCCACCAATGTTGAAAAAATCATATCTTCCTTCAGAAGAAGTTTCTGAAAAAATCATTAGATGCGCCATGCTTTTTTAGATTTGTATGTGTAGACCCACTTCCAAATTTACTTTTAAGCTAAAATTTATCGATAACCGCCAAAAACCGCCGTTTTTTTCTTTTCATGGTCGGCGTTAGTGTGCCTTCCTTCACCATCACCTTTAGGTAGAATTTGAAAATTTTTCCTCACGATTTAAGTCAGCTGCTGTTGTGTGTGACGTTCTGTACGTTGAATGTTCTTTAACATCACATTTAGATCTCGATCGATCTAGAAGCGATAATAATAATGTTGTGTGGAAATATTTGGCGGCGGAACTTTAGGGGCGCGTTTTAGTTTTAATTTAATTAAGTGGTTTTTTGTTGTTGCTTGGGAATAGTTTGTTAATTAAATGGTATTTTGATTGCTATTTGAGCGCAGATGACTGTTTTTGCTGAAAATTCCGGTGAAATATTTTCTAGTATTTCTGTTGCCGTTATCTGGAAACAATCATTTACATACTTCTCTGGCCCGATTTCTGAATTGAGAAATTCGCTAAGAAAGCACTTAAGTACGAGTATTGTTCTGTCTCTGCAGATTTCTCACAAAAGAACGAGACAGAATGATACTTAGGCCCGGGCCTTTCTAAAATTCTCGTAAACCGGTTTCTAAATTAAGAATTTTACTAAGCAAATACTTAAGTATCGTTCTATCACGCTCTTTTGTGAGAAGTCTGCAGAGACAGAACCATACTTAAGTATTTGCTCAGAAATCGGGCCTCGTTCGTCTATCCAGCTTGAGGGTGACGCCTACGGCATAGATCACCCTAAACCAAGTTTATCACGTCCATGGTCTTCCGGCTGTGGTCCTTGCATCTACGTAATGAGATGATTTTATACAGCGTCCAGTGGCACCTTCACACACACTAGATGGGTGAAGCGACCACTTGAATGCCGCAGAGCCTGGGACATGTTTAGGTGGTGGGCAACTTTAACAATTTAGACAACTAGACTAATCCTCATAACATTGGTCGCTTAGGGGCCTTAGCCTGTAACGCAATGGTGCCAAAATGGGCTCCCAGCTTCGATTACGATTTATTAATGCTGTCGGTCCTTTTAATATTTTTGTTGTAGGTACAGCAAAGAATATTCTGATTCTATGTAATTCTAGAGGATTAGTAATCTGGTTGTAGATTAAAAACGAGGAAACCCCGGTTTTGTCTTTCTGCTAGGACGCCATTGACACGCCATATTGCGTTACAGGCTAAGGCCCCAGGCAGGAATCATCAGCACTAAATACCCATGCGCACAAAAAAACGATCCTACTATATTTTTTTAAACTCTGACAATAATTAACCGAGGGGTAGCCAGTAGCCGCGACACTCCTGGCCGTTAACAATCGAAGCGTGCGCGATTTAACGATAAAAACGTTCCAAATTTTAATTAAATTAAGATTCCTGTGTGCACTCTTGTGGCGGGATCAGACCAAGCGAACAAGAGCGAGCAAAATTCTGCGAGCAAACAAATATTTACGTATACTGGAACCATAGAAGTTAGGTACCTTTTTATGCTTATTATTTGTATTATTTATGTTTCTGTTGTTAGGATATATTTTTTACAGAACTTTTAAATAAATGTCACATCCACTTTGGATGTGCCATAGAAAAAAATCTGTCATAATGGCTCCATAAATGGTTTGCAATAAAAATGGTTCGTATTGGTAAAAATACTTACCCTTAGTTTTAAGAAAATCCTGCTTAAATAATTTGTTTGGTATGAAATAAAGAAAATTATTTCTAATTGTCTATGTAATGTTAGACAGGATATTTTAGCAAGACGCCAATTTATTATGCGCAAACTTCCCAATAATCGAGAATCGACGCCGTGTTCCATACATTTTAAAACTTCATCGAGCTTCTGTAACGTTGTACGATGCTTTTGGCTTTGTTAGCAATCGTTCGCTTAGTCTGCAACCTGCCTAACGCTGCCGCCGCCATATAGGTTGGACCTGTTCCACTTGAAATTGAACTTTATGCCTTTCGCGATAACGTCTTTACAGACCGGCGATTTTATCGTAAAGCTTTTTTCGAACTTTCACCGGAAATTAAGCTTTTTTCCACGACCTTAGAGCTGAGAATCGGTTGCGGATGGGTCAAAGGTTATATCAAGAAGGTAATTAGAGAATAGCCGTGATAAACCAATGTAATCTCTATTACAGAACGATAAAATCCAAATTGCTTTATGGTAATAGCATGTTCGTGATACGGTAACGTTTTCTACGATAAAGTCGCGATGTTCGCTCGTTTTATGGCCGAAGAGTCGTATTGACATTCCTGTTGGTTAATTGAATTGATATCTTAGTTTCTTTTTATAGGTAGGTAGCCAGATAGGCCCGTTTTCACGGGTTGCTAAATAAGCGTAGAATTAATTTGAAAATGGATTGGAAATGGAAGGAATTTTAATCACTAGATGGCTGATATTAGGCTCTAACCATGAGCCCTTGCCCCCGGAGACTTTTTGTAGCGATGCAGTAGAGATGCTGTCGCGCGTAAGATGCTGCGATGATGCATCGCTACAAAAAGTCGCCATGGGCCCCCGCCCCCACCCCCTCTATGAAATAATATCGACCATGGAACTGTTTTGAATCGATTTTTATCAAGTGTTGTGTCATTTATTTATTCGAATTCTAATCTTATCTAATACCTATCAAGCAACCTTTTCGAAACAAATCTTTAAAAATTAATGGTATGTGTCATAAATCACTTGCACCTATCCTAAAAGAGAGCAACTGTTTATATCGGAATATAGATAGGTACAGTCGGCCACAGTAACAGATACACAACTCTTACCGCGCGCGGCATAAGGGTGCTAATCGAACAAAAAGAGGTATCCTAGCGTGTAGCCGAGTGTACCTAAAATAGGTACGTTTTTATTAGACAGATCAAATGTACCTACAGTTAATTTACAGTGCAGGATATCATTAGTTAGTGCGAATGATTTGTTACGACTATTTCATCGATCCGACTTTGTGTATTTCATCTGAACTTCATCATTTACCTGCCTCCGCAAAAGTATTGCCAAATAAACTGCGAATAATCTTTTCCCACAAAAACCCCTGCCAGTTGTAAACACCCCTGCACTTCCTGACCGGAAACGGAGGCTAACCTAACCGGAAGTGGCGTGTTGGGATCGCACGCGCCGCCCGCGCGTCGTCACTTAGCTCTGCCCCCGCTCATAGATACTGAGGGGCAATTCGGAACCCAAAGTTTTTTGTTCGAAAGTCCGTATTAGCTTAATCTTATCTTTAGACAATATTGAGAAACTAATTTAAATATTTTTTATTTTGGTCCAGTAGTTTTGTTTTTATGCGCTAAAATGTTTTGTTCCTATGACCGCCAACAGTATGCAGACCGTCGCGTGACATCATAAAACTGTATCTTTGAAACGTTGTAAAATCCAAAGTACTGAACCAAAATAAAAAATATTGAAATTAGTTTCTTATAATAGCCAAAAGTTTTGAATAAGCCAATAACGGACTTTCGAACCAAAAACTTTGGGTTCCGAATTTCAGCGTTTCGGAATGAGATTTTGTAACCCATTCCTAAAGTGGAATAAAAATTATAAATATTTTTACAAGGTTAAAATACGCTTGAGACAGGACTTGACCCGACTTGAGCGCCTGCATGGAATGCAAGAGGTTGCGGGTTCAAGTCCTGTCCCGAGCAACGGTGCCAAAGTGGAGTCCAAGTTGACGGCTTCAATTACGATTTATTAATGCTTTCGGTTTTGTAGCACAGCATAAACCTATTCTGATTATAATCCCAGGTTTAACTATTAGTAGGTATGCATTAGGTACCCATCCTATAATATTTGGTGAAATCCAGTATTTAGATATTGTGGAAACAAACGGATAACGGAAACAAACTATTGTCGAAGATCCAAAAAAGTAAGAATGCAAGACGTAGCAATAATTTGTTTTATTTCCCACCTTACTTCAGCAATTATAATAATAATTAGTTTAATTTAATTACAGTTAGGGTAAAGACAAAGATCTCTCAACTACTATCAATAAATAACATTAATTACGATAAGATAAGGTTTACTTTTCATTACTTTTACGCCCAGTTTCGGAAAATCTGGTTTATTGCAGTTTCTATGACATTCTGAAAAATATTATTTATAGTGAAGTGGCAAGTGTCTCATACATAGTTCAAACCACCTTTTCAGAATCTGGACATTTGCTAGCATGCAGAATCTGGATTGCAACCCGAATTTGAAATATGCCGTGAAAAATCTGGATTTTTCCAACATTTAGGGTGGTATTAATAGTCGTCTGAGATCGATCTCAAGTAGGTGAACTCAGAAAAGTCAAATGCTAATGTCAAGCCTTGGCTAATGTCAAACTTGAGTAGCTGTCAGCATATTAATAGAGACTATCTTGAGATTGACACTGACATTAGCAAATTAGACATTGAGTTCGATCTTGAGTCGACGACTATTAATGCCACCCTTACAGTCTTTATTTCAAATCCAACATGACACAAGTACGTTTTGAAAGCGACATGGCAACTTATAATTTAATTTTACAATTTATTCACAATGTACATTTACAATATTTTCAAGAGGACTTGGTTTTGGTCTTGATAGTACGATTCACAAAGCCTTTTCAAGCTAGGTGTGGAGTCAACATTAGACGAATATCATTTTATATTAGCTTTAACAAGCTAAAATACTTTAACTTTGCAAGCTAACATAGATCTCACCGAAGGGTAATTAAAAGCTAACTTAGCTTTCAGACAGCTGTTATTTTGATGATATGAATTTAGAAGTTCGTTGTTCAAAATGTGAGTGTAACCGATTTTTACGAAATCGTTACATTTTTGGAGACATATTGCTGACTTCTAGTTACTGAAGTTAATGGGTTGAGTTAATGGATAAAATTAAATACAATTTCCTCATAATGAAACTGCCATCGCTTCCAAAATCTCTGTGGCCCTGATCTGACAAAAACCATCAATTCTAAAAAGACTTAAAAATAACGTTTCTTAACTAACGAAGCATAATCAGTTCTTTTACATGTCTATTTGTTTATTTACATTTAACGAACTACTATTTCGAATAAATATAATGATATTGTAATTATATTCTATGTAAATAACGTTAAAATCACAAACGTTCGCTACCCAACTATGTACAGAGATAAACAACAAAATACAAAACAATGTTACCTAGGTTGATAATGGTTTTGTACGCTCCGGAGAATCCTAGACATTGAATAAACTAGCAAAGTTTTTTTGGCATTTATTTTCTTCTAATAACACAAATGACTAGTCTTCTCACACACTTTTGACAATCCTTTGAACTAAACAATTTCAGACACAAATTCAGACATCGAATTTAAACTTCTTTTGTTTTCTCTTTCCGTTCTTAAAACTTCTTGTTTAACAGGATTAATTCAAAAACAGATTTGTCCTCATCAATCGAACTCTATCCTGCCAGTGCGGTATTACTCGATGCTTTCATAAAGATGAACTTCTGAGCCATCAAGCATCAATAGCACTTTGCATTTGACCGCGATCATACTGCAGATTTTCAAATGTGTTGAGCCGCGCTTTCGCCCTTTCGCGCGGCATCCTGTTGACACTAGACTAAGCTGGACAAAGGCGCTCGTGACGTCACAGGCGACGCCGGCAGCGCCTGCAGTTGCTGGGGCGCTTGCGACTGGAAGTAAACACTCGGATCGTTGGAGAACTGCGGGTGTAAAGGCATCGGCGTATGCGGCATCGACGTTGGCGGTCTCGACTCGTGGTACAATATCGGAACGCGCACCAGGCGCTGAGCCGCATGCGCCATATTTGCTGCTTCAAGCTCCGCCGCCAACTGCCTCTTCCACTTATTCCTTCGGTTTTGAAACCATATCTTCACTTGCGTCTCCGTTAGATGCAAACTCGCGGCCAAACCCGCGCGTTCGGAACTGCTCAAGTATCTCTTCATGTCGAATGTCGACTCTAATTGGAACACTTGGGAGCGAGAAAAGACGGTTCTGGTCTTCTTCTTCCGCTTGCCAAGGGACTGATTTGGGTCTCTTTTTTCGTCCTTGTCGAAGTCGTCGCTTTCGTCGACGTCAGGATCGGAGTCTGGTTGCTCTGGCGCTTGCGGGTAGAGGGCGGGATGGAGGCGCGGGGAGCGGGGGGAGGAACGTGAGGGTGAAGGGGGGGAAGGTGCGCGCGGGGGGGAGCGTGCCCGGGGGGAACCCCCCGCTGAGCCCTCCTCATTCGTTGTCGAGTCTTCTGTAAAGAGAGGTTTGGATGTCAGTTTTGGTTTTGAGGTCTCACATCACAGGCAAGTCTAGGTAATACCTACAGGGCAAATTTTAAATAGCTTTTTTTTCCTGAAACACGTCACGCTCTACCACCTCTAGTCTCCAGCCTTCTTCCTGCTTCTACTTCTTTTTTTGTATGGAAAAATAAATTTGTGCTTTCACCAAATTTGTAGAACAAAAGTTGTTGTAAATCACATTTAGAAGTTGACATGTTTCAGGAATAAAGCTATTTAAAAATTGTCCTGTATAGGCAACTTTTTATCTAAGTCGTGGGCGAATTCGCGGGGAAAAGCTAGTTGGACAATAATAAAAACTACTGTAACTAGGTACACACAACAGCACTTTGACCCTTACACGCTAGCACTCTACTCGGTTACGTAACACTACAACAAAAGTGTACACTCCGACGTGTTGACCGTGCTGTCGTGTGTACAATACAGCCCACGATAGATTAACCTCCAATCGTCGTCAAATTGGATCAGGTGAAAGACAATCCAATACTCAATAGAAATGTGTTGATTTGTACTGAAATGGAAGCCTCAGCAGTGGCTAAGCCAAAGCTGTGATTTGTAAGAGTGTGACCCCGTGACTAACTTGTGTGTGAAAGCCATAAAAAATATAGGGGTTTAGTTTGATGGTTTTTAGATTAGGTAAGTGAAGACTACCAATGCGCATTTTCTATAAAGCGCATCCATCAAGGGCTGCAATTATGACCAAACTTGGGGGCCGGGAGGGTAGTTAAGCTAAGCTCGAAGTCATCATAGCGTGGCCAGCAGCGCACTCATTACAGACCAAGGCTTTACAGTGCTGTACTCAAACAATGCTAGTAATTTAAATAGAACCAGCTTTGCTTACTTTCTCTCGATTTTCCATTACGCAAACCTTTTTAGGAAAAATCTATTTTTTCCTTTGACTTCGGTGGCAAGTTTCCAATAACTAAGTAATTTCGCTTCCTTTTGAATGTTCGGCGGGTGTTAAACATATTGAATCGGAGGATTCGTCGCTTGAGAAGTTATTTTTTACAACCAAAACAGCATGCACCTATAAAACAACTTCGAACAACGCGCGAAAGCAAAAAGGCTGCGTTTTTTTTTCCTATGCAATAATTGTAGACTGCCAGTAGGTACCCATATAGCCAAATTCTGAGTAAATACTTGTTGCTTCTGATTTTTTAGTTCTATTTTTGAAACAAAACTCGACAGTAATGGATTTACTGGCGCCTAATCAAAGCAGCCGGCAAGTCCGACTTTGCTCAAAGAAGGTTGTCAAATTAATGACCACATTATGAGCGTCTTAGAGTAAAATTATTTAAAACGACACATGTTAACTATCTGCTCGTGTATATTTTGTGCACCGGACCACAGCGGCGGCTTCGTCCTGTAGGGCTTCGCCCCGGACGCATCCGATTGCGGCGTAATCGATTCACTCGACAATCGATTGCGAATCGCGGATCGAGTTACGCTGTGGCTCAAATCTGGGTCTCCTGATTTTCTATTACATTTTGGTTTACTAGGCACCTTGTTTTTGTAGGAACGTCTCCTAAAAATTAGTTTTCTTGCAAAATTATCAGAAATTAAATATTTAAAAGATTTATTATAAAGAAAATACGGAACCCCTTAAAATCTGAAGATTTAGGTAAATTGAAAGATTGTAATTTGAAATATTTTGTTTCGTTTTAAAAGAGCAATAAATCAATTTAAATTTAAGTTACTCCAGTGTTCGAGCTTTCAAGAAAAATATTTTTTTACTTGAGGCTACTTTTATGATTTTTCTTGATACTTTTACAAGTAACAGTTTATTCAAACCTATATTCCAGTAATTTAATTGAATTTAAAATCATTATTAGAAGCCTGTTGCCATAATTCATGAACATTAAACCATCCATATAAATACATTTTAAAGCAGCAACTTTTGTTTATTGCTGTTGTAAAATAGGCGAATAGGTATACTAGCAGAGTATGTTCACATCGTGTATTACTTGCTTTAATATGTTATTGTGTTTTTCCATCTTTTTGTTGGTAACCCAATCTGTATGGGGACAGTTGAACACTGGACGGGCATTCATAAACTACTTAGCCGTAGTAAACACTGTGTAAACAGCAAAGCAACGGTAACACAGGATTTGACTGTACGGATTCGAAAATCGATATTGCCCCGCCGAACCAACTTTCACGGTCCTTACCTCCGTACTTAATGCATCGAAATAGAGCTCAGATTATAATAGCCCTGTCTACCTTTAAATCTCAAACAACTTTACGGAAAACAAAGGAATTTGGACACCAAACCTAGGGTAGTAAAGTTGGAAGTTAATGCAGAGTTAAGTTTGCTTTGAATTAAGTTCCAGATTTAAATTGTTGTGATTCGTTCAACTGTTTGCTTGTTTCGCGCCTGTGGGTGTTGAATTATGGATTTCGAATGCGTGTTGTTTTCAGCTTGTGAGCTTGTAGTGCTTGTTGTATTTTGGAGAAAATACACAAACACAGTTTCAATACACTCAACGCCTAGACAAGATAGGTACCTAATCCTGCAAACAAAAATATAGAGATCGATGTCTCATAACTTGATTCGAAACGGGTCGAACCGTGGTTAATTTTTGACGTCGTGTGTTACCAATTTTAGACTACATAGATAGAATTCTAATTTTATTTTATCACTTATTTAGGCTTGTTTATTTAATTTGATAGCATGTTATTTTATTGTATGGACATATTAACTGGTCTGGAATATGTTTTTTTAATTGAATTGAATAGCAAATCTGCCAGATACGACCGTTGCAAAATACGTTTTTACCAAAGATTTTTTTACTGTGTCGATGCAAGCATTTTTCAGACCAAAAGCTAAAACTAAAAGGCCCGGTTTCTGAGTTGAGAATTTTGCTAAGCAAATACTTTACTATCGTTCTGTCACGCTCTTTTGTGAGAAATCTGCAGAGACAGGACGTTACTTACCCATTTGCTTAGCGAATTTCTCAATTCAGAAACCGGCAGAAAGTTTATTTGGTTTAAACTGGGATTTATATTATTGGTCGTAGGCCCGTAATATCAAGCACAGATTAAACAAAAAAAGCTAGTTTAAACCCTATATACCTATCTATCGATTAATTTTCATACAAAATGCGTGGTTTAATCTATGGTCTGAGTTTAAACTATAATTGATATTACGGGCCTTAGCCTCAATTTCGAGGTCGGCAATCAAACTTCTGATTTAGATTTTACTTGTGTTTACACCACCATGCCAAATCGACGATTGATCGCAGATTTCGAAACGATGAAATTGGTAACTTCACTCACCTCTCTGTGGACTGCGCTCGTGGGGCCTCTGACCCCAGTACCAGGGTGCGCCGGGCATCAAACCTCCGTACCGTCCCGCCAGGGCACCCCATTGCGATATTAGCCCGAGTCTGAAACAAATACTTGAATTGGTCACGTGATGGAACAACATAATATACAGGGTGTTACATAAAGGTCCTCTCATACCAAAAGGGGTTGCATTTGCATAAGGCCCAAACTTAGGCACAACTATCGCTACCAATGGAAAAAAATCATATCTTCTTTTTGGATGCGTTTTTGCTAAAAACTCTTCATTAGGTTATCAACGCGAGGCATAACTATTTTTAGGACCTACGGTTTAGATTCTACATTCTAGAACCTACGAATAAAAATGACGACTTTTGGCGAAAATTTGCGTTTGTCTGCGCGCTTAGTAGCAAAACCACTCGCTATCTGTGAAGGAAAAACATCGTGAGGAAACCCGCGGCCTAGTTGGCTCCAAAGTCGTATTGACTTTTCTTTCCTGTGGACTAGGCTGTCAGGATGGTGTAGGTGCTGGGCAAGCCCACTCAATCTAAAACAATTTCCCAAGCACTGCAGCGCCGAGTGGTCTCTTCATCTAGTGTCAGTGAAGGTGCCACTGGACGCTGTATAAATCATCTCATTAGGTAGATGCAAAGGTCTTAGAGAGAGCATGGGCGGCCTAAAAACTCTGATACCAGAGTTGGCCGCTAACTCACACGATTAGTGTTTCCGAGCCGGCTGGTAAAAAATCACTGTGCCAGTGGTACCAAATGATTATCGTCGCATAACACAATTATTAAATGGTTCGGGCAAAACCCGGCTCATTATTTCGTTTGGTGGCTTCGAAGGACGAGATAGCCAAAATGATCGCGAACCTCTGATAGGAGACGGCACGCAAAGAAGAAGAAGAAGAATATGTAATAAAATATGGATATGGAATAAAATATAAAAGAAGAATATGGATGTAAGGACGCCCCCAATCTAAATCCCTTAGTTCCCTATAGATCCAGTGGCTAGATCCTATGTCTATTGTTCGTAGGTACTATGTTTTTGTATTTTTAGTTTTAAGGTTATTTTCTAGAATTGTCCTTATTTATTTTTATTCTGTGTTTTGGAAATTTAATAAAACTGTTATCTATCTATCTATCTAAATCCAAAAGGTACGGAAGCCAACAGAGTAATATCGATTCGACAATCACGGCAGCCACGTATTGTGGACGAAACAAGCCTCCTCGCTTACCGAGGCTATCGATTCCATATAAATAAGTATCGCTTCACGAACAAAGAGGATTCAGCCACTACGCTCTTGGGAATGTCGCCTGCTAGTGATGGAAGCTGTGACCGTGGCAGATTTTATCGACATTTTAACCAGCCATTTTAGCCAGATCTGACTCTTTCCACATTATTGTATTGGAACGGGTTGAATCGCGGTTATTTATCCCGACGTTTCGGCCACATTACAGCTGCCGTGGTCGCGGGTAGACTGGAGCGGGTAGACTGGAGTGTTTTAACTCTTTACTGACTCTTTCCGCCGTTCTTCTCTTGGCATTGTGGGTTAACTTTACTGTCTACAAAAGAAGGTCCAACGATAGCAGCGTAGCGAGAAAGCCCATATTTACACAGATTTTTAAATTTTGAAGCTAAACTTAGCTATTTTGGTTTTCTGGCAATAAAATATGTAGTATTATTTTCACTATTGTAAGCAATAAAACAAAAATAGGTAATTAAGCTGATTTTGTTTTGTGGTCGACAAACCAGTGGCACTGCCCAAAGCTTTATGATCTTAATCCTTGGACCTTAACCCATTTTAACAGGTCTGACTCTTTCCGCCGTTGTTCTCTTGGCATTGACATACCAATGGGTTAACCGTTAAATACTAAATTAAAAATACTTCCGACATTTTAGGTTAAAATAAGTATATCTCATAAACGGCTACACCGATTTTGATAAAACATAAATATGAATACACGCTAGAAAACCTAGTTTCAAAATAAAAACCGCATCCAAATCGGTTTACCCGTTTAAGAGCTACGGTGCCACAGACAGACAGACAGGCGGTAAAACTGGGTTAGTATCAAATAGTCGAAAAAGTCGTCCTAGTAGCTTATAACAACCCTCTTTTTTGGTCGGGGGTTAAAAAGACACGACCTCCTTAACTTTGACAAGATTGATTTGTAAAAAACTTCTTCCTTTCTCGTGTTGCTTTGACACCCAAAATCTTAGTCCGTCTTGCACCACTTCCTAAATGCCACTTAAGTCGCCATTTAAATCGACTTTTGTATGAAGATTTTAGTTAAATGCTGTTTAAACTACATTTAAGATGTAGTTTAAACTGCATACAAAAATACTTTTAAAACCAAAGCACAACCAGTTACCAAACCCTGAGACCCGTAATTGAGCGTCTAACTCCAAGCTCAAACAAAAAAAGATACATACTATGATGACTAGCCTACTCCGCCTAAAACAATGTCCCAGGTATTGCAGCGTCGAGTGGTCTCTTCACCCATCTACTAGCGCGTGCGAAGGTACCACTGGACGCTGTATAAATCATCTCATTACGTAGATGCAAAGGCCCTAAGTAATGATGATACCTGAATTGAATTCCTAATTGCCTGAGAGTTACTGGCCTCGCGGCTGCTACGCAAGTGCTACGTGCTGCTACGGAGCTACGTCGTAGCATTGCTACGCCATTGACGTAGGCGTTGATTCAACTTATTTATTTCAATAATAATTGATAATTGATATATTATTTCTGGCATTATTTTGTATGCAGTTTGGTGTTTCTACAGTCAGCGACACATGACTTTTAATTCGATTAAAGCACTTACGCCGCACGTGATAAGACCTGTAATGGAATATCCTAGCATGACGCGTACTGTGGGTAGTAATATAGATTTTATCGATACCATGCCATCCTTTCCCTATAAAAGCACTCAGTCAAAGATTCGCCATCTAGCCCCACTTTGAATGGCGCTTTATTTTTTATCGATATTTTGCCGTAACAATAAAAACTGCCGGCTTTTATCTGTGAAATGTCATATTGGCAACTATTTCCCACTTGGCAATCGAAGAATGGGTATTTCCAACAATATAGAACTCGGCAAAGGATTTAAATTGAGGCCATATAGATAGTTTTCCATTTTTATTGCTAGCTTCATCTGAGTGTTTAATCTATTAATTATTTATATTCTATTAGTTTTGCTTTTGAAACGCCCTCACATTTGAGCAAACCCTTTTTAAAGCTTTCTGTGCTACAAAATAGTTTTTTATTTATAAGAATTAAAAAGGTTAGCATAAGAAGACTATTTGCTAAGTCATTCGGACTTATTTCTTCCGTAAAAGGTTCTTAATCATAAAGTATTGGGATAAACGAAAAACTTAACTAAACTCGCCATACCTACCTTCTACATGTAATCTAAAGTTGATAGCTACCTTAGCTCATTTTCATTATCACATCCAATTATCCGAGATAAACTTCCCATCTTCAATGCACTCTAAAAGCCTTAAAGCCAACATGGAAAAAAACAAGATATCACCAGCCAGTATTACCAATTTGCATTCATTCCGCGCGTAATCCGCCGCGTCGCAAACTCCTGGCTGAATTCCATTACAGCCACCGTCTGGCGAAAAATAAAATGGAGCGTCGTGATTGGCTGACTCTCTCCACTGTGATTGGGTGGCTGCGTGACCCCGCCCCGCTCAGGGGGTATAAAAATCGATGCGCGCGGAAGTGGTTGTCTTTTTGTCGCGGCGCGTCGCCCGACACTCTTCTCTGAGAGATGGCTGGTACTAATAATGGTGTTGTACTTCCTTTTATGGGCTAAAGCGTTTAGTTGTGTCCTGCAAGCGGCGCGGGACTCCTTTGTCGCCGAAGTTAGCGGATAGGGCAAATAAATGCGCTGCAGTTTTGCTGGAAATAGTCGCAGGTGGTGTTATTGTATTCTCGGAGTCTTGAGAGCTGTTTCCGTTATTTCAGGTGTGAAATGCAATTTTATTTTATTTTTTATTTTCTGCCACATTGCTTCTTTGAAGATGTAGGCTCTTTCTTATTAAGTAATTTGAGTTTATCGATTTATTTATCACTTGTGTTTTGTCGGTGTAGCCGACTAGTTTGACACCGACAAAACAAAACACAAGTTAGTTAGCAGTGCTCACGAAAGTTTAAGTTTAATAATTATCGTATTATGTTAGCAAAAATATCATTGATGACTTTCATGTAACTTCCACGCCTTTAGCATTAAAAAAAACGATTGTTGAGGTATACAATCGTGGCTCAAGACTTGAACCCGTAACCCGGCACCAGCGCTCGAACTAATTGATACATATTCCTATTGGAAACATGCATTTTCGTTCATCATCATGTCAGAATTATTCACGGCAATTAAATAAATTGTATTGTTCTTCATTAATTACAAGCTTGCTGCAAATGGTTCAAATTATATTTTGAGGTAGAAAATCTATGAGCGCGTTAGGAATTTATTTTATTCTAAACGGGCTATTTAGGTGACCAAATTAATTACCATGTAAGTCACGAATCATTAAAAGTTTTACTAAAAAATATGTCGGTTTGTCGTTATTTCACAGGTCATAAAACAGCATTTATTAGTTCTAGATGCCTCTAGCACTGTTGCTTTCGAGTGGCCACTTCAGACATCTGAGTGGATAATGTCAATACCATTATAATAATCTACAGCCGATACCAAGGCACCAGTAGGCAAGTAGTCACACGACAGCACGACGACCCTTACACGATAGCACTCTACACGGTTACGTTACGGGTGACTTCACAATAAAAGTGTACACTCTGACGTGCTGTCGTTAGTACGTAGATAAATTTCAACTGCATGAAAGCAAATCTATGCACTCCAAATTATATGCCAAAAATCGCAGCCATATTTGCACCTCACCTAAAAAAACCTCGTCTCAATGGGCCATAAACCGATAACTACGCATGTATTTGTATGTATACCTATACACTTTACCCTAACTAGATAACGGGTTGTTCCACTTTGGTCTGGGGCCTTATTTAAGTCAGATCACTGTTTTACCTTTATAGGAGTTCTAGTTTTTTAGTGAAGTCAAAGGCATTTTTTTTTCTTACGAAATCCAAGAAGAAGATGATAAAATCACCCAGAAAAAAAGACATAGAACTATGGCTTATGCACTAGAAAGTCACTGATTTCCGTAATCAATCTCTCAAAAGTTGACTGTTGCTTTGACAGTTCAAAACTGAGTTAGATTTTTAGCAAATACGCCAGCGGGCCCATATTGGATGAACATTTAGCCGTAAGAGGAACACACTTATTGTATGCCCCTCCCTGCCAGGGGTAATTCTTAAGGCCTCTTAAGTTATTTATTTACGATGCCGGAGAGTGGCCCGATGCTCCCCAAAGATCCTTAGCTTAAGGCGCAGTCACCCCTTGACTATTTGGCTATTATTGATGTATTTATTACTAGCTTATGCCCGTGACTTCTTTTACGACTTAGGTGTATTTTTAGCTAGGTCCGACTAGCTGGGCAAATTTCTTGTCTTAGAGAAAGAGAGTTTGGGCTATATTGCCACGTGTGCTGCTCACTGCCGTTATTTGGACATACATGCTACATCTTATAAATGTAATGTGTGAAATTAGGTATCTGGTGAACTGTATTTCCTTCAAAAATAATGTAATATTTTGCTGATTATTTATGAAAGAGTAGATAGGTGGCTGAGTCGCGCTAGATGGGTGATGCGACCACATTTACGCTGCATTGCCTCGGACATGTTTAGTTGGAGTGGACTTGCCCTACACTTTCACCATTTTAATTCATCGTTGCGCTACAAAAAATCACATATAGAGCATACTACCTATATAGTATACTCATAATAATTACGTTCCCAAATACTTGTCAAAGTTAAGGCGTAGCCCCCTCATAGGTAGCTAGTTTTTTTCCATTATAATTTAAGGCGATATTGAATTTCTCTTGTGGTGTGTGAATGGACGTGTTAAAAGCATTAAAGCTCGATGAGAAGATTAAATATTGTTAGACATTTTAGGGTTTCTTTGAGGGGGATTTAGACACCCTTTACTGACGTTGGTATTGCCATTCAATTTTCTTTCCCTCAGCAAGGAAGTAAGTATAACACAGACGAAAGTATTAGTTAAATCATAATAGTCAAGAAACCTAATAATAGAATGCCATCAAAAACATAAAATGTAAAAAAATCCAAGTCCACCGTAATAAGTTGTGAGATGTCGTTTTTAAATTGGAAGCTAGTTGAAATGGGCAAATAGACATGAGCACTCTAATAAAGCAATAGGTACCTACCAGGTTAAATTGTTTCCGGTGACATATACCTAACACAAAATGAGTGAGAGAATTCCCTGTTAATGTGGTGCAGGGACATGTTTACAAAATAATAACTAACTTTAAAAGACCTTTTAACGCAAATTATCTGCATCTCTGCAAGTCTAGCGGTCACGGACGAAGGACCATACGAACTCAACTCACAAGCGTTGTGAGTTGAGTTCGTATGGTCCCCCAAAATTACGGGTGGTTGGTGAAAATGTGCATAATTGTTTTATCATTCTCGTTTTATATAAAAAAAAAGTCTGCAATTTCAGCAGACTTTGACCACAGAATTCAACAGTGCTTTTTGTCGGAACAACTCCCCTTAATAGGAAAATACAGGAAAATATCGAGCCCTTAATTCTACTGTCGATAAACTTCGTTCGCGGAGGCTTTTAAAAAGGAAACGGCAAAAGCTTCAAACGGACCCGAACATATTTCAGGGGATTTTTTTCAATTCCACTAGACAGATGAAAAAATGTTTAGTAAACAGGTATGAGCTTTAGATAAATACGAGTAAGTACATCCTGTTAAGAGGGCTATAAAGCTTTGTAGAAAAATTTTTAGACTGTCACAGTTTCGTCTCCCAGTGGCAGTATGATATATAGCTTCACGTTAAGTTCAACTGTTAAGTTTCGTATCCACTTAATATATTTTTGGCGACCCAAACTGCTCTAAATCCTGTCTCTCATTATTTATATCTGTCATTCTGAGGCCCACTACCAAGCCCTTAAGGTCCACTTGCGTCAACCAGGGTTAGCCAGTTAACTCTGAGTTAACGTCAAAATTTGTATGGAAATGTCAAGTTAACTCGGAGTTAGTTTGCTAACCCTGAGTGACGCAAGTCCGCCTTAGGCGGTTAATATTGTGTAGACAATGTGTCAAATTAAATGCGTTGTTTTTAGTAAACTAGCTTGCCCACCCCCCTCTCCAAGACTACCATTTTTATTATAGTGGCCCTTTTACCGACAGCCCTAGGTCATGAAAAGGGCACACTAAATCCAGAAAATGATCGAAACTGAGTCCCAGGACCTTTATGCGGTAGGTTTTGCCGCCTCTGCTTGCGCTTTGGTATTCTGCGAGTGGATGACTCTACTACCTTCTCTCCTGGAAGGTGCGGGAGCAGTAAGTCTGCTCACCACGCGCAATTCGTAAAACTGCTAACGGTTCAATCCCCGCTCGGGACACCAGATAAGCACACCCACTTGCGCAGTGCAAATATGTTTGCCGTTCAAGTAGCCCCACTAGCCCGGTGCAATAAGGGATTTTCTGACACCTAAAAAAATAAAAAAATAGTTCTTAAAGCTGTGACAGATGGCGTTGATACGACAAGTTTTCTATCACAAAGTAAATTAGTGCTTACTACAGCGAAAATACTTCTTCACTTCATTGCTCTGTGACTTCATCTTTCATCGTCGTAGCCGTCATTCCATTTCACAGTACATAAAAAAGTGCACGACTTTGTTAATGTTCTTGTATGAGTGAATGGTAAATCCGGAAACACTTCATTTTGCTCCACAACTAATACCTAAATGTGTTTGGATGTATATACGAGCGCGAACTGGCAATAAAAAAGAACATGTCTCGTCAGCGACATCTAGTTACAAATTTGGAACTACAACTTATGAGCTGTCAGAAAATCCCTTATTATGTTTGCCGTTCAAGTAACCGGCTCACTTGCCCAATGCAAACGTGTCCACGGCGCGGCCCATCGACCGCGCTGCGGTCTAGTCGAGCCAAGTTTAAACTAAAGTGAACAACTAAAGGCGCTTGTTATAGATTACTGGCTCCAGCCCGAGTTAACCGACGATATAGCCATTAAAGAGCAATCTATGGGATAGTTAAGCTTATCGACCAGTAGGTTGAGAGTTTCAGACCCTCTCCGCCCGCAATTCTGATGGACGGGGCAAGTATTTTAAGTTATGCTTTTAGATACTGTTTGTAGTAGTTATCAGGTATGTCATGATATCTCACTATACCACGTATTGAATTGAAGATATTTGTGCTGAAATAAGTTCGCCATGATTGCCAGTTTACTTTCATTACTATGATTTTTACCCGACTACGCGAAGCAAAAAGGAGGGTTATGATTTTAGCAGCGTATGTATGTATGTATGTATGTATGTATGTATGTATGTATGTATGTATGTTTGTGTGTTCATCTGTTCCCTCGCAGAGCCTAAACTACTCGGCCGATTTCAACAAATGAGGTGTCGTTGGATCCGTCTTAATTACCCAGGTAACATAGGATAGTTTTATTTTGAAAAAAACCAAGATGGCGGCTGTGCTGCGCCCTAAAGTGGTGGACCTAAAAATAAAAATTATCGGATACCATCGTCATGGGTATCAAATGAAAGGACTTTAAAAGACCTTTTCAAAAATGTATAACATATGTAGCGTCAACATAACAAATAGAACAAAAAATTCCAAAATGTGTTTTTTTTTTGCCCTTCTTGGTTCTATTTTAGGTAATCATCCAAAATAACTAACTAAAAAGCTCAAAAAAAAAATAGAAGTTAAAAACTAAAACCCGACTACTAAAAGGCTTAAAACAAGACCTGCTAATCCTTAAAATAGACTCATAGATAATTAATCGTAGTCGGAGGACACCACATTCGCATTTGATAAACCGATGGCCTCCGACTACGATTAATTATCTATGAGTCTATTTTAAGGATTAGCAGGTCTTGTTTTAAGCCTTTTAGTAGTCGGGTTTTAGTTTTTAACTTCTATTTTTTCAAGTTTTGTTTGCTTTTGCATCTCGTTTATATGATTTATACAATACCAATTGGGTTGAAATTTGGTACCTACACATGTGTAAGTCGGTGACCCAAATAAGAACGTGTAACGTATATTCATGAATTTTAAACATGGAGACCATTTTTGGAAGGTAAATTTGAAAATTTAAAAAAAAAGTTTTTTAAACTACGTATCATCGTATTATAAAAAAAAGTTTTTCAAACTAAATATCGTGTGACTCATAATATGAAAGGGCTCGTTTTAAGGATCTAAAATATATTTTTGTTATAATTTTAAAATAAACAGTTTTGAAGTTATTTATTAACCTTGACTTTCCACACTTGGACTTGGGCGATTTCAGGTAAATTAGCCTTATTCAGTCTGTTGCTCTATCATAAACCATCGCAATCACTCATGCTTTTATGTTTGGTTGTCATAAAATCAAGGAACAAAACAAATCCTATGCGATACTTAGGCACCAAAAACCGTACCCTCTTTCACTTGTGCGTCGGTAAAAACCCACCTTCCACTTCTATCACCACTACTAACTAACAAGAATCAAGAAACCCCTCAGTCAGAACAACACTAGAAAAACCATCGAAAAAAACGCACTCGCAAAACCACCCTGGGCATCACACGCCCCAGCGTTAACCCGTGATTACTTATCCCATTTAATCAGTCCCAAGTACCTTAAAGGACGCCCCAAGTAGTTTGCGGCGCCTTAACAGGCCTACTCCGATAAGGGAACAAGGCCTTTATGGCCACAGTGATAGGGGAGCAAATGGCTTGGGTGGCGGCCGAAGGAAATTAGGGGAGAATGCTTGTAAACACGAGGAGGACCCTTGTGCGGATTTCTCGCCGTAGATTTTGCGGGAGATTTCTCTTTTTAACCCCCGACCCAAAAAGAGGGGTGTCATAAGTTTTACCGCTATATGTGTCTGTCTGTGGCACCGTAGCTCTTAAACGGGTGAACCGATTTGGATGCGTTTTTATTTATTTGAAAGCACGATTTCTAGCGAGTGTTCGTAGATATGTTTTATCAAAATCGGTTAAGCCGTTTATGAGATATGCATTGAATCCAAAATGTCGGGGTTATTTAAAAGTTTTTAATTTAGTAGATTGAGCGATTTGCCTCCTTTAGGCCCCGCAACATTACTGTTAGACGGGACTTCGTTACACTGATTTATAGACATTTTCAGCAAATTACCTTATCACATGGCTACACTTCTCTCTAGCTAGGTCCTAAATAGACGTATCTGTTTCTGACCCGAGTCCCGAGTCTAGGCTGTTGTTTGCTAATTGTTCTCGTGACCTTGAATAACTAAGGAGCTATGCCTTACACTGTAATACACAGACCAGCGATAAGATTTTAACATCACTATCAGTATCCACTGTTTTTTTTTTCTTACGTAATCGCAAACAGCTACAACACCAATCGACATATTTTTTAGTACAGTCTGTGCCCACTTTTACAAAAAAAAAGTTCATCTCAGGTTTAGTTATTTCATAGTGTAGGTAGCGCGCCTAATTAATCTTCCAGATTTTAACTTAGCTGCCATAAAATCGGTATCCAATAAAATTAAGACTTCATATTAATGACCAATTTCATGAAAAGTGAATTAAAAAAGCCAGTTTTCTAAGTCTAGTGGGTACGAAGCGGTGGTGGTGGTCTAGTGGGTAGAACAGTGGACTCTGAAGCAAGAGGTCCCAAGTTCGATTCCCAGTGCAGGCATGTCTATGACTTTGTTTAATTTCAAAGTTACGTACATTTGTGAATTTGTAGTAGCAATACCACTCGCTAACGGTGAAGGAAAACATTGAGAGGAAACCCGCGGCTTAGTTGGCTCCATTAACTTATCTTCCCTGTGGGCTAGGCTGATTAAGCTGTCGGATGGTATAGGTGCTGGACAAGCCTACTCCATCTAAAACAATGTCGCAGGAACTGCATCGCTGAGTGGTCTCTTCACCCATCTAGTGTGAGTGAAGGTGCCACTGGACGCTGTATAAATAATTTCATTACGTAGATGCAAAGGCCTTAGTTTTTCTATGTGCTGAAAAAAGCAACGATTGACTTCGGCTTAAGGTTGGACGATAGCAACGTGGCGGAAAATTCAAAATTTTCACCGTTTTTTACATTTTGTAGCTAAACTGAGCTATTTTTGTTCCGCGATTTTTCGTTCGCGGCAATAACATAGTATTATTTTCATTATTGTTAACAACAGAATAACAATAATTCAGCCGATTATGTGTTCTGGTCATCAACAAGTTTATTGGGCAGTGCCACTTCTTCGTGCTTTTACAAAATGTAAAAAACTGTGAAAATTTTGAATTTCCCGCCACGTTGCTATCGTTCAACCTTAAGGATTTATTCGTGAAGAAAAGTCGAGTCCCTTCCTCCTTCAGTCCTTAATTATTCTCCGAGTGACGTGCGACATTGTGTCCTTCGTGTAAACGATCTGTCTCCTCTTTGTCTAGCTTTTTATCCCTGTTCATCCCTGTTTTGTCGGGTTGTCCTTTAAAGCAAGTAAGTAAAGTATTTATTTTAATTAAGTGTATATTTCAGGAGGAGGAATATTGTGTTTTTTTCTGTGTAACTGCTTAATTGGAGTCATTTAAAAACTGTACTTGTAACGCGAAAAACTGGTTATCTTTTTTGTAATTTTGTATTTTTTTCTTTAAAGCAAACATTATATATTTTTTGTTTTCAGGAGGGGGAAGGCTGTGTATTTTTCTGTGTTACTGTTTAACTGAAGTCTTATAACATTGTATAACGAGAAAAACTGAGGCGTGCGTTGTAAAGATCAAAGTGAGTCCTTTTCGTCCTCAAACGCTTGTGGTAAGCGTATACGCAGTGAAGATGGTTTTAGGCATAGGTAAACGGGTCTTTTTTCAAGCCTTTTGGTAGTTGGGTTTTAGTTTTTTACTTAATTTGTTTCTAACTTCATACAAACATTGGTCCAAATAGTCAATAGTCAGTCACGCACTACTCTCAGCGGTTACTCCCCAGGCTACTCGTTCAAGCGTACTTGCCTATACAAACGTGGCACCGAGCTGTCTGACTTTATCTGACCCAGATTAATTTCATGTAGGTACGGTCGGCCACAGTCACAGATACCTCATGGCAGCTCTTAACCGCTTGATTGGCGTAAAAAAAAAACCAGTACCCTCAGGGCGTCTATGAGCCGAAGTAATACCAATTGGTTAAGGATGGACGATAGCAACGTGGCGGAAAATTCAAAATATTCACAGTTTTTTAACTGTTGTTCGATTGGCCCCAATCGAACAACAAGGGTTATCCTAGCGTGTGGCCGACTGTTCCTAATGGCTATCCTTTTATTAGGTGTCTATACCCTGTCGGTCAGCTATTAGGTTACGGAAGGACAAGTAGACAGCCGGCCTATTTGCTAGAAATCCACCCCCGCTGTCAACTGTCAAAACATGTTTCTTTTTTGCTGGAAAATTACCCTAAAACTTATTTCTAGGTAAACCGATTTTGTTGTTTTTTTTTTTGTTTTAAATGGTATTCTTCCCGTGTGGTCTTATAAGGGTCTTATAAATGGTGAAGATATGATGAAGATTTTCGGAGATGGAGAACGGAACTCTTCAACGGACAGCAGTAGATGACTCGGAATCAGTGCAGTAGGTACCTAGCTTAATAACAGTGCTTCTCACCAGTGAAGTTGTTATTATTATTTTTTTTGTTACCTAGACTGTTCTCTAGCATCGTATCGAGCGCTAACTAGCCATAGCACTAGCAGATGAAAACCTAATAATGTAGATAAATGCCGAGAGAAAAACATACCTTGACAACATAGCCGCATCGGTGGCATTACTAAAATGGTGCGCAGCCAGCGCCGCTTCCAGCACATTCGATTCCCTCCTCGGCTCCGTCCTATTCAGTATCGAAGATATGGAGAAGCTCGTATAGGGCGCACTACCAGCCGCCTTCTCCGTACTCTCGACTTTGTCCGTCTTCAAATCATAGTAGGGGCTCTTCCTCCCGTCCTTTCTTGGTGAGGACATGATGTCAGGACTGCTGGCTCCGGAGACCACGTTGACCTCGATTTCGCGTTCATCTTGCGAGGATGTGGGCGAGTCCATCGTTGGGCGTTAGTGCATGGCTGGGCTAGCTGGGGAAGAAGAGAATTGGAGCGTTAGTGGGTGATCAATATGATCGCTATGACCATATTTTGAACATCTACCTCCAACACTACTTTAGATTTATTATAGTGGCCCTTATATCGACGGCTTTGGTCATGAAAAGGGCACACTACGTCCAGCAAACGATCGAGACCGAGTGACTATATTTTGAACAGTGAAAGTATATTTTTTTGTCGAAATGTATTTTGGAACTTTCGGTTAAGTCCCTGAGCACAAAGAATGGCGATGCCAAATGAATACACGATTCGAGATGGCTGAAAATCTGTGGAAATCATGGCCCGATAATTCAATATCAAAATTCTAAAATGTTATTGCTATATAGTAGTTCGCCCCGAACTGAGAACTTGCGATGTACTTTACAACCAAACATCTCAGCAAATCCCTTGACCGATTTGGCTCAATTTAGGACTTCACACTTCACTCGCTCATCAATGATCTTACGGGTAAAGTCAGCGACACCCTAAGATACACCTTTTTGATCGATTGAAGCATTTATGCTACACGTGATAAGAGCTACCATGGGATATATTAGCTTGTTGCTGACGGTTTACCTAACATGGGATATTGAGCAAGCGGGGATAGAACTAAACCCGACGATTGAGATTCTAAAGCCGATTTGGGTCGTTGAAATAATAAACTTAAATAATTTGTAAAGATTTTTATAAGGTTAAAAAATTCGCTCGGGACAGGATTTGAACCCGCAACCTCTTGCATTACGTGCAGGCGCTCTACCAATTGAGCTACTGAGTCAAGTAACTGTCGATGCGAATTTTCTAACCCCATCGAAGCTCGTCTGACGGGCGATTGACCCGAACGAATTTTTTAACCTTATAAAAATCTTTATAAAGTTCCCTAAACTCTAATTTTTAATTCGAGTCCACGAAATGACAGTTGCTACAAAGGCTTTATCTGACAGTTCCATACTAGCAACTGTCATTCCGTGGACTCGAATTAAAAATTAGAGTTTAGCACAGGTTAGTGCTTTAGAAAGTACAAAAAGTGTTTAAATACAAAAAGGTTTTGCTAAAATATCCGCCATCGCGCTGATACGAGACAGAGTTGCTGATACGTGTTACCCTATATAATTTACCTACCATCTGCCGTCCCATTACCCCACTAAAGACGCGGCTTATTTATAATTCAGTCCACAAAGTGCTTTATTGTTCTTAGCTCGAGCTTAGAGTGTCCCAACGGCTTTCGACTTATATCTGACGTAAAATGTGAATTTATAGAAGGTCCATATTGGCTTAGCAAATACCCTCACACCTATAAAGGTAGACAGAGGCTCTAAACAACATTTTAAAACTAAGTTCCATAATCGGAAGTATACAGGGCAATTTTTAAATAGCTTATTTTCTGAAACACGTATCTGACCTTGTATTAGCTAAAATATCCACCGTAAAAATAACCGTTTTTAAATGTCAAATAAAAGATTGTTCATTTCAATAAAGGCTATTTTCGAGTGTTTTTACGCTCGACGGTTGGGTGTTTTTTTTACATAATAGAGGCGCTGAAACACTTACACGTACACGGCTGGGTTAGAGCGTATCTATGGGTTTATGACTCTGTCTATCCCGCTTAGGTCCACTTGCGCTAAACAGGGTTAGCCAGTTAAAGTCAATTTTTTTTATGGAAATGTCAAATTAACTCAGTGTAGCTAACCCTGACTGACGCAAGTCCGCCTTATAACATCATCTGACAAAAGCTAATCCAAGTCCAAGATCAAGGTCACCGTATGTACCTACCTACTCCTGGAAGGACCTGACAAAACTTCATAAGACACACAAACTTCACAAACCGCAGACTGTTTCGAAAATAAATCCATCCTTCTAGAAGGGCTTCCAACGTCGTTGTACGATCTATCATATTTTTTTTTATTTATTATTATTATTATTTATTTAGATTCTCCAACAGTTTTTCACATTACACTCATTAAAAATAGGTCTTAAATTATTATTCCGTGTGAAACTTGTGTGAAACTTGAGTTAAATCTATACATTTAATACGATTCATTACAATATCATGGTAAGCTTAGATCTATTTGAATAAGCTTCAAATCAGAACTAATGAAATTAATTTCTATGTTTTATTTAGTTTAAATTGATCAATACCAGCAGTAACAGAAAAACGTGAAATTGTAACGAGAAAAATGGGAAACGGGAAATAGAAAATGGAATTTTTGTCACGATTTAGTCGATATTATTTGACAATTTCCCAAAAGCAGTAACAGAGGGTGTTTCTGTAAAAAAAATCCACACTGTTGAACTGGTTGTTGGTTTATTTACTCGAAAATAGCCCTTATTGCAATTAACAATATGAAGAACAAGTCAACAATATTTTAAAAACTGGTGTTTAATTTTAGAGAATACATCTGTCCCTCTTCTCTTGTCACTACTTTTCAATATGGCGCAATTTTCAACGTTTCAGGAATTTATTTGTGTTGTACTTATGTTGTTATTACAGAAAATTGCCTTAGTGAACATTACAAAGTATGAGGAATCGAAGCATGATTTAGAGAATTAATAGAGATTGAGAATTTATTTGATCAACTTCATCAATCTTGACTGAAAAAAAAGGCTACAATCGAGGCAGGGGACTGTTTACACGAATGCACTTCACACTTCTGCGCAAACTAGGACAGAGTCTAAACACAGCATTAAGTAGCTGGTAGAGGGAGACCTTATTCGAAACTTTGAATAAATAATAAACGATTTTATCCCGGAGCGGGAAAAGTCTTGGGATTTCCGATGATCATATTACAGAGAAAGTCTTCAGGGGTTCTTTTTAAATAAGCCTCCATTATAGTGGGCTTTTTCATTTAGGGTTCCTTTGTAAAAATATCACGAAACTTTAAGTAGACTAGCAACGTCTAGGTCAAACGTGTAGATCTTACTAAATAAGAGCTCAATTAATGCCACCCTTAGAATAATACATTTTACTCATCGAACTAACTTAGCTCTCTATATCCAATGAAAATATTCGTACAGAATTTTTATATCGCACGGTAAAATCTCCAAATTGAGCCAAAAACATTTTCGGAGTGCGATTTAACGCTTGATACCGTCGGCCATTTTGTTTGACAAACCGCCCGCGGTTCGGTGTACGTTTCACTGGCAAGTTAACTGGTGTTTGCGAAAACCTCAGTTAAAATTAACATTTCTGTTGCGGAGTCCACTATCATAGGTACAGACCATATATATACAGGGCGTCCCACGGCTATGCCACATGGAGGGAAAGTACCTTAAATATTGTAGATGGAACATTTTACTGAAAGAAGACATTATTTTAATTTAAAAAACAATTTAAACTGCATTCATAGATATCTAAATAATTACATGGTTGAACCGGGAATCGAACCCGTTACATGAGAAAAATAATTATCCTGTATTTTTATCATACCGATCGAAAGGCTTCATCATAAGGATTATTTTTTGCTAAATAACATAGTGTCAGAAATAAAAGGAAGACCATGAATTTTAACATTTTTAATACCACATTAATCAATTTATCAATGAAAATCACAGGAAAAAAAATAAAAGTATGAAAATTAAACACATTTTTGAATTATTTCTTTATAATCAGCCAGCCGCATTGCGATGGACAAAATTTTACGCGTCTTTCGGCTCAGGATACGGCTCGATTTGTTGCATACTACCTGGTAAATGTTAAAATTCATGGTCTTCCTTTTATTTCTGACACTATGTTCTTTAGCAAAAAATAATCCTAATGATGAAGCCTTTCGATCGATATGATAAAACTACAGGGTAATTTTTTTTTCTCATGTAATGGGTTCGATTCCCGGTTCAACCATGTAATTATTTAGATATCTATGAATGCAGTTTAAATTGTTTTTTAAATTAAAATAATGTCTTCTTTCAGTAAAATGTTCCATCTACAATATTTAAGGTACTTTCCCTCCATGTGGCATAGCCGTGGGACGCCCTGTATATTTATGGTCCGTGATGCTAGGCCTCTACATGTTCATGATTGATATTCTGTTCATGATACTGTCTGTCCAACTGACTGTCCTAACCTATCTTTAGAACCGTAATAGGTAGTCAGTCTAAATCGTAGATTATGTACCTATACAAATAAAATAAAAATGAAAAAAAAAACAGTGCGTTTGATAAAAATAACAGATACCTATGTGATGAAATACTACCCCTTAACCTTTTAATAAATGACCTCAAAACCATTTGCCCTAGAAACAACGGTCAAACTCACATGTACGTCAGTAATACAGTGAGTTAACAATGATTTACAACCGCTAATCATGCGAAACTGTTTAATTTATCCTCGCTTTTTAATATGATAGCACATTTTATGATTCTGCTACGCTTATACAACAATCAACTTTAGTTGCTGCTTACGTGGAGTTGCGAAGGTACGTAAATGGAGAATGAAAGCTTACCCGCAGGTGAGCTTATACAGGGTGTTTCAGAAAAGTCTTGTGACACCGAAAGGGGTCGCTTAACTCATCAATACAAGCAACTTTTATGGGTTAGTGATGATAAAAACTTTACTAAGGCCTTTGAGACTACGGTGGGATATAGGCACTGATTGCTGTAATACAGACTTCTAGTCTAGCACAGCAACAGAAGCTAAAATCTTGTCCTGATCAACAACACCTAGTTAAAATACTTCTGTAACACAGTGTATCACCTTTTACGCAAATAAACTTATTCTTATTCTTTACATCTACGTAATTATGATGATTTTTACAGCGTCCAGTGGCACCTTCACACCACACTAGATGGGTGAAGAGGCCACTCGGACGCCGCAGTACCTGGGCTGGGACATTGTTTTAGATGGAGTAGGCTTGCCCAGCACCTATCCCATTCTGACAGCTTAGTCGGCCTAGCCCGCAGGAAAGACAAGGTCAATACGTACGGAGCCAACTAAGTTGATAAAAAATTGCCCGAAATTTTGGAGATAGCTTAGATAGCAAAATAACACATACCTACCTAAGCTACAGATACGCTTTTACACTTAGGGGCAAAGTAAAGCACTTTATTTTTCTACAGGGTGTTAAAAGACCGCCAACAAAGCGAGAAACCACGTATGGTCCTCATCATAATGAACATTTTTGCCCAAGGAACTATGCCTGGGAAATCCACGGTTTCCGAAATAATGGGGTTCAAAGTCGGACTTTTCAAAACTTTTTTTTTGCATAAATGTATTCAGTATCTAGTTCTTAGCATATCTTTTAAAGAAGCTATCAAAATTTTGAATATTTCTTACAAAAACGACGTTAAATTGCAACCCGCAATGTATTCTAAACATCGGCACTTCAAGCTTAAGTAACATAAACTTATACTTACGTTTGCGAAATATAACTTCTGTGCGTCACACGTCCATTGCGTGATAAAATATTTTTCAAAATTATAACCTAAAAAACCAAAATCATTTCCCAGCAATTTTATCTAAAAGTTCTTTGTTTTGGTGTCTAGTATGCGTGGCTTGCGGGTCTGTTGGCGGTCTTTTAACACCCTGTATAGTCCACGCGAAGGAAGTAGCGAGCAAAAGCTAGTAGAAAAAAAAATGCCGCATCCATTAAACATTAATCTTCCAATCTCCTCGTGTGAAGTGTCGCATGGTCACGCCTTTGGTTATTTTTAATTTTAACAGTTGCGTTTTAACAGAGGCTCGTTTTATCACCGCGGGTGTGGCTTGTTATACCTACCACAGCAGGCCTAGCATGGCCGCCATATCAATTGCACTCTGTATAGATACTTTATTTTATTTTTATTTTATTTTCAGAGGAAAACTTACGGCTAAGATACATACAAGATACCTTATGTTTTTTTTTTTTAGCTATACCTAACTTATTAAGCCAGCGCTTATGTTTTTTTTTTCATTCGCAGTTTCAACTAAATAGAGTGAACCTCGTATTTCGTATGAAAAATTAAAACATCGATTTACAGACAAAGTTTAAACTATTTTTTTTTTATATAAACTGGCCTTATACTGCCCATGCTATCAAATCTCGATATACCTTTTTCATAATATGACTTTATTACTAATTATGATTTTTCCGGATTTTTGGGTATGGCACAGTTGGCACAGTCATTCATTTTACACTAGTTTGGGGTTTTTGGGTTTTGCAACTTGTTTGACCATAAATAAAATTAAAATAAATTGGACTTTATTCATCTCATTTTCAAACATAATGTAGAGTTTGATGCCAGAGTTAGCTACACGTGGCCAGTCACACTACACAGAAGAAATAGCTAAGTATAAGTCCTAGCCACAGAAGATAATATTTCTCTGTTCTGCTGTGCAGACACCGACCCGACCTAGGTGGACCTCACCGCAATTTTTGCCGCAGAGCGCTGACTCTCATATGCAATTTTTTCATGTTCACAAAAAAAAGTAAGGCGTTTGTAGATATCTACGCATTATGATGATATATACAGCGTCCAGTGGGACCTCACACTAGATGGGTGAAGAGACCACTCGGCGCTGCAGTGCCTGAGACATGAAGCAGTGGTGGCCTAGTGGTAGATCATTGGACTCAGAAGCAAGAGACCCAGCGGAGGGAGCATGACTTTTATCGAGGCGGATTTATCCAACAAAATGGCGGTTTATCAACATTTTTGACGTCTATCGCTCTCGACGATATATAACCCACTATAGACATCAAAAATGCTGATAAACCGCCATTTTGTTGGATAAATCCGCCTCGATAAAAGTCATGCTACGGGGACAGGTTCGATTTCCGGCGCAGGCATGTCCTATGACTTTGTTTCTTTTCAAAGTCATTTCACAGATGGCTACTAAATTCATTTTCCCAGTTAAATTCGCGTGAGAACGACAACAATAAATAATTGCAAGAGTGTTTCTTTGCCACAACATTGTCAAACAAAAACGCCCTCAGGTGTTTCTGCCGGTAACACAATATCGTTCGCCATCAGCCCGGTGGTTGTGACTCGATCATGCGTGGCTCGGCACTCGATTATGTAATCGATACTGATAAACATCGATTAAAAAGCTCCCGCGCCTTTTTTCGCTCAAAAATACTGATTCCAACTGGCTTACTATTACGATTCCAAAGATACAGGGCCGGTTTCTGAATATTGAGAAATTCACTGAGTTAAAACTTAAGTATCGTTCTGTCACGTTATTTAATGTAACATCTGGAGAGACAGAACGATACTTACTTAAGTATTTGATAAGTGAAATTCTCAATTCAGAAATTTGGAAATCAGAAATCCATTTCGGAGGACAGCCCTGTATGACAGACAGGCAAAAAGACAGACAGATAGACAACGGAGGCAGAGTAATATGGTTCCGTTTGGCACCCTTCGGGTATGGAACCCTAAAAAGTAGGTACCTACCTACATTAAAGATGCCTTAGTTTTTCTAGCAAATCCACAAAAGTGTGTTGTCGGCTTTGAAAATAACGTCAATATTCTACCCGCTTGCCTGCGCTACCAAGTAATGAGCCGTTTTCATGGCTGTCAAATTTCGCTTAGCAAAATTTAGCCACAACCCGGTTATTGTATGGCCAAGCATAGGCAGCGCTAGGCGGAGGCGACGTGCCTCGCAGTCCGAGAGGCCTCGATCTCGGAGGCACCCGAAGTGGTCCGCGAAGCCATCCGAAATAGCGATGTAAAAACCGCAAATAGTACAATCGGTGAATTTTCGGGCACACGTTTTTCTTATTCCAACAAGAAAAATGTCAAGGGTAAAATCGATGAAATTTCGGGCGCGCTGCGCGCGCCTTTTTCTTGATTACAAATTAGATCTCGAGTATGAGTACCACAGAAGCCTGTGGTACTCATACTCTTATGAATTCTGTGGTGAGTACAATAAAACGACAATTTAAATATTTTTTTCTTATTAATTTACATTTACGTGTATTTACCCCCAAATAGTTGGTGGTCCGCGGCAAGACAGAATTTTTGTCAAATGGTCCCTCGTCACTAAAAAGTTAAGAACAACCTGCTCTAAAGTTTTCTGCCTTCCATAGCGACAATTTTTTGGGTTTTTTTAATTTATAACATTCTTGCGCCACCAGAGGGCCTCGCTAAATGTACCTTGCCCACATACAATTTTGGTCTTGCGCCGCCTCTGTGGCCAAGCCTATGAGCGCCATCCACCAAGGGCTTTGGATTCAGCTTGAAAAAGGGCTATTAAAACAAAATAGCGATACATAATTATGATGGCACAATGTAATTGAATTTACTTACCAAATTAGCCATAAACCATCCCATTTCCACCCCAAAACAAAGCTTAATTCAAAACCATGGAACACGATCCCGAGATAACGATCACCATTTCGAATATCACCACGAAATCAACGAAAACATTTTAATTTTCTAACCCCAACCGCAAAAGAGTAGGAAACAGAAGTACCTACTAATGTGACATAATTGGGTACTTATAGCGAGAAAGTTGTTACGAGTAGGTGGGCTTTGCCTGAGCATTGTGTAAAAAAGTCCCATCGGAAAATTTCAATACTTATTAGTAAAAATTATTTAACGGTGCTTATAGACTAAATAAAATATTTGCACCCAACGAGGGCTACCGCGCTTGGATTTGCCGCTAGGGGCGGTAGTGTAGCGTGAGGTCAAAAATTACACTTTTTGTATTAGGCTACGCGCTTTTATTTCTAATTAGTATAATGTTGTGAATATTTTGCAATACATGAGATTAATTGTTCTTACTAACCACTGCTTTGAAACAGTTCTATGTTTCGGAAATTGCGTATTTTATTTTTTTCGAACAAATATGGGTTTGCGCAATGTATTTTATTAGTACAGTTTTATGATATGAAATATGATTTTAATGTAATGAAAAATTTTTTTACGTACTAATTTAAAAAAATAACTAACTTAAGATGGGATGATAGCAACGTGGCTGGAAATTCTAAATTTTCACAGTTTTTTACATTTTGTAGATAAACTGAACTATTTTTGTGCAGCGATTTTTCGTTCGCGGCAATAACATAGTATTCTTTTCATTATTGTAAACAACAGAACAACAACCAGAACACAATTCAACCGATTATGTGTTCTGGTCTACGAAGCAGTGGCACTGCCCAAAAAACTTGTTAATGACCAGAACACATAATCGGCTGAATTATTGTTGTTCTGTTGTTTACAATAATGAAAAAAATTCTATGTTATTGCCGCAAACAAAAAATCGCTGAACAAAAATAGCTCAGTTTAGCTACAAAATGTAAAAAACTGTGAACATTTTGAACCTCCCGCCACGTTGCTATCGTCCAACCTTAAGAGCTATTCTTTATGACTTTACTCGACAGTGGCGCCAACTAGTGAGCACTTAAACGGTAGCCCTCATTGATACTTAGGTTGAGGCTACCTATCTAGCTACCTCTACACTATAGTGCTTAAAATTACTTTACATTGTATTATCTCTACTAAATCTACGTTGTAACATAGACTCGCTAGTAGAAGAAGTCGTGCCTCAGAAACATCAGGAAATCGAAGGACTTACCCAGCATTTTTCGTAGCAAAAAAAAAGAGTATAGGTATAGTGAGCTGACTGCCAACTTCGAGTGCAGAGGCTTCTTTACAAATGAAGTTTTAAAAGTTTTTTTTAGATTCATTTATTTGATGAGTCGTAGGAGCTTTATCTTTTTGTCCATTTCTCAGTTTTGTCTCTAAGTATGTGCCCTGTCCACCTCCACTTAAACTGTCTTACTTTAGTGATGATATCAGTAATCTTTGTTGTTTCTGTTATATCGCTGATCTTTTGTCTGTCCGCTAGCCTTAGGTTCAACATACTTCTTTGCATAGAGTTTTGGCATACTTGGAGTTTATGTTCTAATGCTTTGGTGAGGGTCCAGGTTTGGCATCCGGACAAAAAGGATAATAGAATGGTACCCAAGAGACGGCAAAAGGAAAAGAGGAAGACCACAAAAAAGGTGGGAGGACGATCTACCAAAAGACTTTAGGAGAAGAGCACTAGATAGGGCAGAATGGAAAAACCTGAAGGAGGCCTATGTCAAAGGACAGCTTGACAAAAGTTTCAGTGACAGTGTCATGTAGTGTGTGAAAGAGAACAATATGAACACTGAAAATTTTATTTTATTATATTTTAATAGCATTTAAGAAAATTTTAAGATTATAAAATACTTGTCAAGAAATAAAAGGCTTATATTATTATAGGAGCTTTATCTATTGAGTGACGTTGAGTAAGACGAGTTCTATGTTTATTTGTTAGAACACATTACCTTGTAGAGTAGGTAACTTGCGAAGAACAAAGCTGACTTTCTGTTTCTGCATTTAATTTCTAACCCAGAGCCTAAAACGTATGTAGGTAACAAGATTGTAACCCTCCGACAGATGGTCATTTGGCAGATAACATCTTGGCACCATACAGACCCCCGTAAAGTTTACGATGGCACTAAAGTTAACCCTTCACTGCATGGTAATCAAGGGCTTGACGGACCGTCGTCATCTCCGAAAGGGCAGTTTGAATTTGACTTTGTAATTTCATTGCCATTGAAGTGTTAAAAGTTTTTACTAATTAGTTTGGGCTAGGATGGGCAATGCGCATTAAATTATTGTTATTTTTAAAGCGAATGATTACCTAGGTACCTATCCCTCATTGGAAACATCTTGACGTGACCGAATTGCACACGCAATTTCTTTCTTTTTTACTCCCTGACCAAATAAAAGGGGTGTTCTAAGTTTGGCCGCTGTGTGTGTCTGTGGGTCTGTCTGTGGCACCGGACGTAGCTCTTAAACGGGTGAACCGATTTGGATGTGGTTTTTTTATTATTTGAAAGCAGGTTTTCTAGCGAGTGTTCTTAGATCGAAATCGGTGCAACCGTTTATGAGATAACAATATGCTTATTTGAAGCTAAAATTACGGGGGTATTTTATTTTTTTAATTAAGTATCTAGTTATTTCAGATTACGTCGGGTATGCAAAACATTAAACTCGATTTTTTTAACATCTTTATTATCAAAAGTGTGTAATGCACAATAATAAGTAGTCAATATTTCTACAGGTAACCTATCTTGGGTAATGTCGAACACGAAATTATCGCAGTAATATGTCAATATCGCCCATTTCCTTAGAGTTTTCCTTTGGCACGCAACGTGTTGAAAACCAAAGCCGCAATTCAGAAGGGCGTAGCGGTGCATGCGGCAGAGCTTACAAGCGTTTTATTTGGGGTACATTAAAATGCATCAAACACTGCAAATGCTGCTATAGATAACTAAATACATCTTGATCTATACGCTATGTAGCTAGCGTGCACGCTCTGTCCCGCAAAATGTCCCGCTGCGCCGCCGCCGTTTCGAATTTATTGTCCAAATAGAAAAAATTGCGGCTTCTTCAGATGGGATCAGAGAATAAGGGCACATACCCGAATATGCACCCAAAAATGGGTATATTATATACCCTCTTTTTTGGGTAAATAACCAGTTATCTACCCAATTTTGGGTGCATATTCGGGTATGTGCCCATCTCTGGATGGAATGGGACAAAATAGCTACTAGGTATATATCTATAGCAGGAACAAATTTTGATGCCTAACCCTTTGTGCGTCACATTTAGATAAGTACTCTGCAAATCTATTAGAAACTGGACAGTTAGGAGGGTTTTTTTCTCTGCATCACAACGCCCTCGACAAGCGAGAAAGTAACATCGTAAATGACAGATCTAATAGTTTCCGGTAAGATACTTTAATAATAAGACAATCGGTATGACAACTGGTATCTTGTTGTACCTACTCACCAAAAAATCATAATCCTGAAGGAATACCAAAGGGTAATGTCACAGCCACAGTAACCTCATCGTTTAGCTTTACTAATATATCTACCCATCACACTTGCACTCTTAAAATAAAGAAACCCAAAAATTAAATTAGGTAGGTCCCAGCACTTTTATTCTTTGGGTTATAAAGGGTTGTTATTGCATTTATTCAATGATTTTCGTTTTGTTACTTTCAGGTCCAGACACAGCTTCGCCTATGCGACAATATCTGTCCAAGTATTGGGACTATCCAAAAACCACTCCGCAATCCAATCGGGACACGAGAAAAATCCGGTAGGGAGCGGCGCAAACCGGTTCGCAAGCGCTCGCTTACTTTACTACCCCAGCGCACTGTAGCTACTACGGTTCACCCCAAGTTTTGGGGCGGACCACTTTCCGAGGCCCACCCCTATAGATCCCTGCCAACCCCCACCCTCTCTCTCCATCCCTTTCTGACAACCCCGCCGATTTAATTTTACCGCGCGGTAATCTCGACCGTAGACAGGTTGAAATAGAGGTGTTAGGTTTGAAATGAGGGTAGGTGATCGATCGGGGGCTACAGGTCTCGCAATAGGCTAAACGGTAACGCAATTAAGGGTGGTTCTTCACCGGCGAGATTCTGAAACTATTTTCGTGTAGCGGTCGCGCAAGTTACCGGTAAATTTCGGCTCCCCCGCAGTAATTAGCCGCTTAAGTAGGTGTAGGGTTTTATTTATTGTGAAAATCTTTTCGGGCGCTTCTGTTTTTTGGTTGTTTGTTTCGTTCGAGCTTCTATTCGGTCGGCGAGTTTTGTGCCTTTCTAATGGGGTTGTTTTATTCGATTTGTAGACGCTTTACCTAATCAAAAATCTTTTATACGACGTTTAATTAGAACTTACCTAACCTAAGTATTATGTACCGTGATAACTATTTTGCAGAGTAGGTACCTACCTAATAGGTGACCAATGTCAAATTAAGTAGATGGGTGGAGTAGGTAGGTTACATCATTACAGTACGTACCTCTACTAAAGTTGAAACATGAATTCAACTTGCTAAGAAGCCTAGACTTTTTTTGTCTTAAAGCTCTACATCCTCACAACTGTTTAGGTGCAGACTTTATTTGTTTCCCGACTCTACATGCTTAGGTACAACTGTTGAAGTGCCTTAGACTTTATGGATTTCTAAACTCTACATCCTCACAAGAGGTACTCACAACTGATTTGGTGCCTCAGACTTTACCTATAATAATATGTTTCCAAAATCAACATCTTCACAACTGTTTAGGTAGGTGCCTTACTGCCGGTTTCTGATTTGAGAAATTCGCTAAGCAAGTACTTAAATATCGTTCTGTCTCTGCGGATTTCTCACAAAAGAACGTGACAGAACGATAGTTAAGCATTTGGTTAGTGAAAATCTCAATTCAGAAACCGGACCTTAGACTTTTTATGTTTCCAAACTCAACATCTTCACAACTGTTTAGGTAGGTGCCTTACTGCCGGTTTCTGATTTGAGAAATTCGCTAAGCGAGCACTTAAAATTTTATTACGATTTTTAATATCGTCTGCCTCTGCGGATTTCTCACAAAAGAACGTGACAGAACGATAGTTAAGTATGTTTTTGGTATTATTCTTATTATGCGTACCTTTCGGGTCTGTCGGCTGTCTTTTAACACCCTGTATGTTTCCAAACTCTACATCCTCGCAAGTACTCACTCACAAGTCACTCACTCGTTTATATTTAGTTTCCCATTTTACATCCTCACAAATGGCAGTTAACTTCCTCTAGTCGCCGTGAAGGCAACTCTTTAGACAACACTACACAATGGGCCGGGCTTTGCCCTCGGCGCTCCGGTAATTAGCTTGCGCTCATTTGGGGCAGATTCGAACAGATGCGATTTTTTTCGCATTACCTAGGTTTACAACTTCTTTAGGGTGCCAAATGGGACCCTATTACTCTGCCTCCGCTACCTGTCCGTCCGCCTATTTTACCTTTAAATGGCTGTTTGCCACTTGATCACAAAATACCTATGTGTTATTTTCCGAACAAATAATAAAAAAATAAATTATAAAAAATAAGCGGTGTTGACTCAATACGATCGGCCTCATCGAGGTTTAGGTACAAACGACAGCACGTCGACCCTTACACGCTAGCACTCTACTCGGTTACGTTACAGGCGATTTTACAACAAAAGTGTACACTCTGACGTGCTGTCGTGTGTACCTGTAGCTTGATGTGGTCATGCTAGACGTGCTGTTTACTAACTGCAAGTCACGTAATCAAGGCTCCGACTGCGAAATTCATATTGTTGATATTAAAATCGTAACAAAATGAACTGTATTTCCGTTGGCCTGAAGCCGGCGCAAGCGAGCAGCGACGCTTATTCTCATAGTTATTGGTAGAGAAAGGGTGCGCTACTAGGTATAGGATAGGAGAAATATTTCTAGCTAAATAGAGTTACTTGGCTGTGTTAGGTAGCACCTAATTCTAGTATCTATTCTATATTGTGTACTTTTTCGATTCGTTTAGTGTAGGTACCTATGTGATACAGTAATCGATTTTTACATTTTTCATTGCGCACGGGCTATATCACTAGGCACAGCCTAAGTACCTACCTATGTACCTACTGTATTTTTTTTTTCAATGGGTGTAATTTCGCGCAAGTGAAAAGGCAAATCCAAGCAGACAGATACAATTTCAGTGCATAACTAATTTGCACGGTTTCAACGCATTTGTGAAAATTAATTTGTATGAAAATCGAATCGAATCGACCCACCTTACGGTGTTTATGAAAGTATGGCAAACGAATTTAAAGTCACCCTGTGGGTACCTACCCAGTCCCAGCAGTGGCGTAGCTAGATAACCAGGGGCCCTGGGGCGAAAAACAAACTGGGGCCCCAACTAAACTGTTTAGGTTTTATCAAGCCAAAATAGTACAGAGAAGTAACTATAAAAATTTTTATTGAATAGGTACTTTAAAGGGCCTGAAAATTTAAGTCTAAAATTCACCGATTTTGTTGTACAGAAATAAACATGGGTCCGAGGGGGGCCCCTGAGGTTGGGGGCCCCGGGACATTGCCCCACCTGCTAGGGGAGCACAATATCACGATAAAAGTTTTATCCCGTTATCGGCTATCGCCATCTTGCTTTATAATCCATGCGGGATCAGAATGGGATGATACCTTTTGGAACTGAACCGAAAATGACAGTTCTCGGTAGAGTCAGTAAAAAAATTGTTAGTTCTACGTTCTATCATAGAGTTATGAAATTGAAAATATACAAAAAAAAATAATGGTTGTAGTCTAAAAGGATTAAATGTTATTGCATTAATTGAATAAAACGTGATAAAACTCGAGCAGACACCCACGCGCACAGAAAACACAAGCAAGTTTCGACGCGAGTTTGCCATAGACAATTAGAGTTTGCCGAAATGCTGACGCTACAGCTGACAGGTGGACCGCGAGCGTCTCAGTTCCAAAAGGTATTATCCCATTCTGATCCCGCACGGATTATACCTATTTCACCGCGTGAAGCGAGATGCCGCTACTCGATAGTGGGATAAAACTTTTATCTTGAAGTTGTGCTCGCCTAGTTGGTCCCTATAGCCTGAGCAACGAAAACCAAAAAAGGCTAAATAGAAAAAGTAATTCGTGTAAAGCCAAATTTTGGCAGAGTTGTAGAGGAAAGTGTCCTGAACAACATACTAAAAGTACTGATGGGTAGGGGGGGAGCTAAGGGGGGGAGGGGGGTGTAAAGGTCCCTTTTTTCCGTTTTTCGTGAATAACTCGAAAACTGCAGCCTATAGCAAAAAATGACCAATTGCTGAATTAATCTACATAAAATTCTCTACAAAATGGGTTAATAACATTTTTCACTGGATCGATATAATAAGGAGAAATGGCGGGGAAATGATATATTTTATCGCTTTGGTATAGGCACGATTTGTAGCGAAAGTGCGACATCGCCCTAGTGTCGTGGGTTTTGGCACTACGCAGCTGATTGGGGTGTCAAAAGACGCGTCTTGACAAGGGCTACAAAATAAAAATAAACTTTAAAAAAAAGTCGAAAACGTTGTGTTTTTAATCGAAAAAATTAGAAAAATGCTGTTGTTTTTCGCCCGGTTTTGATGAGAAAAAAAATCATATCTCAAAAACGAAACAAGACATTGATAAAATATAAAACTTTTCTAATAGTTATAATTTTGGACTATATTAAAAAAAATATTAGAGGTGATGAACACTGATGTATTATTCAGAAGTTGTACCTTCATGACGCGGAGTTGAGTGCGTGAGCGCGGTAGTGACGGTGCATTTGACCTAAATACTTACAGATACAACAATGATTCGGCAAATTTCTACCACCTACCTGATGAGGTCGGACTAGAGAAGACGATGGTCTTAAAATCAGTGACCACCAACGACCCTGTGGCACCTGACTCCATTCTCAATACCATATTTAGAGCTTTCCGCGCGTAAACTCCGCGTCATGAAGGTACAACTTCTGAATAATTCATCAGTGTTACGCACCTCCAAATTTTTTTTTGTATAGTTCAAAATCATGACTATTAGACAATTTTTTTATTTTTTCGATATCTTGTTTCGTTTTTGAGATATGATTTTTTTTCTCACCAAAACCGGGCGAAAAACAACAGCATTTTTATAATTTTTTTGATTAAAAACAAAAAGTTTTTGACTATTTTTTTAAGTTTTTTTTAAATTTTGTAGCCCTTGTCAAGACGCTTCTTTTGACATCCCAATCAGCTGCGTAGTGCCAAAACCCACGACACCAGGGTGAACTCGCACTTTCGCTGAAAATCGTGCTTATACCAAAGCGACAAATATAATTTCCCCGCCATTTTTCCTTATTGTATCAATCCAGTGAAAAAAGTTATTAACCCATTTTGTAGAGAATTTTATGTAGATTAATTCAGTAATTGGTCATTTTTTGCTATAGGCTGCAGTTTTCGAGTTATTCACGAAAAACTGAAAAAAGGGACCTTTATACCCCCCTCCCCCCCTTAGCTCCCCCCCTACCCATCAGTACTTTTAGTATGTTGTTCAGGACACTTTCCTCTACAACTGTGCCAAAATTTGGCTTTACACGAATTATTTTTCCTATTTTTCGTTCGTTTCCTGGGCTACTAAGTGGGTAGACCCCACGCTCTAAGCGTGGCGGCCCGAGGCGCTTCATAACTGGCTGCTAATTTGCGCGCGCTTCCGGCCGACGGATGCCGATCCCTCGTAAAAATTATACAATGGAAAAAGTTAGGCCCCCTATTACGTAACTTGCAGCAGTCGCGCGGGCACTGCGCCGCACCGGTTGCAATAATTCTACTGCTTCTGCTATAGGTTAAGATGAAGATACCCTACAGGCACAACAAGCGCCGCCAATGAAAAAAAAAACATATCTTCGTTGTGGATGCGTTTTTTGCTAAAAAACTCTTCTTTAGGTTCTCAACGCGAGGCTTAACTATTTTTAGGACCTAAGGTTTAGATCCCAGATTCTAGAACCTACGCCTGGCCTGCCTGGGTAGAGACCCTTGACGCATTTTTTTCAATATGGCGGAATTTACAAAAATCAATATTTCACGAATTAAGACTCATTTTACATTGGTATTGAACGAAATAGTACATTTGAATAAAAGGTACGAAGTATATAAAATGAAAGGATGACTCTGTGAATTCAAAGAGAAATTAATTTTCCAACTTTGTTAATATGAACGCAATGGCGTCAAAAATAACCCCCCTGGCCACTTTTAAATACCCCCTACATTTTAGCTTCAAATTAGCATATCTCATAAACGGCTAAACTGATTTTGGTAAAACATATCTAAGAACACTCGCTAGAAAACCTGCTTAAAACTTTTTTTTAAATTGCATCCCTATCGGTTTAGGTACCCGATTAAGAGCTACGGTGCCTCAGACAAGCACACAGACAGATAAATAAAATTTAAAATAAAATAGAGTTAAATATCGCGGGGTAAAAATAAATTATTTTAATAAAAAAAAGTCATCCGCCCATCTACTCTTGGCGCTATTTTTAAATATTTCAGGAATTCAGATTTGTATCAATATTGAAATCGGAGCATTGTTTCTGCAAATTCATACAATAAAATCATAAGCTTCGTCTATCTTGAATTCTCGACTCAATTCAATAGTGTCGAGGGTACCTTCAGGAACAGGGTGTTAAAAGACCGCCAACAAAGCGGGAAACCACGTATTGACCTCATCATACCGAACATTGTTGCCAAATGAACTATGCCTGGGAAATCATAGGTTTCCGAGATAATAAGGTTCAAAGTCGGACTTTTCAAAAAACTGTTACTGAGGAAGCCATATCAAAATTTTGAATATTTCCTGCATAAAACGACCTTAAAATGACAACCCGCAATGTATTCAAAACATCGGCACCGCGAGCCTAAGTAACACAAGTTTGTGTCAATCTGCGTTACCTAAACTTCCATAGCGTGATAACATATTTTCCAAAATTATAACCTAATAAACCAAAATCATTTCCCAGGAATAATTATTATTTATCGAAAAAGTACTTTGTGTTGGTGTCTAGTATGCATACCTTTCGGGTCTGTCGGCGGTCTTTTAACACCCTGTAGAGTGGCGCCCCGAGGCGCTTCATAACTGGCTGCTAATTTGCGCGCGCTTCCGCCGACGACGACGGATGGCGATCGCTCGTGGAAATTACTATGGAAAAGTGTAGGGTTGATTCTCAAGGGCCCTTATTCTGTAGGTATCTTTATTGTATTCGAAACGGGTCGAATCGCGGTTGGTTTTAGGCAAATTTAATTACCTTATTAAATAAACGAATAAAATATTTTATTCGGAGCTGGAAGGGTCTGGAACCTAAACCTTATGTCCTAAAAATTGTTAAGCCGTGCGTCGCGTTTGCTAAAAACGAAACGTTAGGTACCTGACGTTTCGTTTTTAGCAAAAAACGCATCGAAAAAGAAATATGTTTTTTCCATTGGCGGCGCTAGTTTTGCCTAGGTTTGGGTCTTAAGACGACGTACGTCTCACAACTAGCGCCGCCAATGGAAAAAAAATCATATCTTTTTTTTGGATGCGTTTTTAGCAAAAAACGCTCCTGCAATTTCCCAACGCGAGGTTTAACTATTTTTAGGACCTAAGGTTTGGATTCCAGCATTAGATTTCGTACGAATGCAATCGATTCTCGCCAAAAGTGGCCACTTTTGGCGAGAATCGATTGCATTCTTAAGTTCTAGGATCTGGAATCCAAACCTTAGGTCCTAAAAATAGTTAAGCCTCGCGTTGAGGAATCGCAGGAGCGTTTTTTGCTAAAAACGCATCCAAAAAAAGATATGTTTTTTTTTCCACTGGCGGCGCTAGTTGTGAGACGTACGTCGTCTTAAGAAGGTAAGTAGGTTCTTCAGTTCTTCCTAACAAGTGAAACATTGCATAGTGTTCAAAATACTTTATTCTCTCAACATCCGTATAAAACAATTTCGCTGTAGGTAATTAAAATATACAATTACATTTCGTATGTTACGATTAAATGTACTATTACTAAAAATGCTAGATTCTAACACAATCACTTGGTTCTGAAACTACAGTATGTTCCAATCGAATGCTCAACGAAAGTAAAAAAATCTGTCGATAAATCGTAAAAACTTTGATGGATAGGATTGGATTTGATTGACCCTTTATCCATTATTTATGGCCACCATAATTTGAAATTTATTGCTTCGGAATAAAAAATCTGTCTAGCTCTGCCTTATAAAAGGTTGGTTGGTCATTCATCATGCAAAGTAAAATGTTAAGGCCAGCTGACAAAAAAATGTAAAGATCAAATCCATAGATCCATAGATTGTTAGGGTTTTAAAAACAGACCAAAATTACCTTTACTCTTGTAATTTCTAGCTAGAAATATTTAAAAAAAAACAACTTTACTCACTACTTTGAATCTGAAACGAATATATTGTTTCTTTACTTTCGCTTAACATTTAATTGAAACAGACTATACTATAGTATCTCTATAATAAATAGCCAGAAAATTAAAACTTATGCAAAATTGGGTTTGTCAACCTTACCCCGAAAAGAATAAAGTCGAAAATCCATGGGATAACCTAACTAATTAGGTTTAATGACTGAAAACGACGCAAATGACTTAAATTGTTCTATTGACTTTTCAATCGAGTATTCAAAAAAAATTCCTTAAAGATTTACCTAAAAAAATATCATAGCATTCTTTTAAAAATAAAATATTGTCACCGTATTTTTTATATGGCAACCCGCGGCAATAGTAAACATGGCAACACTTTTCTACCGAGATAAATGTTGCCATTCACTCACGGATTGCCACATTGCCGGTAGTTACTGTGGCTCTAATCAAATCACTTTTGCAATCTACGTTACCATACACTGGAAAAAATAATGTCACTGTTCTATTCTAAATCTAAATTGTATTGAAGTAGGACTCAAATTGGACTGGCTTAAAACTAAGGAAATTAGTTGTTTTTTGTATTATCGGTCGCGTAACTTTATTAAAGTTGTTGTAATTCGTATGAAAGGATGATACACGGTAACAAAGTAGCTCTTGCGACGTACGACATAAGACCGATTTCAACAAACACATTTTTTTACCTGCAGTTGTGGCTAAATTAGCTATTTTCTATGATATTTTTTCTATGGAAATTGCATATTTTTACACTTAAAGTACGACACCGACTTAAATAAGTATTTTTATGGGTTATCGAGGCAGAATATTATTTTATCCAGTGTTTAAACATTATTTAAGTCGGCAAGTCGCTCATTTGCTATGGTTTCCTAGGAAAGCCAAACAATTCAAGTTAAATCTTCCATTTTAAAAGATAAAATAAAAGAAATTAAAGAAGAAAAACTTTCTATTATATTAACTTACGAGATTTTGCTGTTAGCCCCAGTATTCAAAGTTGTAGTACAATTTTTTTTTTATTAGTCCAGCGACCACCTTACTTATGGCAGGCCTCCCTGTATAAACGGCCTACTGTTTTTTTTTGTTTCATGCCTGTGTCGCTTTCCTACGAAACCTTAACGTTAGTCTAAATTAAGACAGAACAATAATAAATATTAATCACAACTCAAACGATATAATGAAGCAACATTTGACTAGGCTCTTTTAAGAGAATAAAAGCTACGTTCTACAACGTGTTACAAAAGATCCTTAACTCTTTTTACAGAGTGTTACCTACTGGTCGAAAGGATGTTAAATCTGTAAAACAAGGTTGAAAAAAAATCAAATCTTAATTTTATAACTTCAAAATGTATATTTTTTTCATAACTTTTTTGTTTTTGGTATTAGCTCAAATTTAAAAATATGTAATATTAATTTTTTGCATAGCTTTGAGTTGTTGAAACATTGTGAAAATCAATGAAAACAATATTTTAAAAAATCTTTTCGTCCGGCCACAAAAAAATATTTTGGTTGTGATCCCTATCACCGGGTGCTTTTACCCTGTAAAAAGAGTTAGGATCTTTTGTAACACCTTGTATTTTAATCAGGCCAGCCACTTTCTAAAGCTCATAGATTCGTAAAAATCTGTCAGCGACACATGAGATAGCCATTTACCCTTTAGCGTATAGCAGGGTTTTTCAACCTATTGCATGACGCGCCCCGCCGTACAGTGGATTTAAGCAACTTTTTTTTTACATTTTTATACAGGGTGGCCCAAACATAGACGTCAAGCGAGAAAATCTAGATAGCTGACACCGAGGGCTACCCGAATCACCCCCATGTATGTTCAGCCATTTTTTGTCGTTTAGAAGTTATGAGGCTTTTAAGGTTTTTTTGAAAAAAATTACCTAGCATTGGATTTTATTTTTTAACTTTTTTTTCTTTTGACTTTTCAGAGATATTTTTTATTCTTTAGGGTCTCAGATAATGTATCTATTACCAAAAAAATAATGATTAGCTATGGACTTCTAGAAGTTACCACAATTTTGATCCAAAGTCCAAAAATGTTATTTTCGAAAAATCATCACTGAAATACTTAGTATGGAGAAAAAAATAAGCAAAGGTCTGAAGGACTTTCTCTTAATTTCAAAAACTTTCCCAAAGCCTAAGTGCTCAGAATAGTACAAAAAACCTGTCACTTTATGGGATTTTTATTCAAGTAATTCGCGATCAAAGTGGAAAAACTGGAGTTGGAAGAAATTTTATTTCAATAGATTTTAATTTATTTTAGTTTATTTGGACAAAAATCATTGCAGGTAGGCTTAGTATCGCCTGTCTGAATTTCCTGCATTCAAAATTCACGTAAAAATAAAAATAAATACAATAAAATATTTTGATTTTTTTTGTGTTTATTTTTTATTTTTCTTATTTTAAGTGATTAAATAACCGAGTTTACTTGCAAAACATAATATGAAAATTAAATTTAGAAAAAAATAATAAAAAAAAGTGCGAAAATTAAATGAGGATTTTTTTTATTTTTCCGTGAATTTCGAATGCAGGCCATGCTGACAGGCGATATTAAGCCTACCTGCAATGATTTTTGTCCAAATAAACTAAAATAAATTAAAATCTATTGAAATAAAATTTCTTCCAACTCCAGTTTTTCCACTTTGATCGCGAATTACTTGAATAAAAGTCCCATAAAGTGACAGGTTTTTTGTACTATTCTGAGCACTTAGGCTTTGGGAAAGTTTTTGAAATTAAGAGAAAGTCCTTCAGACCTTTGCTTAATTTTTTCTCCATACTAACAATTTCAGTGATGATTTCTCGAAAACAACATTGTTGGACTTTGGATCAAAATTGTGGTAACTTTTAGAAGTCCATAGCTGATCATTATTTTTTCGGTAATAGATACATTATCTGAGACCTTAAAGAATAAAAAATATCTCTGAAAAGACAAAAGAAAAAAAAGTTAAAAAATAAAATCCAATACTAGGTAATTTTTTTCAAAAAAACCTTAAAAGCCTCATAACTTCTAAACGACAAAAAATGGCTGAACATACATGGGGGTGATTCGGGTAGCCCTCAGTGTCAGCTATCTAGATTTTCTCGCTTGACGTCTATGTTTGGGCCACCCTGTATTTATTCATTGAATTATATTTGTACGGCGAAAGGTAAAATATGGAGAGACATTACCTTATTTATAGTATCATCAGTACCATCAAACCAATATTTTACAAATAAAGTATTTGTATTTGCCACCCTACCAGGGTCTTGTCAGTTAAGTACACCTAAAGAAGCTTCGCGACCCCCTAAAGAAGCTTCGCGACCCCCTAAAGAAGCTTCGCGCCCCCTAAAGAAGCTTCGCGATCCCCTAAAGAAGCTTCGCGGCCCCCCTGAGGTAGCTTGGCGACCCCCGGCGGACGCGACCCACATGTTGAAAAATACTGGCGTATAGCGTCAGCCTAGCTATTATGATTTAAAACTTGATCCTACGATCAACGATATCGAAGCCTTAAAAAGTGGCAGATCTGAAACGTGGTAGTGGAATAAGGGCCGTTTTCAACAAGACTCGCTAACATTAGGGACTCCCTAGTCTTGTTTTCATGCGATTGTCTTTACGGAGTCTCTAAAGTTAGGGAGTCTTGTTAAAACTCAGGATAAGTCCAACTCAATCGAATCTCTTACTAAACTAGGTTGAGCGAAACGTACACCGAACTTAATTATAAAAAAAAATGTTTCATATTTTTAGATACAGACCTGTCAAAATCATAAGACAGTACTGTCAAAGTGGCTGCTTGTAAAGATTAACAGAAAAATTGGCACTTAAAATCTCATCGGAAGATATTAAACAGGGTAGAGCCGGTAACTTACAATCAACAATCAACGATTTTAGAGCATTTAATTACTTTGCACACCCTGTATTAGTATTTTTAAATTCACACTGGAAATAGCACTTTTCTATATATTTTTTTGGATACTTACAAAGTAAGTCTATAATCTTAATTTCCTTACAAACAAATAATAGTTTTTTTTTCTTTATACATCACTTAAAGAACTCCTACTTATTTTATAGTTAATATTCTAATGCAACATCTAACAACATAATATAATATTTGACATGTTTTAACAAAAATGGTAAAGTCCTTGAGCCCAAATGAAACGATGGACCATTAGAGCGGTATTTTAGTGAAAAAGTTCAATTAAAATCAAGTCACTTGCACTGTACTTATGTACACTATTCCAAACCTAAAATAGGTATAATTTAGCTGCTATAGTTCTCGCCAAACATCTAGTCCGTTCTGAAGTTGTCGCACTACGCATTGCGCAGAGGCCTTAGCCTGTAACGTCATGGTGCCAAAGTGGGCTCCCAGTTGACGGCTTCAATTACGATTTATTAATGCTTTGGCTCCTTTAAATGTTTTTTTAGTACAGCAAAGAATATTATGATTCTAATTCTAGCGGATTAGTTCTCTGGTTGTAGGAGAAAAACGAGGAAACCCCAGTTTTGTCCTTCTGCTGGGATGCCAACGACACGCCATTACGTTACAGGCTAAGGCCCCAAGTTTTCAATGTATAACCCGTGTCATTAAAGAAAACGTTTAGGACGGAGTTAAAAACCTAGCGTTGTCTCGCTTTGACTGTATTAATTAGAGCGAGAGGGCGAGTGTTTTGAAGTCCATCCTAAATGTTTTCTTTAATGACACGGGTTATATGGCGCGCAACTCGAGGCGAGCCAGTTTCAGAGCGGACTAGATGTTTGGCGAGATCTATACCTGCAAACTTTTTCTAATCAAGGTTTTTAATTATCATTGATAGAACACAGTATTTTTCTGGCGCGGAGAAAGGCTATCTTTCGAGCCCAAAACACGACGTCCATTTCAAAATAGGATCAAGGAATGGAACAAAGACAATAAAAATTGTACGGATCATTTAAAGATAAAGTACTTATAAGAACTAACGACTACTATATACATAAATACACAACGGTGTAAACCCTATTTGCACCAACCGTAGATTAGCTAACCTAGGTTAACCCGTTTTAAAGACTTGAGAAGCTAATGAAACATAAGCCGCGTTTTCACAGTCTTATAACACTACAACGAAGGGCACAGTTTACTCTGTGAAGAGCACCGTCCAAGTGAGCCGGGGCTTCTGATTGGTCGGTTCTTCTGATATGTTGTCTATGGGGGCAAAAACGTCAACTAGGACGGAGCTCTACTCGTCAAATGGGCATCGTCAAATCCTATTTTTTATTCTTTAAATCGAAAATATAGACAAATATAAGAAACTAATTTAAATATTTTCTTAATTTTTTATGTAAATATTTTTTTATTAATTATTAAAATTTTCTAAAAGTTTTGTGTATGACGTCACCACTGGCATTATGTACTAAGTTCATTGCATTCATTCATGCTTTTAAAAAATAAAAATATGTTGACGTTTGACAAATGTCAGTGTCAAGTCAACAAGAAGGTTATTTTCTCAGTTGACACTTTTGACAGTTGTTTTTTTTAAATATTTGTAGGCAATGGAACTACCGCATTAGAGGCTATGATGACTTCATCGAAAGAAAAATGAAGTAAACATTTTTGGCGATAAATATTAATAATCCGTTTTAATTTTACTTATTTAAACCCCTAATAGTAATCAGTATCCCTATTCCTCGAAATGGTTTTCAATTTACGACAATCGATGCCTCACTGATCAATGCCCATTGGAAATAAAACAAAATGACCGACCAATCAGAAGCTTTGGCTAGTTTGGCCGTTGCTCTTCGTTGTAGTGTAATTTGACTGTGAAAACGGGGCTGTAGTCTTGATTTCTTCTTTTCTTTTCTTGAGGTATAAGATTTATGCAACTCACATACTCACAAACTCACAAGTATAGTGAAATCGTGGCAGTAGGCCCAAAAATCTGACTACATTTTCAGCGGAAGTAATCGTCCGTAAGACGAGTATCAATGGGGTTAGAAAATTCGCATCGACAGTTACTTGACTCGGTAGCTCAATTGGTAGAGCGCCTGCACGGAATGCAAGAGTTTGTGGGTTCAATCCTGTTCCGAGCGAATTTTTTAACCTTATAAAAAATCTTTATGAAATAATAGGAGTTGGTGAAACAGGGTATGAGTTAAGAAACGTTGTACTAAACATTTTAAAAAAGAAAAACAATTAGAGGTACATAGTGAGCAACATAATAATTTAGTTTTTTCAACGTTTTTTTTGCTTTACTCAATATTAGTATTATAAAAAGCGAAGCAGTATAATTTTAAGACAGTTTTCGATCTTACACCATTTAACAGTAGATTGAGCGAAACCAAATCATAAGGCAACCAATTAAATACCAAAGTTACTTGATAATTAAGAACAAACTTATATTCTAAGTTTGTCTGAAGTAAAAAGACTTAATTTTCGCTTTATTTTATCAATAAATTACGAAGAATATTAGGTACCTACGTATACATTGGACAATTTGCTTACAGAAAGCTATCTTGTACTTACGGTTCATTGGACAGTGTTAGTATAGTACGATTTGCATTTATCGCAAAGGACGAGCCAAATTTATTATGTCTTAAAGCTTTGCCCGAGTAATATCTTGAGGCCGCAAGCAGAGCAACGTGCCCAGGAGTAGGCTCCATTATACAGGGTGGCCTGTTGATTTGTCATTATCATTAGAGATGGGTTACTGATCCACAGTAACCCATCTCTAATGATACAAAGGCCCGGTTAAGTAAATGCTTAACTATCGTTCTGTCATGTTCTTTTGTGACAAATCAGCAGAGAGAGGCAGCCCGATATTTAAGTGCTTGCTTAGCGAATTTCTCAAATCAGAAACCGGCAGATAGTGTTTTTTTGTAAAGTGACAAGCGACTCAGGGGTAATTATTTACACGATACTGAAGTCAAAAAAAAAACCTTGAAAAATAACCAAAAATCTTTAAATTGTGGCCTATTACTTTATTTACTATTATACTAAAATTTGCGGTCGCACTCGCATTATCAGGCGCCAAATCGCGCGCACGCTTTGAGAAGGCCGGGGGTGTCTGCACGTCGCGGTTATTTTAGAACAAATTGAACAAGGTAATTCGTGAATAAAAAAAATAGAAAAAAAAACTTGCATTTGGAGCGTTACTAAAACTATATTCCCTGAGTCTGGTATAATTAACCAAAACAACACCCTGTATTTTGCCCGCTTACATTACAAGAAAAGGCCGCCTAAAGCGAACTTACAAAACGCCAAAGTTGTCTGCCTTGCGTTGGCTTAGCTTGTCTTTCACGTCTAGCAGCATTTATTATACAGGGTGGCCGCGTGTTACCCATCTCTAAACATATTTTGGACCGCCCGCCCGCTTACAAGACAAGGCCGCCTAAAGCGTACTTACAAACGGCCGCCTAAATCGTACTTACAAACGGCCGCCTAAAGCGTAATTACAAAAGGCGGCCTAAAGCGTACTTACAAAAGGCGGCCTAAAGCGTACTTACAAAAGGCGGCCTAAAGCGTACTTACAAAAGGCGGCCTAAAGAGTACTTTCAAAAGGCCGCCTAAAGCGTACTTACAAACGGCCGCCTAAAGCGTACTTACAAAAGGCCGCCTAAAGCGTTCTTACAAACGGCCGCCTAAAGCGTACTTACAAAAGGCGGCCTAAAGAGTACTTTCAAAAGGCCGCCTAAAGCGTACTAACAAACGGCCGCCTAAAGCGTACTTACAAAAGGCCGCCTAAAGCGTACTTACAAACTGCCAACGTCAGAGTGCCCAGCAAAGTTGAATGTCAAGGCTTTTCGTCCCTCTTGTCTGTCTTGCGTTGGCTCAGCTTGTGCTTCATGTCTTGCAACATCTGTTCGAAGGACATGTCTTGGCGGACGGCGGCCGGTGGGGGCCCGAGGTAACCCTCGCTATAGTCTGCCTCGAGGCCGTCTGTAGATGGTAATTGAGGGTTAATAACGTCAAATTATAAAAAATATATATACATGTTTGAGAAGCATTATACGAGGGGCGTTCAATAAGTAGTGAGTTCTCAATACATATAAATTCATTGGAAAGAAAAATATATAAATTCTCGGTCGCATAGTTCATACATTCAATGAAATCATTATGTAAAAAAATATTAATCTTATTTTGTTTTTTTTTTTTTTCATAGAAGTCATTGTTTGCATCGGGTTGGAGCGAGAATGGAGAAAATTTTATCTAGATAATTTTATTTTATTATTTTTTTTATAACTATTATTGTTATTTTTTCTACTTTATAGTAATTTATAGCTTCTTCCAAATTCTGAATTGTGATTTTAACTATGCAAATACTTAATTATTGTTCTGTCTCTGCAGATTTCACGAAAAAGAACAGTGACAGAACAATACTTAGCTCATACGTACAGATGTTTTATCTCACGAAAACGGATGAGCCATACTTGTGTGTGTAAATGTACATGCATATTGCCTTTGCGTGCGTAAGCTCGGGAGCGCTCGGTTTCGGCCGAGTCACTAGTGTTACTCAGTTCGCGCCATAATTATCCAATAAAAACGCTACCTGAAGTTACACACAAAAGCGCGCGCCTATACGCATTACAACTACAAGTATGGCTCATCCGCTTTCGTATTAGATCGTATTATAATAGCTCATACGTACCCAGATCAGCGTACCGCTGTCTGCAGAACGCCCTACGACCGCCGAAGCCGACGTCATAGTTGGGGAAAGTCTTGGCCGCCTCCACGGCTGACCAGGCGTCGCGGGCGCGTTGAAACGTCACGAAACCGTAGCGACATCTGGTGGAGGTGATGGGTAATGAGTACAATTTTATGAAAAGCAGAGGACATCAAAATGTTCCTCTCTTTCTAAAGGGTTCAGTGCACTCTAAGTCGATAGCGGAATTTTGAGTAGGCTGTCTACTAATCACTACAAACAACTTGTACACACGACAGCACGTCGACCCTTACACGCTAGCACTCTACTCGGTTACGTTACGGGCGACTTTGCAACAAAAGTGTACAGTCTGACGTGCTGTCATGTGTACTAGTGGCTAAAAATATCAGCTATACCATACAAAAGGTCGACTCAGTACTGCGCCAAATGTATGAAACAGCAGATTTTTTATTCGCTCCATTTTTTTTGCCACCCAGTAAAAGTTGTTGGTATTAATCAGTAGACAGCCTACTTAAAGTTCCGCTATCGAATTAGAGTGCACCCTGTGGTATCGGACAAAATAGACTGTGAGCCTGTGACAGACTCTAGTGATCCTATAAAGGTTCCCTCTATCTTACCCTACTTTAATTATTGTGAAGGGATACGTCGTATGGAAACCCGGGGCTTAGTCTTACCGTAACTTATTGTTGGCTTGACTATGACCAAGCTGAAAGGGTGGCGTAAAGGAATTCCCTAGAATTATGGTGGCTTCAAAAAGCTTAAGAGTTTACTTGACTTTAGAGTTGCCCCCTCTAGAGAAGGAGATCTTCTTCTTAGGGTGCCTCTCCGACTCAGCGAAGGTTGGCGGTCAGCTCTGTATATCTCTCTTCGTTTCTCGCGAGGCGAAATAGTTGGCCAGCACTCGCGATCCCAGTCCACTCCCGTAGATTTCTTTTCTCCTTCGGCCGACGCGTCTCTTGCCAGCGACTTTCCCCATAAAAAGGAGTAAAGAAACCTGAAATTCTTATGAATAATGGTAAATTTTAGACATACCCATCCTCCTTGCTGTGCAGTGTGACCTCTAATATGGGTCCGAACTTGCCGAACAGACCTCGCAGGGTCGACTTGCCGACGTCCTTCTCTAGTTTGCCGACGAACACAATGCGCCGCTCCTCCACTGGTGTGCCGTCACTGTGAATGTAAAGAACACAATAAGAACACTGCATTGTGAATGACATTGGAGAAGGACTAGCCAAAAACAAGACTAAGAAATAAAGTTGCGAAAGTGGCGTTGGATAGGTCATACTAGACTAGAAGATCCATACTACAGGGTGCACTCTAAGTCGATAGCGGAACTTTAAGTAGGCTGTCTACTGATCACTACAAACAACTTGTACTAGGTGGCGAAAAAAATGGAGCGAAAAAAATATCAGCTGTTTCATACATTTGGTGCAGTACTGAGTCGACCTTTTGTATGGAACAGCTGATATTTTTTTCGCTCCATTTTATTTGCCACCTGGTACAAGTTGTTTGTAGTGATCAGTAGACAGCCTACTTAAAGTTTCGCTATTGACTTAGAGTGCACCCTGTAGAAGACCCGAAAATCTGAAAACCATCCTTACAGGCACTGAAATGGTGTCCAAGTGGAACACGGAAGAGTGGGCGCCCTAAACAGGAAGTTAAAAATCTCGGAATGAGCATAGCCGATAGATAACCTTAAGGCGCCGTGCATAGTGAATTAGCCCGCGCGCAAAGAAAATTGTACAAACTCGATTCCTCTATCAGATACACTAAACGAAACGAAAAAGTACACAGAGCTATCTAACACAGCCAGTTTCATGTTGATATCCATAACCGCTTGCAAGATATTTTCGCTGAAAAAAAAAGAGCGCCGCCTATTTTTTTTTTTCAGCAAATATCTTCAACACGTTTATGAATGTCAACACGAAACTGGTTGTGTTAGATAGCTCTCACCTAATTCTAGTGTTCTATAGGTGTATGTGTACTTTTTCGATTCGTTTAGTGTATCTGATACAGGAATCGATTTTGTACATTTTTCTTTGCGCATCTGTATCTGATATAGGAATCGATTTTGTACATCTTTGGGTCAGCGAAGGAACGTTACTGTCTGGCAGCTACTGGGTCCGTGAAAACAAAATTGAGCCAGTACTGGCCGATCAGTTGCTGTGTGAAATGCTTCGATCAAGGATAAAACTTGATACAACATAGAACTCTGAAATGTGTCTGGAAAAATAGATGTCCAAACTGCCTTTGGGAGCTTATTTGCTCGTAGTCTATGCAATTAAAGTAAAACTGTACACTAATGCAATAAGATTGACATTCGAATATTAGACGTATGGTCGAAATTATGTTTCGTATTGTTCTATTGCTGATATCATTTGTTTCTGTGGGGACAAGTTTTTATTGTGATTTTATACGTAATGCTGATTCTATGGGATTTAGTTCGGTGGTGAAATGACAGTGACAGTACTGTATAGACAGCAGAATTTATGCAGCAGAATGGGTGGTCAGTACCTGGGCCTGTGAAAACCAGGCTTTAGAAAGACATTTAAGGCGCTGGGCATAGTGAATTAGCCCGCGCGCAAAGAAAAATGCATAAAATCGATTCCTGTATCAAATACACAAAAAAATCGAAAATTTTCACATATCAAACCCTAGAATTAGGTAAGAGCTATCTAAAACAGCCAGTTTTGTGTTGATATCCAAAACAGATTGCAAGATATTTTATTTGAAAAAAAGTGCGCCGCCTATTTATTTTTTTTTTTTTTTTCATTTAAATTATCTTCAAAACGTTTATGAATCTCAACACAAAACTGGCTGTGTTAGATAGGTCTCACCTAATTCTAGGGTTTGATATGTGAACATTTTCAATTTGTTTAATGTATTTGATACAGGAATCGATTTTGTGCATTTTTCTTTGCGCGCGGGCGATTCACTTTGCACGGCGCCTTAAGGCGGAATTACATTACGAAACTAGTGGCGTGAAATTATCGTCGCGACACTACTTTTACCAACAGTTTCAAGCAATTTCGAGATGCATGCATTGCGAAACTACTAAATTTCACGTGAAACTGTTGGTAAAAGTAGTGCCGCGACGTTAATTTCATGCCACTACAGGGTGCACTCAAAGTCGATAGCGGAACTTTAAGTAGGCTGTCTACTGATCACTACAAACAACTTGTACTAGGTGGCGACAAAAATGGAGCGAAAAAAATATCAGCTGTTTCATAAATTTGGCGCAGTACTGAGTCGACCTTTTTGTATGGAACAGCTGATAATTTTTTCACTCCGTTTTTTTCGCCACCTAGTACAAGTTGTTTGTATTGATCAGTAGACAGCCCACTTTAAGTTCCGCTATCGACTTAGAGTGCACCCTGTAATGTAATTCGTAATGTAATTCAGCCTTTATCGATAGCCACGAAGATGCAATAGAGGACTCACCGCGCCTCGACGCTGTAGGAGCTATACGCGCGCCGACCAACACGGCTGGCCGACCGCCTCTTTAGACTACGCGACCGACTGTTCGACCGGCGACTCTTCACGCTTCTGGACCGACTGTTAGACCGACGACTCTTCACGCTTCTGGAGCGACTCGTTGAGCGACGACTCTTCAGGCTTCTGCTTCTGCTGCGGCTGCGGGAGGCGCGGGAACTCGACGACGATGAGCTGGAAGGCCATTTGGAGGAATATTAGTTGGACGGTAAAGACGTATTTGTCTTTCCTGTGAGCCAGGCCGACTAAGCTGTCAGGATGGTATAGGTGCTTGGCAAGCCTCTACTCCGTCTAAAACAATGTCCCAGGCACTGCAGCGCCGAGTGGTCTCTTCACCCATCTAGTGTAAGTGAAGGTGCCACTGGACGCTGTATAAATCATCTCATTTCATTGAGTAAAGAGTGAGGTTGAGAGACCTAAGGGAGTGGACCGGAATTGCGACTGCTACCGAGCTATTTCGCCTCGCGAGAAACAAAGTTAACTACTAAATTACATTTTATAAATACTCCACTAAATTAGCATAATATCTCGCAAACGGCTGAACCGATTTTGATAATGACCTTCGGGGTCTGACCGCTTCATGTGGTTAGGGGTCAAAGGTGACGCATAGATTACAGTGGTCACGGAACGCAGAACCCTGACTGCTGAACACTAGACCGATCGTTTAGGCTGTAAAATTAGCCGGCATCCAATACAGTACTTATCTGCTATATGCCAAGAAAAGACCCTCAACTTATTTGGAAACACAATGCGGTCGCCCAGGCATAGTCTAGAGAAGCTCATAATATTGGAGCAGGTGAATGGCAAACGCGCCAGGGGAAGGGCACCAACCAGATGGTCTGATGCGATAAGGGCAGCGGCTGGAGGAAGCATTTACCGGGCAGTTCCTATGACGGAAGACCGCTCCCAATGGAAGCGAGTACGACATGGTTGCGATCCTCAGCCATGAGGAATCGATTAAGAAGAAGAAGAATACAGTATTCAGCAAAATACTATTGAAGTAACCGTAGTTCAGTTACCTTGCCATTGCGCCGAGTTGCTAGACTTCCTATCTGCGAATTTTATCTCTTATCTCGCTACGCACTATATCATTGACGTGACAGATCTATTTCAGAGTTGCCCTCAAGATTAAGCGGTTTGTATTGACCCTATAAATCACTAAAACGCGAAATTGCAAAAACTCAAGAGTGCGATAAAATGCTGTACGACAATAATAAAAAAGACAGTTGTATTTTTAACCCTTGACCAAAAAGAGGGTAGTTATAAGTTTCACCGCTATGTGTGAGGATGTAAGTGTGTGTGAGGATGTGTCGGTCTGTGTGTCTGTCTGTGGCACCGTAGTTCTTAAACGGATGAATAGATTTGGATGCTGTTTATGATATTTTTTTATTTTTTTACGTAGTAGTTACTACCGTACTTTTAAGCTCAATAAAACACACCGGTACAGCAGCTTTACTCCAAGCAGGGATTTAGAGACGACATTTTGAGTTATTTACAAATTTTAATCTGTGAAATCAAGTGGGATGTACAAAATATGACGCAACATAAAAAAAACACTGTCAGAATTTCGTTTATTCCCGCTTGTAGTAGTACTCTGTTCGCAGTGAAATCGATAGCGATAACCGATACCGATAGAAGCGCTTGTCGCTGTGTGAGGAAAATGTACCCTTGATGCTTTACCATTTTAGGGGCAGGGAGAGGGGGTAATGTTGAAGTTACCTTGCCAACTCACCTACTGGACGTGTCGGAGCTTTCAGAGACCGTCGGCTTGCGAGGCGTCAGCTCTTTCTTATCACAATCCGGGGTCTGCTTTCCCTTTTTCGCCACGGGGCTTCGCGACCGAGATCTGTAGTTGCGCGAGCGAGACCGATGGCGGTAGTCCCTTCTCCGAGACCTGGGCATTGACGACCGGTAGGGAGATCGACGGTAGGGGGAGGGAGACCGCCTATATGGCCGGTAGCGGTCGAGCGAGCGAGACCTACAGCGCGATCTCGATCTGCTACGACTCCGAGTGCGCTTCCGATAACTCCTCGAGTACTTTGATCGGTATCTCGATTTGGAGCGAGACCTGGAGCAGCGGTCGCGCGAGCGCGAGTGTCTGTCAACGGATTTTGAGTCTTCAGATTTCCGCTTGTCGAGTTTCTTTTCCGCTGCCTTGTCCTTCCTGGCTGGACTCTCTTCGCTTGAGACGGACATGTCTGAGACAGTTCTCTTTCTTATGCATTTGGGTGGACGCACTTTCACGTCTGCCGGTTCCGGGTCGGGTTCGAACGTGGAAAGGTCGTCAAAGTCGTCGCTTGGGTCAGTTTGCACGTCCATGCTGGTAGCTGAAGGCTTTGGTCGGTTTTTCTCCAGATGCAGTATTATTTTGTCTTCTCCGTGTTCGGTTTTAGAGTCGTAGTGGCGGACGATTGCCGTTTTTATCGAGTTAGATTTGAAAAAGGACTTTTTCTCGACAGTTGATGAGGATTTGCGCGAAGGTTTGCGCTCTTCAGGTTTTTGTTGTTGTTGATCCGGAGCCTTTTTCATGACAACGTCTTGTATGCTGGCGAAAAGAGAATTGCTGCATCTCTTGTCGACTTGCTTGCCCACGCTTTTCAGAGTTGCCGTGATATCCTTGTACCTTTCCTTGTCGATTTTAGCTTCTGTATTCGGTGAAACGTTTCGGTCTTTGCTGGGACTCTTTGCATCGTTTTTGACCGGATCAAACACGTTTTGCTTCAGTACGTTCTCTGATTTCTTTATCCTGAAGTTGATCAGTGATTTGTCGTGGGTTGGCGACTTCGGTTTCCTTTTCTCTTCGTGTTTGTTTAGCATTTTGAATATAGCTTCGTCTGTATTTGTTCCGACGCTAACTAGGACTAGTTCTTCGTAGTCGGTGTTGCTTTTTGGCTTTTCGACTAAAGGCGCGACGTCAGCCGGCGCCATGCCGACGATTTTCAACATTTCAGCGTCACTGATGAGCGGTTGCAGTTGTAAGTTATCTACCTTTGGTATCTTGCTCATGACTATGTCCTCGTCTCTTTTCCTAGTCGCTTCAGCCTTCTGCTTCTTTGTGTTGGCGAGGATCTTTCTCGAAGCGTCTCTTATAGGATCGAACAACTTCGGCCCTTCGATTTCTGGTGTAACTTTAGCTGCCGTAACTTCGCTTTGGGCTTGTTGGGTCTTTATCGAATTGGTCGCTTTGTCAAATATCAACGGGATTGGTATGTCAGGGAATATCGCTTCGGGGCTGACGGTTCTTGAGCTGCCGTTCGAGTTGGCCCCTTCTCTTCTCAACTTATACTCCTGCAAGTTGAGTTTCTTCTTTAAGGGTTTGGTTTCGACGTTTGGTGTAAATGTGGCGTCGTTTGGTTGTTTATTTTCGTTGCTTTCTATCGTTTTGGTTTCGGGTTTCACTATTGTAGGCTCGGGGAGGGCTATGTGGATGTCCCGTTTGTTTTTAAACAGGGCTGTGTAGAAATCTTCTTTCGATTGACCGGATTCTTCTTTTATAACTGCGCATTCGCTTTTCGCTTTGTCGTTTTGGATTTTCTCGTCACTAACTAATAGTTTTGCATTGCTATCTTGCTTCATGGGTTTGCTTTCATCTTCCACAACTTTGCTTACACTACTCTTGACACTGTCATTGTTCTTAGTAATTTTTTGAGAGTCTTTTTTGTCATCACTTTCTATTTTAAGTATAACTTTAGACTTATTTTTAATAGTTAACTTAATGCTACCACTGGAACTTTGACTACAATTATCACTTGCTTTAGAAGCGTTATTTGACATCACAGAAACGTTGCCCTTCTCTTTACAACTAACATTGGCTACACTGGGTATAGGGGAAAGTTTCTTCCTGTGGTTAGAGAGTAAGGGTGCCTTCGCACTTGGCTTCACACTAGTTTTATCTTTCGCGCCACCGTTACTGTCATCGTCGTCGCTACTCAGGTGATAGACGACCTTTTTGTTTTTGCAAGACCGGTGCCTTGAGCTTAGTATTTTATTGTTACTTGAGAGCACTTCGGGTTTGAGTAGAGATTGCCCGCCCTTCAAGGGGGCAGGAAGACTGTGGCGCTTCTTCGGCGAGCAATAGTCGTGGTCAGAGTGCACGGTTTGACTCGTCTTTTTGACCGAACTATTGCTTGTTGGGGTCGACATCTGGAAGAAATCGATAAGGTAGAGAACGGTCTGGAAAGACGACGGCGTTAAGGGCTAAAGTGGCTTGTACTTACCAGTATGTGTCGCATTTTGTTCTTGTTTAGTTGCGCCGCGGCGTCCTGCAGCCGCACCCCGCTCGGCAAGCCATTGCCGACCTTAGTTTTCGCAGCAGCTTCTATTTTGATCGGCAGTTTCTTCTTGACGTTTGTGTTGAACTTCTCGGTGGCTTCGAACTGTTCTAGGAGAGCACCCACGTTGGTTGCCTCCAAAACCGGTATCACTGTGTCGTTCAAAGATTCTACGTCGACGAAATCGTCTACCTCTACTTTTGGTTCGACTTTCTTCGCTTTCACTTCGGTGGCTGGCTTTTCTATGCAGAAATCGAGGACTGTGGAAGCTTTTGGGGCTGGCACTTCACTGACGATGGGTTTAGTGACAACAAGGTCTGAAACATCTATTTTAGATTCGAGGGGGACATCAATTTCCATGTCTTCCTGACTCAGATCATCTATGGGCTCTTCTGGTGCTTTTTCCGAACCAGGTTTGCTGGTAATCAAGAAACTATTGACGTCCTCTTCTGTCAACGTGCGAGGGTTATCATCACTGTTGTTTGCGTCCTCTTCTAGAGGCATTTCGATATTCTTTACGGGCCTTCCTTCGTCGAATGTGAAGTCAGACAGATCTAGGTTCAAATCTTCAAAGCTCAGGCTGGTTTTGGCATCACAAGCGTCCAAGTAAGAGAAGTGAGCTGGCGAATGAGGTAGCGAGCACGATCTTTGCATGGACTTGGTTTGTAGCTTGGGACAAGGCATGTCTTCTAGAAGGAACCTCTTTATATGCTCGATATGCGGCAGTATACTGGCGTCCGTCGCCTCCTCAGACTCAACTTCTTTAGTTTCTTCTTCCACTTGCACTTTAACTGTCACTGGACCGTGCGGCCCTTTATCAAAAAACTCCTCAACATTCGAAACAGGCTCGACTGCATCTAAAATGACGGGCTCCGGTTCTACTACTTTGTGGTTTTTGATAAAGAACTCGTCAACATTTGGCAACTGAGGGAGATCTTCTGCTTCCTCTAGAGACTCGCTGTTGCCATTGCCGTTGTCTTTGATGAAGTACTCGTCCACGTCAGCGACGACTGGTTGATCTTTGACTTCGAGTATTGCCTCGTCGATCTTTTTCTCCTTTATGAAGTATTCATCGACATTCGACACGACTGGAACGTCCAAATTGATTCCTAAGCTGTCGTGTCGCTCGCGCACGGTGCCCTCCCTATTATCCGCTTCCTCAACAACGTACAAGTCCCCATCCTCATCGTGTACCTCTTCTTCTGGTATGGCGTAATCTTGCTCATCTTCAGAGCCTTCTAGGTCCAAGTCTGGGTGGACGGCGTAGACTTGGATGATCGGCCCGTCTGTACCAGGAGCCTCATCGTCAACGACAATCTCGTAATCGTCATCGCTGTCCCCGACCATCATTTCTTCGCCATAGTACTCTTCGTGGGCCAGTTCTGAGGACTGTGCCTGGTCGTAGGCGTCTGTGGGCTCATGCTTAGGCTGAACGGCCTCTGGTACCTCGTCGTAGTCTGAGCTTGAATCACTAGAGTCTTCCTCGACTTTGCATGCCCCGTTTGTCTGAAATGAGGAGGCCCGTTAGAGACAAAAATACTATTTGAGAAACTGTCAAAAACGACAAGTAAAACGTTTGGTTTCACGCACTTTTTCGCGTTTGCGAGTGGGTGTAATAGAACATTTTTAGCGCATTCTGTGTGTTATTTCAAAAATGTTAATAAATGAGTTACTTTAAAATCTAATTGATTAATAAGGGACCTAAGTTAGTGACTATGGATTAATTTTCGCGTTTGCGACTGGGTGTAGTATAATATTTTTAGTGCATTCTTTTTTTTACTTTAAAATTTTTCATAAATACAGTACTTTAAAATTTAATTGATTAATTGGGGACCTAAGTTAGTCACTATGGATTAATTTTCTCATAAAATATATGGTTTAATTAAACTAAGATTAAACTGTAATAGACATTATGGTCAACAGACACTACTCACACTGCCATTCTGTTTACCCTTCCACTCGTCCCCCTCAAACCCCTTCGCTGGATACTCAGGGCTATTCTGATTGCAGCTGCTCTCTGAGGAATAGGACTCGGAGGTGGACGTCCGGTTAAGACGGTGGATCCTGTAGCGGGCCTGGTGGTATGTATTCAGGATGTGGGACTCCATGTTACCCTGGAAAGAGGAAAGAGGCTATCAAAATCAACTCACTCTAACACTGACTAATAGGCAATGGAGAGCTTAAACTTAGATCTATCTAATAATAAACAGAAAGAAGCTTGCACCTTGCACCACATTTTTGTGGAAGGAAGAAGCCTCAAAATAGCCACACACTTTTATTATTATTTGTGACCTTACGACGACTAGGTTATTGACTAGTCAATAAACAGACACTTCCTCAATAACATTTTGCTCGCCGCATACAAAGAACTCTGAGAATTTGACATTGTTAAAGCAATAAAAAATTGTAATTGATTCCTCAGAGAAGTGCAAATATTTATCTTCCAAAATGACAATTTGTCAGATAATATTGCTTTTAAAAAAAGTTGTTTTGTAAATAGACAATGATGTTGGAAAGAAGCAGCCACCACTTCAAAATGAAGTGACACTGGCCATTGACAAATGACAATTTTTTTATGCCAGAGTGATTGAAAATTATGTCAAAGTGATAATGGTTTGACACAGTTGGGAAAACAACCAAAAAAACATAGAATTATATTAAATATGCAGATTCTATGCAAAAAAAAAACGATAAAATACTTTAGAAAAGTTATAAAAAGAGGGAAGAATCTTGAGCCATCATCATGCAGACTGTACAATCAGAGTTGACCATAAAATTGGAGGTAAGCTTTGCATATGCCTATATTGTTGTTATGGCCCAATGGTCATACAATCTCATAGAGCCATCGTATTTGTTCTGTTGTTAAGCGAGGACTCAAACATTTCTATCATCCAACAAAATTGCATCACATAGCATCATAGTACTACCATTGACCAAGTAGAATGGGCCTAAAAGTGTGTGTCTTAACCTTTGCCACAAACTCGGGAGTGCATTCTGCTTGGTGTTAAAGAGTGTTAAGATAAGTGTGATTCAATGTTTTTGTAGGCTGCAGAGTGATCTGAGAGAGCAGTCTCATGCAGGTTTAGGTAAATCTCAGTCCTTAAGCCTCCTACTTACTCAAAATATGTTATTGTGATGCGTCTAGTGACTAACCTGTAAACACTATGAACATTGAATTGAATCAATCTGTACAGTCAAGTAGATTTATCCCATAACAATGAGCACATGTGTGTGCTGATACAGGCTTATGTGCCGTCATTTGCGTCCACCTTTATTTGCGTGAATAGTGTGAGTATAGACTTATTCTTAAAATGTAGCTACTCTGAAATCAGTTCCTTTGCAATTTTAAAGCCATTTACACTAACTGGAGAACTTTCAATTGAACCATTAATTTTAAAACATGAATCCATGTTTAGGCATTAAATCAATTCACATTGGTCTTCCAAGGTTTCACACAGTAACTACATAGATAATGTGACCACAATGGTTTCATGATAATATTTAGGCATACCTATAATTGTTTTTGTAAATGATTTTATGGAGTACCTAGTGACAACTCAGCTTTTATTAGATGTTGAAGTGACCAAACAGACACTGTAACGTCTGGAACCCATTTAAGGTTCAACTAAAGTAGCCGGACGGGAAAGCTCATCTTTCAAGTTTTTTCAATTTTGAAGCGAAACTGACCTATTTTTGTTCAACGATTTGTGTTTGACGACAATAAACATATATAAGTATGAATAACAATAATAAAGCTGATTCGTTTTTTTGATCCAACAACAAGTGGTACTGCCAAAAAAACTAGTTTAACCAGATCACACAATCAGCTGAATTAGGTATTGTTGTTTTTTTGTTCAAAATAATGAAAACAATGATAATATTATTATCATGAAACAAAAATCGCAGACGAAAAACAGCTCAGTTTAGCTCCAAAATTCAAAAATCTGTGAAAATTTTACTAATCCCGCCACATGCCTACTTTAGTTTACGCTTAGGATGGTGTGGCCCACACATTACCTTTCTCTCAGCCTTTTCCATGGGCAAGACAAGGTAAATACTTTCATCATCAATCACTTTTGTTCTTGCAACCAAGCAATTATTAATCATGAGTTAACATTATAGGTTAGAAAATAACAAATGATCTTCATATTTACCTACAACATGCTTCACCCAAAGTTCTCTCAATAGCAAACAGGCACCCATTTGAGTTGCATTGTATCTCTCTCTGGGTCACTCTTTATAAGCCGAAAGCGCCACATAGTCTATTACTTCAGAGGTGTCAACACCACATTGCGCCGATAAAGCTAATTTTGATAACATAACCCATCTGTCAGATTGAAGTTAACTGAGGGCCCAAATCACGTGGTTTTATTGTTATTGCGAATTAAATGAGCGTTCAGCACTGACTGCCGTACGAGACGATAAGCGTGCGACAAAACGGACCGTTATTAAATCTCGCGGTTTGTCGAAAAAAAAAACCCGCTAACCCGCTAAGGAAAAATTATAGGTTATGATCAGCTTTTGTACTTTTTTGGCAATAATGAAGAGAAACTGGAAGAACTTCGAGGTGATCAATGGTTTTCGCCTTTATTTGATAAGGTTTGAGTAACATTCAGTGTTATTAGTTGCAAATAAACATTGCTATCGCGCCAGAAAACGCGCGCTACAAATTCCTAACCTTGGTGCTGAAAAAGGTTGTTGCAAACTTCTAGTTCAAGGTCTCGTGAAAAAACTGAAGTCACATGAAAGCGTTACACAAACAAAACTGAAATATCATTGCGGCCCGCACATCAGGCTATTTTAAGACAAACAAAAGACAGAAAAAGCACCCACTAACCCTTCAACTCAGGTGACGGGTTTATCCATGTAAAATTTATCGCCGGCCACTTGCAACTCAAAAACACTTTACACTCAACACCACACCAAAAATAATACACTCCAAACACTAATAAACAGTTTTCAGTTCACTTTTTACACCTTTTCCTCGTAAAAACTGTTAATTTTCACAGAAAATATCACATGCTACGAACTTCACGATTTGCAAATTTCTGTGTTGCCCACAAATTAAAAAAGAACAGATGCGTTTCAAAACCTACAAACGCTCCGGCCATAGTGGAGCTGTCAAAGTGTCAAAAAATGGATACCTTTAGTGTTGTCGACAGTCAGTTCATCGATATCGATATGCTAGGGATGATTTTGTCGATACTTCTGTTGTAGCTCTCATATTACTTAGAAGTATTCATGAAAAGGCAATGAAGTTATCGAAATTTGTTTATTCCAATAAAAAATATAATATGACACAGATAAAAGCAGACCAAGTGACTCCACAAAATACATTTTAGGTTACAAAACTTACAAATACATAGTTGGAGCTTTAATATCAGCTACGGCCTCCTACCATTAAAAGTTGTGGAAAAATTAGGGTTTTATTTATACCTATAAAAGTACCATATTCCAGAAAAACGACGACACGGTTCTAATTTCTAGCAAAAAATCATTGCAAATGCAAATAAGTTTCACTTTAATAAGAATAGTTAGGTATGGTTGGGGCCACTTGGGGCGCATGGAATGCCAACAGCCGTCTGATTATTGTATCTTGATCCATGTTGATTTTTGCTTCTGGGGTGAGATACTGGCTTGCTCTCTAAATATACTCAACAGTCCATGTATTGATTTGTCGAAGACCTGAAATGAAAAAAGTTTCTTAGATATTTGATAGACTATGGCCTGGTTTCTGAGTTGAGAATTTTACTAAGCACATACTTACGTATCGCTCTGTCACACTCTTTTGTGAGAAATCTGCAGAGACAGGACGATACTTACCCATTTGCTTAGCAAAATTCTCAACTCAGAAACCGGGCCTATAGCAATTTTTACAGCGAGCGATAGGACCGCCGAGTTGATGTGCAGATGGGGATTTGGGATGAACCATACGCATAGGAAAAATAAATTAATTAATTAGACCACGATAGCGCGCGATACAATCTTTGATAAAGGTAAATAAAATACCTGCAAAGTAATTCAAAGTCATTGCTACAGCACAGTAAGTAAGTAAAGTAATTGTATCTTCAAAACCTTCAACCCGCCCCCAACTTGACCCACCAACATTTATGTTTCTGTAGTACAGCAAAGAATAATCTGATTCTAATTCTAGAGGATTAATTCGCGGGTTGTAGGAGAAAAACGAGGAAACCCCGGTTTAGTGCTCCTACTGGGACGCCATCGATCGCTATTGCGTTACAGACCCAGGCGTTTGATTGATAAAGGGTTGATAAGTTAGGTTAGGTGTGGAAAACCAGTTCAAGTACTTACGAATAGACAGTATGAGTCTGTTTGAGGAGTCTTTCATCAGATAATGGATAGAGGGTTTCAGTTAACGAAGGTTAATCATAAGAACCACTCTGCACATGAACTTTCCTTGTTAAAGCTTGATGACAATTATACGGTGTCTTTGAACGCACGAGTACACAATTAAGGACACAAACAAACACTATAACCCACGTTTCTTGTTTAAAAATACTTGTGAATTTATAAAAACCTGCAAACAACATTTACTCCCCGAGTTTACTCCATTTCCACCATCTTGACCACAGATTACAAAAAATGAAAAAATATGTTATATCGTCTGTGTTGGAGCGAACGACGTCTTGAATTTTTCAACCAATGGGAGGCGTTCACTAAAGACGGTCACTCGTGTATACGGCAAGACGATTGGTCCGGTTGATTCTAGCGCGTGGTGTTGCCATCTCTTCATTTGACACTTGCAAAAAAAAATGGAGTTTTGGCTGCGTTCCAAAGCAAACCTTTATTCATCGATTGTATTTTCTTTCAGTCGACAAAAACCTCATCGATGAAGCAGAACAGTGTAACCAGCGCAAAAAACAAATTATCAAGCAAAGTCGAGGAAGGAATACTCGGAAGTAGTAAAACGCAATCAACGAAAACCCCGAAAACCGTTGAAACAACAGACAGCAGCAAAGGACTTTCTGAACGCGGGAGCGACAAAATGTCTAAGGAAGATATATTTTGCTTCTGTACCGATGAGCCTGAAGCCCCTCCCTCGATCCCCACAGCCTCTCTTACTGCGGAGGTTCCAGCTTTTAGCACAGAAAAAGTAGAACAGCTTCTGAAAGAAAATGAAGAAAAGCTACGCAAAGAGTTCGAGGAGCAAATTGAGAAGGAAGTTAACAATCTCAAGGATAAGTTTGACATAATGTTGCAGTAAGTTGCCTTGCCCTTGCCACGCATGACCACATGTAATCTACGTACCGGCACAGAGGGAAAAAAGAAAGAGCTTTTTTCGCTGTCAAACAAGGTTCACGATTTCGCCGCTTCGCCACATTGGCGCTACTTTCCATGTGAAAAAATACTAACCTAGTACCCACCTATTTTGTGCGGGTGCTTGACTGCTTCCCAAATCTGCAGGATCTACTTATTTACCATTATAACCCGTGTCATTAAAGAAAACATTTAGGATGGACTTCAAAACACTCGCCCTCTCGCTCTAATTAATACAGACAAAGCGAAGCAACGCTAGGTTTTTAACTCCGTTCAATCAGCAGAGGTATAACTAACTAACTCTCCGAGCCAGCCATCATTCACCCACCATTCAGCGCTGTCAAACATGGTTCCAGATTGTTCCGCAGCGTCGCAGTAGCGCTACTTTCTATGCAAATAAGCGAGGCGAGGGCTACGGTTTTAGTGCTCACTAGTTGGGTTGGGGCCATTGTCGAGTATAAGTACTGAGCTTTTAAGGTCAATTTATAGGCACAACTAGCGCCGCCAATGAAAAAAAAATCATATGTATATTCTTTTTGGATGCGTTTTTTGCTAAAAACGAAGCATTAAGTAAATTATTTTTTAGGATCTAAGGTTTAGATTCCAGATCCTAGAACTTACGAATAAAACCCGCCGCCAAAAATGGCAATTTTTTACGGCTGTCAAAATTCGCTTTGCAAAGGTAAATTTTGACAGCCGTATTCCGGTTCTTCTATGGTCACGCCTGTAGGCGCCATCTATGAAATGCTTTGTGAATTTGTGCTGAAAACGGCTCATTCCAGCAACGAGCAAGTGCGGTCCTCCCTCATGCTGTGCGAGGCGCATCGGGAGCGAAAGGAGAAGATCCGAGCGCTGGAGAACCAACTGGAGAGCAAGAACCTGACCGGACTCATGTACGTGCTGTGCGCCGAGCGACGCAAGAGCAAGGTCGAGAAGCTGCGGCTGACTCAAGGTAAGCTCTAACAATCATTAAAAAAATAAATGAGTAAATTGACTCACGTTTTACTCCCAGATCACTCACTCACCCACCCGCTCACTCACTCATTCACTCACTCACGCACTAACTAACTCACTCACTCACTCACGCACTCACTCACTCACGCACTCACTCACTCACTCATTCACTCACTCACTCACTCACTCACTCACTCACTCACACGCTCTCTCAAAGCCTCCCGACAGAATAAAAGCTGGAGCTGACTCTTTTATGCACTCACTCTCTCACTCTGTCACTCACTCGCGCTCAATCACTCGCTCACCTCCACTCACTCACTCACTCACTCGGTCACTTAACCTTTTAGCCGCTTACTTACACTAACTCACTCACGCATTCACTCACTCACTCGCATACTAAATTACTTCCTCACACACACTCTTTCACTCACTCGCACTGACTTCAACCAGCTTCAAAGGAATTCATGACTTATTTGTTTCCCCACAGAGTACACCAGCTACATCCTGGCGCTCCAGGGCATCTTAGCGGAGGCGCAGTCGCTGATCCTGCGGCTGTCGCGCGGCTACAAGACCGCCACGAGGCTCGATCAGGAGTGGCGGGACAAGATGGGGACCGTGGTCAAAGAGGTGCTTTAACTAACCTTTAAATTCACTGCTTTAGAATACCTGCCCCGAAAGAAGAGAAATCGCACCGCCTTTTTTTTTTCAACGAAAATGTCTTGAAAACGTTTATGAATGTCAACACGAAATTGGCTGTGTAGAATAGTGTAGATACTTAGCTCTCACCTAATTCTAGGGTTCTACCCGTATATGAGCATTTTTTCGATTCGTTTAGTACAGTCGGCCACAGTCTCAGATACCCCTTTTTGTTCGATTGGCGCCCTTATGCCGCGCGCGGTAAGAGCTGCCATGGGGTATCTGAGATTGTGGCCGACCGTACCTACCTATAGTTTATCTACTGTTATAATATGACGCCCTGAAGGAATCGACTTTGTACATTTTTCTTTGCGCGCGGGCTATTCACTGGGCATGCACTTCAATCTTGAGTCTTTTCTACCTGATGATGATGATCTCTCTCTCTCTCTCTCTCTCTCTCTCTCTCTCTCTCTCTCTCTCTCTCTCTCTCTCTCTCTCTCTCTCTCTCTCTCTCTCTCTCTTCTTGAGAGTCTCTGAGTGTAGGTCTTTTCCATTGCACTCCATTCTTTACGGTCTTGGGCTTTTCTCATCCAATCATCTCCTGGCTCTTTAACCAGGTCGTCGGTCCATCTTGTCGGTTATCTGCCCACATTTATACTCCCCGTTCTGGGTCTCCATTCCAGTAGGTACCTTTTACCAGTACTAGATCTGATGACTATGACTTTTTTTTTCCTTTTCTCCAGTTCCAGAACTTCGTGTGCCACTACGAGGGCGGTCCGCCGGACATGCACCAGTATCTGTTCGACGTGCCGAAGCTCATGCAGGTGGAAGCCTCCACGGAGGACGATATGCTGGAGGACTCGTGCCCGGACGATCAGGTGGAGGCTGAGGCGGAAGCTGAGGGTAGGTTTAATTAGAATTCAAGAGCATGATCACCCGCTCAATATTGAGGATGATTTGGAAGAAGACGGAATTCAATGTTCAGAAATAAGTATCCTGATATTTCTGAACCTGAACATCCTTCTTCTGGAATTTCCTGGAATTCCCTGGATGAAGCCAGCGTTCAAATACTGTCTCTTGCCAAACATATTATAATCTATCTGATTAAACTATGGAGCTGATGGCCAACTTGGACCCCAAGAATAAAATCACCCATCGTCATCATCATCTTTGATCCTCCACATTCAACTTCTTCAGGTAATTTTATGATGGGGCCACCAAATAAGAAATAACGGCCCATCATCCCGATCTATAAGGCAGATATTGTTACGCTTGGAAACCAGCCGAGTCCCAACCAAATATCGTTAGAAGGTTGTACGTTTTAAGACGAAACGCGGGTAGCCGCTGCTCCATTCAAAAATACAAAAAAGGAGACCTGTTTCGTCCCTGGATAATTATTTTAGAAAAAATATATTTATGCCATCCAATTTAGTATGTACCTCTGCCATGTCCCTATGTTTTCCTTTTTTATTAAGTATTTTAATTATATTAGTAAAATTTATTTAAGTAATTAAAATAAGAAAAAAAGGAACATAGGGACATGGCAGAGGTACATATAATATAGATTGAATGGCATGAACATATTTTTTCTAAAATAATTATCCAGGGAGGAAACAGGTCTCCATTTTTGTATGGAGCAGCGGCTACCCGCGTTTCCTCTTAAGAGCTATTTCTCCCGCAGAAGAACAAGAAGACGAAGACCAGCCGTGGTACAAGCGGCTGGACACCAAGGACCGTCCGTTCGTGGTGTACGGCGACCTGTCAGAGTTCACGGCGCCAGACCGACGCGAGGTGCTGAAGAAGCTCAAGGCCGCCAACGCCGACGAAATGAAGGTGCCTAAGAAGTGGAAGGAGTATGGTACGTCTTATGACCACAAAACACAATTACTCAAGAGCTTAATATATGACACTAGCTAGTACCTAAACTACCTTTGCATCTTCAGGGTGCATTCTAATTCGATACTGATCAATACAAACTATTTGTACATACCTACTAGGTGGCGAAAAAAATGGAGCGAAAAAGATATCAACTGTTTCATACATTTGGCGCAGTACTGAGTCGACCTTTTGTATGGAACAGGTGATATTTTTTTCGCTCCATTTTTTAGCCACCCAGTAAAACTTGTTTGTATCGATCAGTAGACAGCCTATACCTAAAGTTCCGCTATCGACTTAAAGTAAACCTGTAGATGATCGTACAGTGGCACCTCCAGTTCGAACATTGGATGGGTGAAGAGACCACTAGGAAGCTGCTGGGTCTTGGACATGCTTAGATAGATTAGGCTTGCTACCTGTACGTACCTAGCTAGAACTATACAGGATGTTAAAGACCGCCAACAATGCGGAAATCCAAGTATTGTCCTCATCATAACGAACATTTTTGCCCAAGGAATTATGGCTGGTAAATCAACGGTTCCCGAGATAATGAGGTTCAATGTAGCTAGGTCTGATTATGATTATGTAGCTAGGTCTAGGTTTAAGGTTTTAGTTATAGTTAGTCATAGAAAGGTGAGTGCTGAAAAACAGCGTCGTCAAAAAGCGTGAACCTAGTACACGAAACTCTGACGGCACATGCTGAGCACGCCACCTTTTACCTCTTACACAAGTTAAGTTTCATAATGTAAATAGCCATTAAGTATTCATAGTTAACTTTTTTATGTGCATTGAGGTAATAAATGTCTTTTATCTTTATCTTTATCTTTTATCTTCAAAGACGGACTCAGAAATCAGTTAATATTTAACATTTATTTTCAAATTCAAATTCAAATTAATTTATTGGATAAAAAGCGGTACATTAAAAACAAAAGAAATACTTATCCTAAAGTAGATACGGTATGTCTTAATGGAAAAGTTGGCAACTACCACCTGCACTGGCCTTAGCGGCCGTATTGCAGAATGGCAGTTGTGTAGAGAAGTGGCCCAATGCACTTGGGATAGATATCCTTGAGAGTTCATTGAGTAACATTGCGTAGTAATTAAGTGACTAAGTACAGTTTTGCTTTCGGATATGCGCTTGCTCATCATCCCATCAGCGGATTCCGGTTGGACACCATTTCAGTGTCATTTTGGACCTGGCACACCATGACTAGAGTGCGTTTCACGAAAGAGTTCCCTTGACAAAACGCTTATTACAATGTAATAGGGACTATTTTTGTTCAACCCAAGGGAATTCTTTCGTGAAACGCACTGTAAGTCCTAAACCTACCTCTTCCAGCCTTCAACGAGATGTTCGTAAAGGCTGTCTGTCCCAACATCGACGCTATAAAGGACGAGTATCTGCAATACTTGCCCACGGACAAGTGGGAGTGCCAGGCCGGACGGACACCGGAACTTACTAGCGTGAGAAAACCCATTTTATATCTCTAACTCTATCTTCTCTTCATCTCTACATAGTATAGTACAGTCGGCCACAGTCACAGATACTCCATGGCAGCTCTTACCGCGCGCGGCATAAGGGCGCCAATCGAACAAAAAGGGGTATCCTAGCGTGTGGCCGACTGTACAAAAACCAAGTCGCTTTCGGCGTCAGTCTGTTTATCCGCTAACTACTCCTAAACCACGCAACGAATCTTTTAGTTGGATATTTTTTCACATAATGTTCATACAAAGTGTTACAAATCATCCTGACTCTTTTTACAGGGTGTTTTTGCTTTTGGTATTAGCTCAAAAAGAATAGGTTTGTGTGTGTAGCTAGCTTTGAGTTGTTAAAATATTGTGATTGTCAAACGTCATAGAGCAAAAAAAAATGGCTTGTCCCTATCACCGGTGCTATTACCCTGTAAAAAGAGTTTTGTAACACCTTGTATAAGTAGATTACTTATAAGATTTTTTTCAGACGGAGAGCAGTCGCCACAGGATACAGTCTATAGATATGAAAGGCAACAACATGGGATCAATATTGAGGATCATGTGCGTATCTGCCTTGTACGGTAAACGACACACTGATGTTACCGAACAAGGTGTATCGGAGTTCTTTTTTTTCTCTGTGATCGGTGCAGTGCTGGATTTACCAATAGGCTGAGTAGGCTTAAGCCTATGGCGGCAGATTTTAGAGGGGCGGCAGAATTGGGGCATCTTTAAAGATCTTACATAATATAAAAATATGCATATTAAGTAACTATACCTACTTAAAGTCAGTTTTCCTTTAAGCTCAAAGAGGTGACGAGAGTCAAAAGATTAGAAACTGGTCGAATAGGGATTTTTCCAAGTGTCAAATTTGACAGCGATTCGCGAATTATCGCGCAACTAAATCTGTGGTTTGTATGGAAACCACAGATTAATAGACTGATTTTGACAGTTATTCGGACTATTTTTGATGCCTGGAAAAAACCCCATTGGTCGGTCGGTAGGGGCGGCAAAAATTTTAAAGCCTACTGGCGGCAAATGTGTAAATCCGCCACTGGATCGGTGTCACATAAAAGTGCGTCATCCGAGCAATAACCCTCCTTTGGGCAATCGGGTAAAAAGGGAGTTTTCGGCGTACCTACTTGCCTCGTGTTAGAATTTTTCTTTTAATTTTTCAAGCCGCTTGAAAAAATTAATACCTACATTAAATTGTAAATTTTACAGATCATCATCAGTTGCCAAGAAGCCTACAACAAAGACAATGCTACTTGGAGCAAAGGATTCTATGGAGATTGCCTCTTCTACCAAACTATTGGTAAGAATGTGACATGCTTAGGCCTTTTTTACAGGCCTACAATAATCTATGTCACAAAAAAAAACAATAACACAATCGGTAACGCTCACACACACACACACACACCCTCACACACTCTCGAACACACCCTCTCACACAAACCACTCCGGGCCATCTCCGACCCAAAGGTCCCCATAACGACTACAAAGGTATAAATGTACACCGAAGTGGATTTTGGCCTCCCCAACCAAAAGACGCCATCTCTCTCTGTCCTGCGCCTGCGCCGCTTCCTTCCAGTCTTTCAACTGAAAGAATTACCTACTTTTTCTATTTATTCTGTGCCCTAGTGCAAATGCCTATGTAATAGTTTACTTTTGTCCTAATGTACAGAAAGAGCGAAATGCGAGCATAAAGAGTCACCAGGATCCTGAGAGCGTAATACTGGATGTCAGGAATCGAAAGGTAAGATGGAAAGGTTGGATGTATGTAGGTACTTGTGTATAAGATTAGTATTATAATGAGCGCCACGCCAACAAACTGCTCTGCAGTTTGGCGAAAATATGTAAACTTTTTGTATCCTTGTAAAAAGTAAGATGTAGCCTGTCCCACTAGCTGGACAAAGCCCACCGATCCTTACCTAGATATTTTTTTACAACTAAGTTTGGTATTTTTTCAGATGTCTTTGTTTCAAGATATTTCTGAGGACGACTCTATTGTATCAGGGTAAGTTAGATTTTAACATGGTAAAGCACTAAAGTAGTAGAGTTCTTATCCCCTTACGCTTATGAGTGACTTTGTGGTGAATATGTAAAGGGGATCTGCTGATTGCCGTTTGCATTTTCAGTGTGGGAGCCGAACAGGGCGAAGAAAAATATGAAGAAGAAATGAATTTAGGGTACGTACACACCTTTTAGTGTAAGACACAACGCCGTCAAAAACACACAACGCCGCCGGCGGCGGCACGGGCCGCCGGCTTTTACCTGGCGTCTATACCACCGACCGACGACATACCTAGCCAAAGTAGCCGGAAAACAGTGGTTGCGCCTGGCGCAGGATCGTGAGAGGTGGCGTGAGCATGAAGAGGCCTTTACTCAGCAGTGGGTGCTAACAGGCTGATGATAATGATACCACCGGAACATGCCGCATCAACTTGCACAAAGCCGCCGAGCATCATTCCAATTGTGACAGTCGTGTAAAACGCTAGTGATTGCGCACTTTGTGATTGGTTTGCTTTGTGAACTACGATGAACAGCGAAGACGTCAACCATGCTAACGTAGCTGTGTGTGTAGTTGGAAACCGAAATATAATTTCGATCCCTCTTTAATTCGTTGCTATTCTTGAACCTCAGGAGCAAAGTGCACGACAGTCTATCAATCCACCATAAGCATGCTCCTGTGGACGCTACGATAAACTTCGAAAAGGTGAGACCCTCTACAACAATACACCGTAGCCGCTACAATAAACCAAAAAAAAATGAGAATCTCTACAATAAAACACCGAAGACGCTACGATAAGTAATCTAAGAAAATGTAGAGCCCTCCATTATAACACCACATACTCCTGTACACGCTTCGACAAACTGCAAAAATGTATAAGTTGAGTGTACCTATGATGTACCAATTTTCACAGAAGATGTATTTATGTTACCGCTATAACAACAAATATTAAAAAAACAGAATAAAATAAATATTTAAGGGGGCTCCCATACAACAAACGGGATTTATTTGCCGTTTTTATAGATAATGGTACGGAACCCTTCGTGCGCGAGTCCGACTCGCACTTGGCCGGTTTTTTAATGAAATGTTATCTCTTTGTTGTCTCATTACAGACGTGCCCCGTAGAGGCTTGCCAGAAGCTGAAGGTGGACTCGTTCGTCCGCTCGCTGCCGCCCTACATGCGTGCCAGTCCGTTCCTGCACTTCGAGCAAAACTTTGACGACTACCAGTGTTGCTCTCCTGGTCAGTTTACCAACTAAGTTGGGAATCACTGGCTGAAGATCATGCCGGCTGCACTGCACGGGCGTGAAGATGAAACGTTGGCGCGATCAAGTTGACACGCTTCTCTGTGTTGTGTGTGACGTTTTTGAGACGAAAGAAGGAGGTCCTGTGGCAGGCTTTTCTCTAGGATCACTTGCCGAAGAGATACGGTCTGATAAAGCAGATAAATTTTAGATAAACGCGGAATCTACGGCTGTCATTTTAGGCCTGCTATAACTGGATAATACCTACTAACAGGGCAGGCCATTCCATTTTTAACGATTAGAGGAGCTGAATATACTAGTGGTTCTTTATAGAATACTGAATAAGTATAATGAAATTCTTAATTCATACACCGGCGGCATAGTAAGTATAATAATCATATTATCACATAACATAATCATAGCTATCATATATCATATGGTAAGCAAATTTTTATTCTTCCAGAACAACTCGCGCTTCTCATCCGCCGCATAGCCGAGAAGAAGAGGGTATCCATTGAATCGGCGACCCAAGAAGACATCCTGGCCGAATGGGTCGTGGAGACACCAGGAGTCTACACGCAGACCGGCGAGGGTGACGACAGATCTGACCCCGACCTGCCGCCCTGTACCTGCCGCGACCCCACGGCTGAGGGGATGATCCATAACTGTGAGAGAGCTTCATCATCATCATCAGCCTGTTGACACCCACTACTGAGTAAAGGCCTCTTCATGCTCACGCCACCTCTCACAATCCTGTCTCTCTTCCAAGCTTTCCTATATGGTGGTGTGGTCAGCCTTCCTAATTTTCTCTCTCCACTTCACCCTGTTCTTGGTGTCGTCTTCGGAGGCTCAGCATTCTATGAGGTCTTTCCTGACCAGGTCCATCCACCTGGTTTTCGGTCTTCCTCTGGATCTCTGCCCGGGTCCATACGCAGACGCAGCGATTTGTTTCCGATGTAGTCAGCTTTACCTCGCACAATCCTTTGCCTGACGCAAACACTGCTTTCCTGCTACTTGGGCTATGTCATCGGACCTCTGACTCTGACCGATGTCTGTCAACCGATCTCTTCCCCTCTCAAGGTCACCCATTCCACAGCGGTATTGGAGGGAGCTAATTTGCTTGCAATTGAATAGAACAGAGTTTGTATTCCTTGCGAAGTTGGTGACAAATCCCATCGACCGAGATGGGGAAATCATAGGACATAGGTACTAGAGGTTTATTTGGGTAGCATTTGAATTTGAATTTGAGAATAAGTAAAAGAAGGAGTAACTTTCCATTCACAGTGATAGACCTGTTCCCCATGAAGCACACACTTGACCACATCGAGCAGGAGTGCCTCCACAACGACAACATCAACTTTAACCGCTTCAAGGTCTTGGGCCAGAAGAATAACGGGAATGAGTAAGTACCTTCCGAGTAAGTGCGGTCGGCCACAGTCTAGGATACCCCATGGTAGCTCTTACCGCGCGTGGCATAAGGGCGCCAATCAAACATAAAGGGGTATCCTAGCATGATACTGTACAAGTACTGCCACAAAACTTCACCATGCTCGCGCAGAGAGAAGTACTACTCAGTACATAGTACACTGATTAAACAGATCGTCTATAGTGGCACATCAGCCTCGAGGGTATGTGACTTGTAACTGACAAAGCCCAGCCCCACTTCTGTACAATATTTCTAGCTACAGGCATAGGTCTTCCGCATTTAATCCGACCTAATTACTTTTTAGAAGAGAGACCTGTGGACCGAAAGACGATGTGAAGTTCAAAGAAAATAGACTAGACGAAATAAAGAAAATACTCCTCAAATACCCTGACTTGATGGACATCTTCCAGTCAACCCCTAAATGTTGAAATGAAGAAGTCAGTAACAAAATGGATCTTCTTGTTTATCTCCTGAAGTACGTACCTATAATTAGATCAAAATCTGCTACACCAGAAAATGCCTGTTTGAAATATGATAAATCAAACAAAAAGCAAAATTTTGCAGTATTTTTGTATACTTCTAAATTAAAATGTAACAAAGACTTTGTAATAAACTATCACATAATACAAGACAACTCATTTTTTATCCTAGTTTTAACATAAACGTTAACTTTACAAAGAAGTGAGTAAAAACTTTTAAAAATTTGCGGAGTTTTCATGCAACGTTGGTCTATTTCAGTTTAAATAAGTCATTTCCGTGCTCCAATAGCATTAGTGATAATTTTCAATTCTTTTTTAATCGAGTCAGAAATTGTTATGGTCTGGTAGCATACTTCTTGTTCGCTGTCCTTGAAATCATCAGCTTCATTTGTCAGCATTGTTTCACCTATTTCTGGGTTTTCTTCAGACTCCCTCCGTATAGGGGTTGGCTCTTTATCATCTTCTAATTCCTGAAACACATCCGATTTGACTCTGTTCACCTCCATCATAAATACTTCTGCAGATGGCGCGGCCGTTTCTGTGGATGCGTTCGACTTGACGGACACAGCTTTGATGACTTCAATTTGGTTTGAAAATACCGGTTTTTCCCGAGAATTTTTGGCCTCTAATGGGTTTAGCTCTAATTTAGTCAAGGACCCAACTTTTGATTCCAAAACAGTTTTAGGAAAATCGTGTTTATCCAGTTTTGTCAATGAACTCTGCTTGGACGTCTCCAGCCTGGGTATTGACGATTTGGGTTTCACTTCGATTTTGGTTACCGATATTTTAGGCTGCGACTCAATTTTGTGCACTATTATTTTGGGGGTCTCAATGTTAGTAACTGACAATTTGGTAGGAAAAGCATCAGGTATGACTTCCGGGAATTCTTCGAGTGGTTGTTCAGCTGACTTGATTGTAAAGGGCTTTATGATAGACTGCAGGTCAGCACTGTCATAGGGTGGAATGGGGTTAGACGGCACGGTAGGTTCGAAAAGTCCTGGCAAACACTCGACCTCTTTGCGACGCGATGCTTTCCTTTCAAGCTGTTTCTGCAGTTCTTCTATTCTCTCGTCCTTTAGTTTTATCATATTGTCTAAATGTTCAACCTGTGAACGTAATAATTATTTTTTAAAGATCACTTTAAAATGTTCCCCAGCAAGCATGGGTCAGTGCTTTAGAATAAACAAAAAATACCTAATAATAATAATAATTCTTCATTGTAAATCTTCTGTTACTTTTAATTCTTAATTTATTATTGAGATTAACCTCCTAAGCTTCAGTATCAATATTTCCATGATGCAAAATTCTCAGAATTCTTGCCACTCAGGCAGGTTACCAAAATCGACATTCTGCCTATTTCCAAAAAAACAAAAACAATAAAACATTCCTTTAAACCTTTATCTCCTCTTAGAAAAACCCTCCACCTTAGTACTCTACAATCTCTATACTCATGAAAACTCTTCAAACCAAAGCTCTCAATACTTCAAAAGGGTTTCTAAACTTAGACTTTCGTTAGCACTGCACATTTTGTAATTTGTCGGTGTAGCCAACTAGTTTCGGTTTTCATTCGGAGACCTTAATCATGGGGAACGAGACGGCCCTCGCGAGCCGTGGCTAGTCTCAACAAAATGATGAGTAAAACCGTGATTTCATAGCAAAAAAACTTCTCGAGGGTCGCCAATAACCTCACCTTTTGGCGCAGCATCTCTCCAGCCTCCCGCGCGTCCTTCAGCTCCTGCCTTATCGCCATGAACGACTCGTAGTTGACCACCTTCTGCTGGATCAGCTCGAGGACGCCGTTCACGCGCGTCTTCACCGGGACTACTAGGACGTTGTCTGACGGGAAAGTAACACCGAGCATTAATGGTCAAAAGTAACACTGAGCATTAAGGGTCAAAAGTAACACGGAGCATTAATGGTCAAAAGTAACATGGAGCATTGGTTAAAAGTAACACGGAGCATTGGTCAAAAGTAACACGGAGCATTGGTCAAAAGTAACACGGAGCATTGGTCAAAATAAATATGAAATATATTTATTTTGCGAATGGCATTGCACTCGAAATGCTATACTCTGAAAAATTCAGAGCAATGTAAACAGTTCGCGTCCGTGGAATTTCCTGAATCCACAACACGTGCTCTGTGGGTGGTGCTAAATGAACTGCAACCTCGACAGCCGAACGTCCTAAAAATTGTAACCTCTTGTTGGGCTATCTTGTACGCAAAAATGCTATCGAAAAGGAGATGTATTTAATAGATTGAAAGTAAACACATTGACCAGACGGTGTCTTTTGTCCTCGCGCGTCTTAGTTTGACTCCGATAACGGTGTTAAAATGTATGAAAACACATCACCTCTCGTATCGTCTCCATCCATCCTCGGTATCTCTCTCTCTCTCTCTCTCTCTCGTGTGGTTGGACATGGCTCTCTAAGATAGAGGTACTCATAAGTAGGATGAAAATGTATAATGTACGGTCGGCCACAGACACAGATACCCCATGGCCATGGCAGCTCTTAACGCGGCATAAGGGCGCCAATCGAACAAAAAGGGGTATCCTAGCGTGTGGCCGACTGTAGGTACCTTCGGCCCCGCAAGCCTCGTAGTAGCTGCCGCCGCTGGACATGTTGGTCTCGTGGTCTGTACTCGTCTTGTTCAGCTCCTCATCGTGGCGGATCTTCTCACGGACTGCGAGAAAAATAATGAATAAGTTAGATGCCTTTTAGAGAGCGCAATATAAGTACCAGTGGTTCGCCCCGAACTATGAACTCCTCCCGATGTTAACATAAAATTTTACATACAAACGCCGGATTGTTCCTGTAGACACGGAGAACTTCGCTCTCTCGTTCAAATATGGCGCTTTCTTTTTTACGGACACGCGTTGATGTCTTTTGCATCGGCACTATACAAAAGACATCAACGCGTGCCCGTAAGAAGGAAGTGCCAAGAGATAGAGCTCCGGTATATCGCGTGCTATCGAGCTCGGCGCCTTGATTTCGTATCTTGCTGTTAGATAGATTCCACCGCTTCGGAATCGGCGATTAAACGCCTGTGTTTCTGGATTTCAAACGTTAAACGTCGTAATGGTGCAATTGCCACAAAGTAAACAGAAAGCTTTTATCGGTGGAAAACGCGCCATAGATACTTTGTGGGAATTTCACTGTTTTGTGATCAGCAATTAAATGCCGGGTCTCGCTTGTCAAACGTTTGGTAAGTGAGATCTGGATTCGTGAGGTATTTAAATCGACGTTCCCTACAGTAAAAAAATCGATGGAAGGGTGAACTTAGCAGCTGCAAGCGATGGTGCATTGCTTGCGCGATCACTGCAAGATACATAATCAAGGCCCGGTAAAGACCTTCATGCACGTCTGCGCTGATCTATCCACGGGCCTATCGACACACTCAATCTTTACAATCACTAAATGCTACCTACTCTGACTACTTAGTAACACTAGATGCTTACACGTATCTTTGCAATTAGCCACATACATACAATGTACCCATCAAATTAATCTCGCCAGGAAGTGAAAGTGAAGGCAAGTAGGTACCTACCTAACGTATTCAAAGACACGAGGCGATAATAAAGAATAGGTTTCGTAACGATGAAGACTTACTACTAAATGCACTCTGTGCACTGTATATAAATATACTGCACTGTTGTATAATATATGCTAAAAAAAAATCATTTATTTTTTTTTTTTTATATGGTGAAAAAAAAATGCGTTTTCACTAAAGTCGTAGAACAAAAGTTGTTGGAAATCACATTAATTTAGAAGTTGGGGTGTCTGAGGTTAAAACCTATTTAAAAATTGCCCTGTATATAGCCTGTTACATTAACATGTTCTTCAAGGTATTACAAAAAAAGTCCTAGTACTCTGTCATAAGTAAGAGGGTCGTTGTTGAACGTATCAATACAAACAATTTGGCCAACTGCGAAGTCTCAAATAAAATATCAGCTACTCCATACCTTTGGTGCAGTAGGCATCGAATTTTAGTTTTTTTTTTTAAACTTTCTTTTACAGACATGTCATCCTATTGACCAGTAGGTTAAACCATACAAAAAGAGTAAGGATCTTTTGTAACACGTTGAAGAGACTACAGAGACTACCAACAAAGAAGATATACACGTACTACATTCTTCTTCTTCTTTGCGTGCCTCTCCACTAATGGAGGTTGGCCGTCAGCTCTTCATATTCTTTCTTGTTCTTTGCCAAGCGAAATAGATGTTCGACGCTGGCTATCTCCGTCCATTCCTTGATGTTTCTGAGCCACGACTTTCTTCTTCTACCAGCACGCCTCTTCCCCTCAATCTTGCCCATCATGATCACTTGAAGAAGTCAGTACCTGTCTGGCGAAGCATTATCTTCTTCTTTTTTACGGTTAACATGAGTTCTCGGGAACGATTGACGCGTCGTAGAAATTCCACTTTCGTGACTCTATGGACTCAACTTATCTTTCGGTAGCACCACATCTATACTACTTTACTTACCACTAATAAGGATACGCTCAATGACCCCTGCTTTACTATTTGCCAACATCTCCATGGTGTTGTTGCATAGAGTCAGTTTCAACTTCCTTAGTACCTGGAAGTGTAAAAATATTATAAACACTAAGCCCCAGTGGGTGGCAGCTTAAAATACGTTTTGGATAAGTCTTCTTAGACAGATAGATAGATAAGACGTTTACATCATATGCAGACAACATGAATTATGAAACAAATACACAGTAACACAGTAAATAAAACTCTTATAGAAGAATATAAAAGGTAGCCTTTGTGCCTGTGAGTGAGTGTGAGCCACAGTGATGTAAAAGGGCCATGCCATAGCTCAATGCATGGTAATGTGTATTTGCCTGAGAACAAAGCACTGATTTTCCGAGAGTAAGCGGTCGCTTCAAGCTTCTTCGTCCGCGCTTCGTTCGTGACCATGTGCTTCCGTTGGTATCAGTCTTCCGTCATATGAGCTGCCCGCTATTCAAAGCATTCGCTTTCTCTAGCCGCTGCCCTAAGTATCGCATCAGACAATGATCATCATTTTTTGTATTTTCTAAAGCACTAACCCGTGCTATACTTTATAAAGATTTTTATAAGGTTAAAAAATGAGGTTGGAAAATTCGCAAAGACAGTACTTGACTCGGTAGCTCAATTGGTAGAGTACCTGCACGGAATGCAAGAGGTTGCTGGTTCAAATCCTGTCCCGAGCGAATTTTTTTTACCTTATAAAAATCTTTATAATGATCATCATCTTTTGGATAAGTAAGTACCTATTTATTTTTTCAATTAGTCAGCGAATGGTGCAATCTGGGGGTTTGATTTTCGCCGAGAGCTACATCATCATTGCTAAGCTAACCTTCCTGTTGAGGGTCATCCAGTTGTTGAGCTTCAGCGCCTGGCTGTTCCGCGGCGGGTAGTTGTGCATCTCGACCAGTTTCGGATAATGCACCGCCAACATCTCTGCCAGGAGCACTGGAATCGGCATCAGCAATTTAGGTACAATTCACACCTCGAAAGAAAGATGACACTAGGCCGCACCTTTCTTCGTCCGCGCTGACGAAGATAAAGGGTTGCAGCTCTATTTTTCTCCCGCTATCGACGTCAGTCAGGGGAAAATCTAGCAATTGGTTAAAAATTAGAGGTGAAATTTTAAAAAAAGAACAAAATTAAATATCTTAGGGGTGGGGAATTTCGATAATTCCTTTCATAGTAGATATCTACTTCATACACACCCTGAAAATTACATATCTCTAGGACCAGCGGTTTAGGCTGTGTATGGACATTTGTACCTATAAATGATTTCAGAAAATTACCGGCTCATAAGTGGGGGCTATTTGGTACTCAATGAAATATTTGGCTGCATGTATTTTTTCTCCTAGCAATGGTAGAAAAAATCTGATACACTGGCATAAGATTTTGTTCTACCATTGCTAGGAGAAAAAATACATGCAGCCAAACCTTTTATATCTAAGCCCCACTATACTATACGGTAACGGCTCTTCGGCACACGTGCAGAGATGGGTAACGAACGACCCGGGTTATAACCCAATCGGTGGGTTTTAACCCACTTGGTACCTATTATCGCCCGGTTAAAACCCATTTTGGTGGGCGATAACTAAAGTCTGTTTGGACTGTTCTACTCGTCCAGTTCTACTGATAAAACTATTCGGTTTTCTTTTCCGTTTAGTTCTTTATTAATAGAAGTGATACTGTGAAGGTATTCCGGGAAGTTCTACGATATTAAAAAAATAAAACAACAACAATAAAATACCCAAACTGTCTCAATTGCAAATAAAAGTATGCCAATGAGTCCTAATCAACATTCTATTTGAAAAGTATCTCTTGGTAATTTTGCGTCAAACTTATATTTACGAAGTTATTTGAGGTTACGTGCTTTTTTGTATGGGTGCGAAAACATTTTATGACATTACTCTTATTCTTCACTTAGCTTCACTTTCTGGTTTTGAAAAACGGAGTAGGTATATTATTTACCACATTTCATCTAAACATACTACATGCCGCAAATTACCGCATTCAAAAATAATTGAATAGTTTATGTTTTATTGTGGTTTTTACCTTAAAAACTGTTATTTTTTTACTTTACTTGACTAATTTTTCAACAAAAGTTGTTCAATAATGTAGTTCTGATGTTTTTTAAGTTTTCACAAGCACTATACTTATTAAACTACAGTTTTAAGAGATTCAACGCCCGAAAAAACAACAATATAACATAACATTTATTGAATTATTTTCAAATGCGGTACTTGCGGCATGTAGTATGTTTAGATGAAATGTGGTAAATAATATACCTACTCCGTTTTTCAAAACAAGAAAGTGAAGCTAAGTGAAGAATAAGAGTAATGTCATAAAATGTTTTCGCACCCATACAAAAAATCACATAACCTCAAATAACTTCGTAAATATAAGTTTGACGCAAAATTACCAAGATACACTTTTCAAATAGAATGTTGATTAGAACTCATTGGCATACTTTTGTTTGGAATTCAGAAGTTTTTTTATAACCTGACATTATTCGTATTTAAGTTTCAACCAGCTTTTCTATCTGATGAAAATCGTAGCACATAAGCAGGTCATTTTCATAATCATACAATTTATGGTGGGAAATAAGTTACTTAAAAGTTTACAAAAATGTTTTAAATGTAAAAAAGTAACATTAAAACACAAAATATGTTATTACTCCAAAATGCGGTCCGTTGCGGTGTGTAGTATATTTGGGTGATATGTAGTAAATAATATACTATATCCATTTTTAAACCCAGAAAGTGAAGCAAGTTGAAGCAAAGAGTAGTTATAAAATGTCTACGCTCCTATACAAAAAAATCACATAAGCTCAAATAACTTAGTAAACATAAGTTTCACACAAAATTACCAAGACGTACTTTTAAAAGATAATGTTCATTAGAACTCATTGGCATACTCTTATTTGTAATTCAGAAGTTTTTTTAAACTTCGCGTGTCCACGCGATTCTATGAGATCGTTTTACTGTGCGCCGCCGGGCGCGGAGCAAAGCATGACGAGCGGCTCCCTTAAAGTCCATCCACTTAAATGGATGGTGCCCATACGTTACTGACAGTATGAGCACCCGAAAATCTTTTGTTATGCTTTATTATAATTGTAATAGTTACCAACCTTCATTTATTTGCTTACGAAAGAGTGAATTTTTGGGGCGCACTTTGCGCGCTCATCTGCTCTCACTAATGACTTCAGATTTCAATATTATGGTGGTTCAGACCGAACATAAAAACCAACGAATGCAAAACCTTCAAATATCTTTGTTAAAAATAAAAAGTGTTTTTACTAAAAAGCAATATGTCACTCTTACGGGGCTACTTGTCCGGCTAATCATTAGGGACCTCAGTCAGCTTTCCCATTAGTGGGTCTGGCAATGCAAAGATAAATAATTGTGGAAACTGAATGATTTTATGTTATACAAACTTATTTGATCAATTTGGGTGTTCCTGAAATATAAGGGAAAAATCTGTGATTTTTCGGCCCGCGTTGTTCGTCTTACTTACATGAAAAATGTCCATTACGATAATATCGTAAAAAATCGTAAAAAAAGTTTTAAAAAAGTGAAAATTTTAGTGCGCTGCGCTCCAGAAAGTGAAGCAAGTTGAAGCAAAGAGTAATGTTATAAAATGTTTTCGCTCCCATACAAAATAATCACATATGCTCAAATAACTAAGTAAACATACGTTTCACACAAAATTACCAAGACGTACTTTTAAAATATAATGTTGATGAGAACTCATTGGCATACTTTTATTTGTAAGTCAGAAGTTTTTTTAAACTATGCGTGCCCGCATGTCCGCGCGCTTCTATGAGATCGTTTCAAATTTGAGCGCGCTGCGCGCGCGTTTATATTTTTATACAAACAAGGTGGCCCAAACATTTATACGTCAAGCGAGAAAATCTATACAGCTGACATCAAGGGCTGCCCCAATTAATGTTATTTTCGAGAAAACATCACTGAAGTTGTATGGAAAAAAAAAGTTGAGGTCGGAAGGACTTTTTATTGACTTCAAAAACTTCCGCACAGCATTAGTCCTCAGAATGGCACAAAAATCCTGTCAGTTTAAACAACAAAACCTTACAAAACCTAACAAAAAAAACCGGACAAGTGAGAGTTTAATTCGCGTTGAGAGGTTTCCGTACAATGAGGAAAATCGAACGAACGAACGTAGGAAGATCTTCATACAAAGTCTACTAAGATACATTAATCGAAAGTCCGAACCATACCGCGATCCGCGATGTAGGACTGTGGAGCGATATCTGTTGACTGAGTTGAGGAACTAATGCTACTAGAACAAAATTAATATTTTCCTTAGTAAGTTTGTACACCATGAACTTCTTATAGGTTTTTTCTGTAATCTATGGAAATATACCTATTTAATTTTTTTTTTTCAAAATTTTAGGAGATAAGGGGGGTAATTTTTAATTTTCGCGTATTAAATAACTACAAAATTTTTCATTTTACTATTATAACAAAATATATGTTTGAGATCCTTAAAACGAGTCCTTTCATTTGATGTCACACGATATATTTTATAAAACTTTTTAGTGAGTTTCCAATTTACCCCCCAAAAGTGGTCCCCTTGTTTAAAATTTATTAATTTACGTTACACGTCCTTGTTTGGGTCACCGACTTACACATGTGTACCAAATTTCAACTCAATCGGTCCAGTAGTTTAGGAGCAAATTGGCTGTGACAGACGGACAGACAGACGCACGAGTGATCCTATAATGGTTCCGTTTTACCCTTTTAAGGTACGGAACCCTAAAAAATGGCTGAACATACATTGGGGTGATTCGGGTAGCCCTTGCTGTCAGGTATCTAGATTTTCTTGCTCGACGTCTATGTTTGGGCCACCCTGTATAATTCCAAACCATAGAATAGGCGGGCGATGCACGCCGAACTGGATTTTTGATAGCGTTATACGTTTTACCTCTTGTAACAGAGTGTATTTAGTTATCGCCCACCAAAAAAGACGATAATGGGTTATAACTGGGTGATTTGGGTTATAACCCGGTTTTAACCCAACTGGGTCGTTTGGGTTATAACCCACTACCCATCTCTACACACGTGTAAAGGTCGACGTACTGTCGTCAGCTGTACCTGCATCAGAGAAGTCGCGGTTGATTTTCTTCGTGGGCCGAGACAGCTTGAAAGTGTCCACCCAAGCCAGGACGTCCTCGATATCCGACAACGGGATAGGCTGGTCCAGGTTTGCCATTTTCAGCTAGATCTCCACTCAATTTAGCCTCTTGAAAATGCAGCACGGTGTACAGTGCGGTTGGTAACGTTCTTTACGTTTTGATTAGAGTTCTTTTACGTTTGTAAGGGATTTGTGACCACATTAATTTCGCATTGTCGTCGAATGTCATGGTGGCGTTTATAGTAGTGGCACATTTTTTTTTTTCATGGCTCTTGGTTGCTCAAAAGAGTTTATAATGCTGAACCTTCCTCCTTTTTTGAAGTCGGTTAAAAAAAGTTGGCTTATTGTTTTTACCCGACTGTCCAAAGGAGCACCCCTAGGTGGCTCCCCCACCTAGGCGCGTTTTTATCGGTCGATGCGTTATTGCGATAAATGATTGTCAGTACATTTTGTATTAGAATGGCCATGGAGTTACACACTGCTGCGATAATAACGCCGCAACGTTCCTAATACAAAATGTACTGATAACAGATATCGCAATAACGCAGGCGATATCATCAACCGATAAAAGGCGCCTGTGTGGTGGGAGCCTTTATTTCTAAAGCACTGGGCCCTTAGCCTGTAACGCAATGGCGGGTCAATGGCGTCCCGGCAGAAGGACAAAACCGGGCTCTCCTCGTTTTTCTCCTACAACCAGAGAACTAATCCTCTAGAATTAGAATCAAAATATTCTTTGCTGTACTACAAAAACATTAAAAGGACGGACAGCGTTAGCAAATCGTTATTGAATTCGTCACCTGACAGCCCATTTTGGCACCATTGTGTTACAGGCTAAGGGCCCTGCTATTAAAAAAAAACGCTCGGGACAGGTGTTGAACCCGCAACCTCTTGCATTCGATTGATTGCTTGGTGTAGGTTAGTGCAAACTTTTCACACCAGATGGCGCCTCCCGTCCATTATACGAGACCAGTTGAAGAAATTCGCATCGACCTTAGTTACTTGGCTCGGTAGCTAAAGCGCCTGCACGGTTTGCAAGAGTTGCGGGTTCAAGTCCTGTCCCGAGTGAATTTTTTCAACTTATTATAAATGTTCAAAAGGTAGACTTACCTAATGTACCTATACACCGTGCTATTTTAGTGGTTTTAAAGCCGAAGGTATTTTGTTGCACTGGTGATTCTGAACCAAATTACAAAATTTCATTCCAAAACACGCGAAAAAAAATTTACTTCTCCAAACAAATGGTGTCGATTGGCGAAAGACAATAAAATTGTACTGGGAAGTGTTTTATTTTTTCGCTCATTTTGGAGTAAAATTTTGGAGTTTGGCTCAGAATCAACAGTGCAACAAAATACCTTCGGCTTTAAAACCACTACTTAAAATAGCACGGTGTATAATTTGTGCCTGTTATATTGGAGTGTAGAGATTCTGCCGAAGCGTCGTCGTGATTTTGAGTGACGCACGCATTTTACACGATGTTATTAAAATTAACCACAAGCAGTAAATCTTTCAACTCCATCATAATATACATAGGTACACCACAGGTACACACATAGGAGGTGTGGGTACTCAAGTAGGTATAGTCAGCAAGTAAGACTTTACAGTTTTGTTGTAAAGTCGCCCATAAAGTAACAAAGTAAAGTGCAGGCGTGTAAAGGTTAACGTGCTGTTGACTGTACCTACTTAGAATACTCTCCATGAGCTCAAGTGGAAGAAAGCTACAATGTTTTGCTACTCCTTGCAAATGATAGCAATCATCGGACAAATCTAATATCAAACACCATCATAAGGTGGCCTTCCTAGTACTATCGTTTACGGCTACCAAAAGGGTCCAGCTAAGCTGGTTGTTTATAATGCAACATGCACTTTTTGATATCACAAATCCCATGGAAAGTGTCACTTTCTACTCCATTAGAGTCGCGCATGATTAGTTTTGCGAGAGAGCAACGAACATTTTCACAAATACTCGTAAGTACCGCGTCGCCTTTCAAGGAAGCACCTCATTTTCTTTTGCATACACGTTTCTATTTGACTCTGATGATGTAACGAAATACTTACTTACAGTGCTTCCTTTGGCGCTACAATCTTTTGTAGGCTTTATAACGATTTTTATAAGGTTAAAAACTCGCTCGGGACAGGACTTGAACCTGCAACCTCTTGGATACCGTGCAGGCGCTCTACCAATGGCCCTTTTATAACTGACAGTTAAAAGCTGAATTCAAATCCCTTGGTAGATGGCGCTCATAGGCTTGGCCATACAAGAACCGGATATGTGGCTCACTTTCAGAAAAAGCGAAATTTTACAGCCTTGAAAACGGCTCATTCAGCTACCGAGCCAAGTACCTAATTAATGTAAATTTTGTAGGCTTGTTGGTCTTGAGTTGGACTTGGCCTCCTCCACAGGAGTTTTCTAAATATTTGTTTGACAGTGAAAACAGCGGGAGGGAGGACAATGGACGAGATTGGCATGGGGCTGACGTGAAAAGAAAGAAGCCTATTCTGCTGCGCACACCGAACTTGAACGATGAAGTCTCATCTTTAGCGGCACGTATTGTAATCAAGGCCCGGATCACCACAGCACAGCAGCCGCAGCTGTGAAGCCACTAAAGTGACAAAGTGTCGGTCACAAATTCCCCCGCTTTCTCGCCCGAACCGACGAGAGACGTCGACCAACAAAAAGTGTTTATGTTTTCACAAGAGCGGAGTGTCAAGAGAAAACTGGGGCTTTAGCCTGTAACGCAATGGTGCCAAAATGGGCTCTCAGTTGACGGCTTTAATTAAGATTTGTTCATGCTGTTGGTCCTTTTAATGTTTTTGTAGTACCTACTGCAAAGAATATTCTGATTCTTATTCTAGAGGATACTAATCCTCTGAGGATACTAATCGCCGGTTGTAGGAGAAAAACGAGGAAACCCCGGTTTTGTCCTTCTGCTGGGACGCCATCGACACGCCATTACGTTACAGACTAAGGCCCCTGTTCGCTCGGAGGCGTTTTGTTTTGTTCGTACCGCTGCGCGCTAAAGTGTTTTGGCCGGATGCTGACTCTTTCAACTCGCGTAGCATGAGGCTGGGTTAGAGCGTATCCATGGGTTTATAACTCTAGCTATCCCGCTCTACGTCAAACAAAAGAGTGAGATACCTACATACATATCTTTAGTTATAACCCCCTTATGTACTGCATAATCCGGGCTCATGCTAAGCAAGCTGCAGAGGAATATTTATTTACATGTTCGGTTTTAAGTACAGCACCGGTTTTAGTAGACTTGTAACGTAGGAGGTACACACGACAGCACATCGACGCTTACACGCTAGCACTCTACTCGTTTACGTTAGGGGTGACTTTACAACAAAAGTGTACAGTCTGACATGCTGTCGTGTGTACCAACGTTACTGATAACCTACTTAGGTGGCACACACAACGGATTTGCGAATCGCGACTTGTTGAAAAACAATATTATGTCGAACGAAACCCCCTTTTTTATCGACGCCAAGTATACGAAAGTCTATTTGACCGATGGTCCATTTCATCAAGGGTCTGAGTCTGTAAACGCGACGGTGCCAAAATGGGCTCCCAGTTGACGGCTTCAATTACGATTTATTAATGTTGTCGGTCCTTTTAATGTGTTTGTAGTACAGCAAAGAATATTCTGATTCTAATTCTAGAGGATTAGTTCGCTGGTTGTAGGAGAAAAACGAGGAAACCCCGGTTTTGTCCTTCTAATAGGACGCCATCAACACGCCATTGCGTTACAGACTTAAGAGTTCCCTGTACAAGCGTGGGAACTCGGCGATAGCCAAGCGCGTGAAACACTGTTTTCTATAGCTGTTTCACCCAGAGCGAGACGGGGCGCGGGAAAAGTGAGAGGCAATGCGGCTGTATGAGTCTACCTGTGTGCGTGTCCTTTCACGAGTATGTAGTTGTAGACTGTAGTTGTTATGTATTAGATCTATTTTCCCAATTTTTTTTGTATTTCAGCTGCCATTTCTACATTTTATTAGCTATTTCAGAAATCTTTTTTTTTTCTGACACGTACAATACATTAATGATGTTCTCAAGGTAGTTAGACTCCAATAGACAGTGTAATAATGTAAGTAAATAACAGCCGAAAGTAACCCCTTTCTCGGCGCGAAAAAAGAATCGCACTAATTTCTTTCATGCTATTTTTTTATTATAAAAAAATATTTGCAAACCTCCGTATTGGTCATCTGCTGATATAAACGAAGTTAAGTAAAGTTTCAGCAAAATCAAGCCTGTTCTTTAGAAATTAAACCTGAACTATGTTTGTATGGGAAAACGGTGCTCTAGCGCCCTCTTAAGCCCTTTCATTTTATCATCATTTCACTCATTTACTTAAAACCGAACGATCAACTGTGCGACAATAAAATCACCGACAGCTGGCTCGTCGATTTCCTCCTCACAAAAACTCTTCAAAACGATCAATAACAATAAAATATCTTCGAGCTTTCTCCGACTCCGCGCCTCCGCTACGGCCAAACACTCCTACCCACAAAATTTTCCTACTTACGAAGTTTTCACGGGCCGCAAACTCTACTACCATGGAGTTAAGGCATCAAATCCCATGGCTTCATGAATATATTCCATTGTATGGTAAACACTGCAGCAAAATGACAGAGCATCATTACTACCAGTGAGCATTCAGCGATCGATGGTGAAACACGTTTTTTTTTTTTCAATCCGTTTCAATTCGATAGTATAACTTACCTAAATTGAACTTTCGTGTGAATAAAGTGTTTTCGAATCTCGAATTGATTTGGTCATCAGACTTGTTAATTTTATTGACAGGTGAGTCGAAATAATTGTGTAATATACCTAAGAAAATATAAGTTGGAAAAGTTTGTTTAAGTCAGCAAATAGGTACGGTGGGCCACAGTCACAGATACCCCATGGCAGCTCTTAACGCGCGCCATAAGGGCGCCAATCTAACAAAAAGGGGTATCTTTGTATGAGGCCGGCTGTACCCAGTTTATTTTCACACCGAATTTTGCGGTGGTAACTCACCGACTTTTTAACCGACTTCAAAAAAGGAGGAGGTAAGTAGGTACTCAAATCGACCCGTTTTTTTATGTGTTTTACCTCCGGTAGAGCGATGGTGGCCGAGTAGGTAGAGCAATGGACTTGGAAGCGAGAGACCCAGGTTCGATTCCCGGTGCGGATATACGGACATCTCGTTTTTCTCCTACAACCAGCAAGAATATCTTTGCTGTTCTACAAAAACATTAAAAGGACCGACAGCATTAATAAATCGTACCTAATTGAAGCCGTCAACTGGAAGCCCTTTTTGGCACCATTGCGTTACAGACTCAGGCCCATCCTCGACCTACTTACCTATCATTGTGAATTTACAACAATGCTACTCGAATGAAGGTAGAAAGGAACATATCGTGAGGAAACCTGAGAATTTGTGGATCATCAAGCCTCATTGCGCGAAGCACGCGAAGTGATACGCACACCACACCACTCAAACTCTCTCTTTCTCTGAAAGAAGGCTGTATTACGCAGTGGGACGACCTACGTATTCAATTAACTATACAGTTTTGGTAAGTTAAGAAAATAAAACTTGCCTTAGGCCTTAGGACTTGCATTCTGTACTCTACCATGCTACTCTACGACTAACTCTAGGTACTTGTGTACTTACCCCGGAGTTTAGATGGGTACCATCATGGGATATCCTATCCTAACATGTCACAGACTATACTTACGTAAGTACTCTAACCGTGTACAGTAGGTACACCCGGATTTATAGCGCGCGACATACAAGTTACACTTTATCCTAAACTAAAGTGTCACTGACCGTACCTACCTACCTACTTCTCTTTTTTCTGCCACATCAAACATCTTATAAATCATACCCACATAAAAATATTATCATCCCAGTTATTAGTACCTACACTTACACGGAATAGTGCATCATCAAAATTAATAAATAACATTATCGTAAAAAGCACATCTCCACTATAACATGAGACCTAAGTAACCACATTTTCCTAAGCGCTAATCTAGACAGAAGTGTCAAGTTACACCGGTTTAGGTAAATCCCATGTAATGGTACTGTCTCACAGGTAAAGAATGTGGTTGATGGAAGTTGATGCGAACCTTAGTTATGACTTGATGCATGTAGATCCAACATTTCGAACACATTTTCAATAAATTATTAAAATAAACAAAAAACTACCACGTAAAAGAATTTGTTTGTATTGATGAAAGTCCCGCTATCGAATTCGGGGGTACCGTGTATTGTGAGAATGAGAAAAGTTACCTACCACTCTATCTACACCGGTAAATCGTATAATCCGCGCGGAATGAGAATGGGATGCGACCTTTTGGAACTGAGACGCGCGCGGTAAGCAAACTCGCGTCGATGCAACCTTGTCAAAGTAAAATACAGTATGTTTTCGATTGACTTTGACAAGGTTCCATCCCATTCTCATCCCGCACGCATTATAACACTAAAGGTTTAGGCCTACGCTTTTTCTTTAGTAAGTGCTCTCTCCTCCACGATAGAGCATCGATTATTCGATTAAAAAAAATACAAAATATTTATTTCAAATAAAGATCAAAAAAATAACAAAGTTTAAGTGCAGTTAGGTTACACTGAGGTCTATGGTCATGCTATAAAAACGCCGGTTGCATGGAGTGGGACAATTAAATGGGATCAAAATGTAAGATGCTACCGCAACGGATCATGTTTAAATGATTAAGGTACTTTGGTAGTAAATGTCAGCAGTTCAGTTCACGCCGGTTACCTAGTACGAGAAGACGTGCGCTGTTTTTAAATTAGTTCCCGCGCAATTAAGTCTGATTTACGTGTGGATGTGCTTTGTATTTATTGCACTTTGTAAGTAACTTTTTATACTAAACTTTGTACCTCGGTGAAGTACCTACCTGTTAATGTCGGTACGTTAGATAATAATTTTATTATGGTTCTTAAAAGTAGGTACATATTTTAACAAAATCCGGCACCAGCCATTTCCAGAATCAATATTGCAAACTGGACTTAAAGTGACAAGTAACAAGGTGCACTGCTAATTTAGTGTTGGTAATGTGCTATATTAGTATTTAGGTACTTACTACAGGGTGCACTCGAAGTCGATAGCGGAACTTTATGTAGGCTGTCTACTGATCACTACAAACAACTTGTAGGTACAAGGTGCCGAAAAAAATGGAGCGAAAAAAATATCAGCTGTTTCATACATTTGGCGCAGTACTGAGTCGACCTTTTGCAACAGCTAATATTTTTTTCGCTCCATTTTTTCCGCCACCTAGTACAAGTTGTTTGTAGTGATCAGTAGACAGCCTCTTAAAGTTCCGCTATCGACTTAGAGTGCACCCTGTAGATGCCTTTTTTTCCAACATTCACGCCATCTTGAAAGGGGTAAGCAGAGGTAGTACCAACTAGAGATGGGCGGCGCGGAAAGCTTCCGACGGAAACTTTCCGGAAAGTTTCCAAAATGGGAAGATATCCGGGAAGATTCCCAAAATGGGTATTTATGTGGGTAGAAACGTTTTTCATTGCAGTTATTGATCAAAATGAATCCTTTTACAGTTGTGTGCACTTATAAACAATAGACTGCCAATATTTTTTACAATTCTTTTGTAAAACAGGCGTACTTTCGATTTTATGTGATGATTTCTTTAACTTCGCCGAAAATCGGAAATAAAATACGAATTCTTCACGAATTCTTCATGAATTCTTCAATAATTCATAATCACAAGACTTATCACATCAAAATTATTTGAATTGCTACTAACTAGAACATAAATTATACAAGGTGGCAACATAGAACTCTTTTTTTTGGGCTGATTCTCAAAGTGCCGTCCAAACAAAAACATTTTTCATTCCGTTGGAGTACATAACCGTTACAAAATCATTTTGTTTTATTCCACACAATTATGGGGTACCATAACGTTTTTTTAATAGCGAAATTGGTTTTTATGCGGGTTTCATTGTTTTAATAAAATTAAACAAAATGAAAAGTGGTGTGCATATCTAAACAATAGCTGGCCAGTAATCGATCGGAAATTTTTGCATAAACTGGTAAAATCGCGTCTTTAACTTAACTTCTCAAAACAAAATACTGAGTAGGTAGGTATAGGAGCTTTAAAAAATCCGGACAAGTGCAAGTTAAACTTGGAGAGGGTTCCGTACATTCGAAGTTCATTTACGCACAAATGTTGAGAAACCATACCAAACCATTGATGTAGGACTGTAGAACGCCAGAGTTGAGGAACTAATGCTGCAAAAATAATATTAATATTTTCCTTTGTTATTTTCTACACCATGGACTTTTTATAGGTTTTCCTGTAAAACCTATCCCTACCTACCTTTCGGTTTTCGGTTATAGTGTTTTTTGTGTGTGATGTTTTGGTTTTGGCAATAAATTTTGTTTTATCTTGTATAATCTGGCTACGTTAGATATTATTGATTCTACAGAAAATGAATAGCCAAACCTCAACAATTGATCGATTATACAGCATAAGCAAAGTTAACAAAACGGGGGACGATGCTGGACATACATTGGTCAGAACGCCGTACCAAGGTGTCGATATTGAATGAGCTGAACACCGTACCAACGTGTAGATATTGGATGAGAATTGGATGAGCGATGAGCAAGAGCGACCATCTGCACATGTAGGGTCCTCAAATACTTTGTGACCAAAGTATTTGAGGAAAGACAGTGCCAGGAAAGACAGTGACAACCTGAAAAAACAGATTTTTACTAGGAAGATCGACGGGAAGGGGAAGATGCCCGACCCGTTGGACCGACCAAATCCGCACCACACTCAACACCTCAGTATACGATCCATGGCATCCATTAAGCATGGCGGTCAACTCCTCAGGTTCAAAAATGTGCTAAAACGGCTCATGAAAAAGTGCAGCATTGGTCCCACAACATGGGAGCAAATGGCTGCCGGTCGTCCGGAATGGAGATTAATTATTAATACCAAGGTCTCCGACTTTGAAACTCTTCGGCGGTCTGAGTTGGACGCGAAGAGGGATGAGTTGAACGCCCGTCCACCTGCGGCGATCAACTATAATTATGAAGATTGTGTGCTCGCATGCCCGCTATGCGGTAGAACATTCACGAAAAAGATCGGCTACATAAGCCACATGCGAGCACACCAACGCCGACAATAACGGAGTTGAAGTAGTCGCCGAGGCCGAAACCGGCACGGAACTATCATCATCATCATACGATCCATACACTTAGCGGCAGATAGGAACAACTGGCGACGCGTCGTACGACACGAATTGCTCCTTTTGAATGACCACGACCCTCAGTGATGAGGATACCGACGCAAGGAGGAGGATATGTCTGACTATGATTGAGCAGGTTGAAATGAATAACCATATGGATCAGTGCCTTTCGTGATTTGATAGTAGAAATAGAGATTTTAATGTAATATTAATATTTCAGACCTTGCGTTTTAGTTTGATTATGTTGAGGATGTGTTAATTTTTCTGATTATTTAATACAATTCATGTCTAAGATTTAATTAATATTTAGCCTGTAGCCAAACAAGAAGAAACCTTTTACAGTTGTGTGCACTTATAAACAATAGACTGCTAATATTTTTTACAATTGTAAATTTTGTAAAACATCTTAAATGAGATGAATATTGTTTGTATGGACTAAATTGTCGCTGTTATTTAAGCTATTAGGCCAAAAAAAGAGATCTATGGTGCCACCTTGTATAATTATTTATAATTCATGTTCTAGTTAGTAGCGACCCAAATAATTTTAACATTGTAAGTAAATTTTTCAATGTTTTGGCGATTTTAAAGAAATCGTCACAAAGAAATCAAAAGTCCGCCTGTTTTACAAAAGAATTGTAAAAAATATTGGCAGTCTATTGTTTATAAGTGCACACAACTTTACTGTACAAGGATTCATTTTGTTCAGTGAAAACATTGAAAAATGTTTCTACCTTTCCGTGTTTCTTCCCAAAATTGGTTGATTGACGGGTTGATTACAGTTGTGTGCACTAGGATGAGTCAAATCGGTCGAGGGGTTGCCGATATATGGGGTTGTGTATAGTTTATATGCAAAGCGCGCGCGCGCCTGCGCTAATTGCGTAAGGCAAGTTACACATCTGTAACTGGGGTCACGAGTTCATAGTTCGGAGCGAACCACTAGTTTAACATATTACATTACGTATTACATTGTGTAGAACAACTATGAGAACTATCTACCTACATGATTTTGATTCAGCTTCTGGTAAAATCAAGATATTACAAAATGTAAGGTCAGCAAACTCAAGTGAACTGGTGTGAGGTGTGAATGTGAACTTTGAATGTGAACATGAATTATAACAAAGTAAAATATTAATATTATTTTTGTAGCATTAGTTCCTCAACTCTGGCGTTCTACAGTCCTATATCTATGGTTTGGTATGGTTTCTCAACATTTGTGCGTAAATGAACTTCGAATGCACAAAACCCTCTCCAAGTTTAACTTGCACTTCTCTGGATTTTTTAAAGCTCCTATACCTACCTACTCAGTATTTTGTTTTGAGAAGTTAAGTTAAAGACGCGATTTTACCAGTTTATGCAAAATTTCCGATCGATTACTGGCCAGCAACGGTTATGTACTCCAACGGAATGTAAAAATGTTTTTGTTTGGATGGCACTTTGAGAATCAGCCCAAAAAAATGAGTTCCATGTTGCCACCTTGTATAATTTATGTTCTAGTTAGTAGCAATTCAAATAATTTTGATGTGATAAGTCTTGTGATTATGAATTATTGAAGAATTCATGAAGAATTCGTGAAGAATTCGTATTTTATTTCCGATTTTCGGCGAAGTTAAGAAATTATCACATAAAATCGAAAGTACGTCTGTTGTACACAAGAATTGTAAAAATTATTGGTAGTCTATTGTTTATAAGTGCACACAACTGTAAAAGGATTCATTTTGTTCAATAACTGCAATGAAAAACGTTTCTACCCACATAAATACCCATTTTGGGAATCTTCCCGGAAACTTTCCGCGTTTCTTCCCAAAATGGGTTGATTCCCGGGAAGAATCCCATCACTAGTACCAACTCATTGTTTTGGTACCTATCTACCCTGCGGGTTATACAAGGTGTTACAAAAGTACCTAACTCGAAGTTGACACTACAATATTTCTAGGCTTAGAGATCGATAAACACTGTAACTGGAAAGCACAGATAAAGAGAGTTTGTACAAAATTAGATAGGTTTGTTTATGTATTAAAGCGCCTCTTTCAAGTAGCTACCAAAGAAGCTGCCCTGAATGCTTACCATGGCTATGTATCATCCATACTCCGATACGGACTTATTCTCTGGGGTAACTCCGTAAATCTTGAAAGGGCATATATAGCACAAAAAAAATGCATAAGAGCACTTTGCGGTGCTAATATCAGAGACAGTTGCAATTTTGCAAACCATTATTCGCTGCCTTAAAGATTCTACCACTTCCGTCTCTTTATATTTTTGAAATTTGTACCTTTGTAAAAAAAAGACCAGATATCTTCAAAAAAAACTATGAAATGTACGATGCCAGGGGCAGAAATAAAAATAAATTGTATGTTCCTTCTAAAACAAAAAATGTATACTCAGAAAATTCCTACTGTAAGGCAATACAACTTTTTAACTCCTTGCCAGAAGAGATCAGAAACCTACCTCTAACCAAATTTAAAACTTCATTATTCAAAATCCTAATAGAAAAAATGTATTACACAATTAATGACTTTTTGAATGACTTTAAATAATAGCATCTCAACTTTAAATTCTTATCTTATGTGCCATAATACAATTATTTATAAAAAATGTTAAAATGCAGAGCTTTTAAATCGTTAAGTTTGTTTGTAGTTTTTAATTTGTTTGTTCTTTAAAAAATAATTTATGTACCCACCTCAATATTTACGCACCTTTACAGGTAGAACATGCTGCACTTTTTATATTTTTATACCATCTTTACATTATTGTAATACCATGTTTCTTGTAAATAAATTCTTCTTATTCTTCTTATTCTTATTCTCTTTTTACAGGGTGTAACCTACTAGTCAACAGGATGTCAAATCTGTAAAAAAAAAGTTGAAAAAACAATTTTTATTATATGACCTCAAAATTTTAAATTTTTCATAACTTTTTTGTTTTTGTTATTAGCTCAAATTTAAAAATATGTTCGTGCGTGTAGATGCATTTACATAGCTTTGAGTTGTTAAAACATTGTAAAAGTCAATGAAAACAATATTTAAAAAATACTTTTCTCCTGCCACATCGTTCACATTTTATTAACTTAAAAATTAACCGAACGTCATAGAGTAAAAAAAAAATTAGGTTGTGATTTCTATCACCGGGTGCTATTACCCTGTAAAAAGAGTTAGGTACTTTTGTAACACCTTGTATTATTATATTTTACACGCTAGACAATGTACAGTCGGCCACACGCTAGGATACCCCTTTTTGTTCGATTGTCACCCTTATGCCGCGCGCTGTAAGAGCTGCCATGGGGTATCTGTGACTGTGGCCGACCGTACCTACCTATCTAGGATATGGAAGAGTAACTGTCACTATATTTTAAATTAAGCAGAGCTAAAAAGAAAAATGTAGAGCGAGAGACTAGAGAGCAAGAGATCCAAATCTTCAAAATTAAATGGCAGAGAGTAGGCGGTTCACAAAAATTAACACATAATGAAGGGAAAACCTTTTAAAGGCCAAAAGCCGTGCTTCACAAAAACAGCCTTCAAAGTACAAGGCCGATACGTGACCTAAACCGGTTCAAAAGAAGATGTCTTCTCATTCCGCAAACCACTTAGACAGGGCCTAAGTTGTACTAAGTTGTTCTGTCCGAGAGGTCACCAAAGAGGCGTCTTTCTGAGATACCAATCGTACATCTTCAGATCACTGACCTCATCATCGGCAGGTGTACCTACACAAGACAGCACGTAGACGCTTACACGCGTGCACTCTATTCGGTTACGTTACAGGCGACTTTACAACAAAAGTGTATCTACACTCTGACGTGCTGTCGTGTGTAATGTAAAACAGTGGCACAGACTCGTTGAGTACCTACTTATAATTTGTAGAGACTTTTCTGCAGACAATAGATAAAATAATAGACACTCAGACCCACCTTTCCAATGACTCATCAAAATTACTGACGCTATGTATGACAACTTGCACTTTCGATTTCAACACTAAACAAACATTACGATGCGGCCCACCCAGCCCCTCTACCCTTGACGCATTTTTCCAATACGGCCGCAATATGGGTCAATTTACAAAATTTTATATTGTACTAATTAAGACGCATTTTTTTAATAAATATTACAAAGTATTTAAAATCAAAGCATTACTATGAGAATTCAAAGAGAAATTAATTTTAAAACTTTTTCAATTTTATCGCAATATCGTCAACCCCCCAGCGGAGGTAGCATGACTTTTATCGAGGCGGATTTATCCAACAAAATGGCGGTTTATCAGTTATTTATTGTCTTCATGAGATTACAAGATGTTATATAGATTTAGTAAGTAGGTACAAGAGTACAAGACATGAGCCCCGTAGGGGCAATGAAGCTAGAATTTGAGTAGGCGCAATGGACGGCACTCAGTGCTATTACCCCATGGTAACCCTTGGTATTAGTTTACTATAGGAAAAAAGTTTTTACAGGGTGCGGTCGACTGCACCTACCTATTACTGCAATCGCCAATTCGCCACACAAAGTATTAGGTACTTACAGCGACACACAACGATAACCCTTTTTTGAACGAGCAGAGCGAAGCAAGAGAAGTTCTCCGAGTCTGCTGGAACAATCCAGCGCTTGGATGTATGTTTGTATGTATGTATTTACATCGTCGAATGTTCGTTCGACGATAACTTGAGTAAATATTGTCAGATCGTCACGAAATTTGGTAGGCGGGTAAATTAAGTTAAAATCTTTTTTTATGTTTAAACATGAGCCAAATCGGTCGAGAGGTTGCCGAGATATGGGGTTGTAAAGTTTATATGCAATGCACCTGCGCGAATGGTGTTAGCAAAATTATACATCGCGCGAGTTCACAGTTCGGGGCGAACCACTAGTTTATCTTTTGGGGCCCTTAGGTATGCCGCGCGTGGTAGGAGGTGCCCTTTCTTTGGATAAACCCCTTGACAGAACCTTTTTCTGAATCGGCTAAAGCAAATGGCACAGCATTTTCCTACTTACATGGTGTCTTAAACATTTAACGAAAACTAGGTATCTAAGACCATCCCCTACATAGGCAAGTAATAACCAGAAGTCTGTTATAATTCGGCAAGTAGGTTCATAGGTACTTACCTAAGTAGGAACACCATATAGATGTTTCTCCCTTTCATTTCTTCCGGTCCAGGGGGGTTACCCTTGACGCTATTGCGATAAAATTGAAAAAGTTTAAAAAATAATTTCTCTTTGAATTCGCATAGTAATGCTTTCATTTTATATACTTTGTAATGTTTATTCAAAGGTAAGGCTGTTTTATTCAATAAAAACACAAAATGCGTCTTAATTTATAAATATAAAATTTTATAAATTGCGCCATATTGCGGCCGTATTGGAAAAATGCGTCAAGGGTAGAGGGGCAGGCTAGGGAGCGAAGCTGGCCAAGGTTTATTTTCATCCTGTAGATAGAGCAATATTATATTATGATTAGTGATTTGAGGTATCATCAATCAACGATCCCCGATAGGAATTACTTAGTTGCAAAATCAAGGGTCAGGGCATCGCTAGTCTTGGCCCAGATACGTGCTACAGGCGCCGTGACCCCAAACCGACCGATACGATAGGTATACGATCATGCAATGCATTGTTTTGTTTAGCAACGAACACACACCCGGGTTATCATGTCACTGAGTTTCACGAGTTCGGTTCTCACGAGGCCAATAGTCTTTCCATGAATGTCCATTGGCATTGTTTTTCGGGACTTCTTCGAATTCGGTTTTTTTTTATTGCGATTATATCCCACTTCGACTAGCGTGCCATCTTTCTTTACCTCACTACTAGCTATTGCCCGAGATTTCGTCCGCGTGGACTAAAGAAAAATTATAATTTTATTGTGACAAGTGCTTGGCTTTGCTCCTAAGTGTAAAAGCGTGATAATAATAATAATAGACTATCATTCTGATTTGTAATCCGTTTCCATTCTAAGTTTCATCCAAATCCGTCGAGCCGTTTCAGCGTGATAGATAGAGTAACAAACACACACACTAACTCACTCACTGAGATACTTAGTGGGATTTACCTTCATCAAGATAACATCGTTTGTCGTTAGGTGTTGTGCTACCGGGGCAGTTGCCTTCAAAAGAAAAGTTGTCTTAATTAATGGAAGAGTAGAAAATATGACGTCTAAAGCGACCAACGTAAACATACACGTAAAAGTATTCTCATACGAACACATCGTCATGAAAACCCAAGGTTGGGATAGCGGAAAACCAAGTAAATTGCTGCTCTTTATGTTATGCCCGTTGTCAGATACCTATTCATCTCATATTTTAACGGGACTAACTCCAGAATTGAATCTCCATTCGCTGGATGTCTTGAAATTTTAGGAACGGCCGTGTTTTTTATTATTCCGATCGTTGTCCCCAATGAATGAGATGAACGATCTCATCAAGTTACATGACTTTTCTCTAACACCCTGTACCTATAATGAGTAGGTACGGTCGGCCACAGTCACAGATACCCCATGGCAGCTCTTAACGCGCGCGGCTTATGGGCGCCAATCGAACAAAAAGGGGTATCTTTGGGTGAGGCCGGCTATACCTACCTATTATTCGCAGGTTTTGGTTTTGGAAGTTTTGGTGAAAGAATTTTAGTTAATCTAAGGGCCCAAGACCGTCCTATCCTGTCCATCCCATAAGTAAAGCCCAATGCTAGTCAAAGGCCTACTACTATGCCTCTATGCCAAGGCCCAACAAACAAACAAATAAGAACACCCCTCCCTCTTTCCAGCCATGATCGTCGCCGAGGCGTGGAAAGCCGACTACCTCTACTGGATCCTGCCAGCCCTGCTCCTCCTTGGCCTCCTCGCTATCTTCGGCCTTTTGACCGTCACATACCTCCTGCACCTCTACGCCCGATACACCTGCGGCCGGTGCCAGGTCAAAAGCAGGATGGATGGGAAGACGGTCATTGTGACCGGATGTACCAGCGGAATCGGCAAGGAGACAGCCAAGGAGCTCGCGAAGAGAGGGGCTAGAGTCCTCATGGCGTGCAGGAATGTCGAGGCTGCTGAGAAGATAAAAGGTAAGCACTAAAATTGTTACTACAAGTAGCGTCACGACTTACGAGCGCTCGACAAAAGTGGTGGGGGATGTCTGCGCAAGTGTACAATCGCTTCTGCGCCTACAAAATGAATTCTGCGCATTCAAGGTCAGCGCTCATTACTCTTGAGTCTCGTGACACTACCTGTAACTGTAATTCCGCGAGACTCCGCTGGGTCGGCCGCGTCGAGAGAATGGAATGGAGAGGATCTGGCTGCGACGGAGCACGTCCCGTTGGGTGTCGGTCGGTCGCACGTCCCAACCTATCTCTGGGAAGACGTGGTGTGTCTTGGTGGAAAGGGACTTGGGTGAGGTGAATCTAGGAGAAGATTTGACGAGGGTAGCGAAGGACCATCCATTCCATTCAGTCGTACCCTCAATGCTGAGGATCGTGACCATGTGGATGTGGTGTGGTAGCGAAGGACAGGGAGGGAGATAAAATCCACTTTGGGTGCTAGCGAGTTTGGGACCTCGAGTTTGTACCTTCCGAGTCAAGTTTCGGAAGAGAACACCTCGTTTCGACATCTTTAGAATAGGTAAAATTAAGAACCAAATCGTTACCATTAGTAGTTTTTTAGGTCAACAAATAAGTCGGATAATCGAATAGTTACGAACCATTCGAAGCTCATTAAAAACCCATTTTTTATCCAACTTCCAGATGAGATCATCGATTCGACGAAGAACACAAAGGTGTTGGTGAAAAAACTCGACCTAAGCTCCTTTGCGTCGATCCGCGCCTTCGCCGAAGACATCAACAAAACCGAAGACAAACTAGACGTCCTGGTCCACAACGCCGGTTACGCAGAAACCTTCAAAAAGGACAAATCCGTCGACGGAATAGAGTTGACAATGGCCACAAACCACTACGGCCCTTTCCTCCTCACACATTTGCTGATAGACCTCCTAAAGAAGAGCGCACCATCGCGAATCGTCATCGTGGCTTCGTCACTATACCGCCTGGCGTCATTCAACTTGGAAAACCCGAATCCGCTGACCACGCTACCAGGTTACCTTTACTACGCGTCGAAAGAGGCCAATATCCTCTTCACGAAAGAACTCTCCAGAAGACTCGAAGGCACAGGAGTGACAGCGAACTGCTTACATCCAGGACTGATCGATACGGGGATCTGGAGGTCCGTCCCAGCGCCATTGAGCTGGGGTTTGGCCCTCATTAACAAATGCTTCTTCAAGAGCCCCATCCAGGGTTGTCAGACCACAGTCATGTTGACCGTTGATGAGAAGTTGGAGAAAGTCAGTGGGAAGTACTTCTCGGATTGTCAAGAGAGCTCAGTTTCGAGTGCAGCCAGCGATATGGGGAAGGCAAGGAAGCTGTGGTCTATTTCTGAGGAAATGGTGAAATTGGAGGAGGGCGACCCTAAGATAGCGGCTTAGATTTTTTGTACCCACAAACGATTTGATGCTTTAGTTTTGAACTTTAGAATGACGTCACGAAAACACGGTTGCCAGCAACGTTTTCTAGGAAACCAACTCCGCATACATTTTGTTGTTGTGGATTTTAGTGACGTCATTCGTCGCTAGGTACTATACTACCTACTGTTTTCCTATCAATTGGTATCTGAAGATTCTGTTTCACAATCTTTGGTTGAATTAATTTAATTGCTTAAATTTTATTTAAATAATAACATTGCTTCAATTCTGTAGGAATATCTTGAATAGAGAGTGAAACAGCGTCTTTATTTATTTACATAAGTAGGTACCCTATTATATGGGTGGCTACTGTAATAAAATATGCCTACGATTTATTTTTCATCAAGTACACCCGGTTTCCGAATTGAGAATTTTACAAAGTAGATATTTAAATATCTTTCTGTCACGTTCTTTCGTGAGAAATCTGCAGAGACAGAACGATAATTAAGTGCTTGCTTAGCGAATTTCCCAATTCAGAAATCGGCAGTTATCAAATTAATTATTTTTAATTCATCTTCATTCTCGTTTGAGTTACTCCTACTTATTTCGTAAGGAATAAGGGCTGCCGCAGGCAAGTGTACAGGATTATGAATAAAGTTTTTTAAATCAAATACAGTGGTTTTAATAATACATTGTTATTGACGTTTGTTTCTCAGTACATTTTACGACGTAACTAATTCTAGTATAGTTAAATAATTAAAGCATTCAGTTACAGTTTAGACACAGTATAACGCGCAACAATATTTACCTAATTAAAGAAAGAAGAAAACTTAGTTCACAATAAAATATGTATAATCAAATTGTGATATCTAAATCTATGCATGCATGATTAACTAAAACACAAATTAAAACGCTGTGTATGTACCGCGTTTATTGGGTACTCCTAGTAACTCACTTCGAGATGTAATACAAACATAATAAAGTCTATATTCAATAGTAGGTTTTTTTTCTGACTGACCAATTTGACTTTTGTTAGGCATGGTTGAACGTCAGATTGGTCAGGCATTGAAAAAGTTACATATTCTTGGGGGATAATGTTCAACAAAGTCCTAAATCTAAATAATCAGTCTATCAAATCGAATTGGTCCAAGAAAGTTTGGTCCACACCCAGCATAGTTCCAAGACTTTCTCTGGGCTTCCTACCAGGTTTCTCATCATCAAAGTCGAAGCCAAATGGTTCTATAAAATCTGCAGGCTTTTTAGTCAGGACACTGCAACTTGGACTTAAAAGATCAGGCAGTAGAACCCTGTTTGCTGTGATAACATCTATATTTACAGCGTTCAAATTGTTTTCTTTCTCTTCTAGGATAGTTTTGAATATGCTTTCAGTGTCGTCTTTGTTCTCTGGAACGACAGACGCTCGTACTTTCTTAAATCTGTTGATGATTTTCTCTATTGAACTAGTTTTCCGAGCTGGAATGTTGGATTTTGGTGTAACTGAAAGCTGATCTTTGCTGGATAGACTCTCTATGCTTTTTCGCGTAGTGTTTTCTTTGACTTGTGGAGCTACGAAAAGATTTAAATCTTCAGTTTCCTTTAATATTTGATCGAACTTTTGTAAGCACTGAACTGGATTGATCTTCACTGGTATTTGGCTTTCTGAGCTCTTATGGGCGACTTTTTCTTTTGACGGTATCTTTAGTGTTGTTTGTAATTCAACTAGTTCTCTGTTCGTCTCTTCAAAGATATTTTGTTCATGAGTCTCTTTAAAATCTCCCTTCAATTTATGTTGTACAGATTCAACGGGACTAATTGTTATCGTTGGCAGGCTGGTGGCATCAGTTAGAAGCCTCGACCTGCTGGTATTGGTTGAACAATTTGGTGTACCGCATCTGCTATTGTACTCTGAATCCAATGCTACAATACCAGATACTTCTAGTAGAGACCCATCTTCTTCCATAATAGACAGCTTCCTCCCATGTCTTTTAGGCGCAGGCCTTTTCTCTGCATTCTCATACAAATTAGGGCTAGAATGACTGCGGAACAACATGCTGGAACTTTCTATACTCTCATTGAAGAGGCCACCCTTTTTGATGACCAACTTTGGTCTCTCTGAATTGAACTTATGTTTTTTAGAGCTGCTAGTCTTTTGAGTTGATAATAGCCTCTGTATTTGCAGCTTAGTGAAGCCGGAAGAGCATTCCGCTATGGTTTCGTTGCCTCTGTTTGCACCTTGGGAAATCATGGAAATATTCTGGCTCATGTTTAACTTTGGCCTTTCATACCGTTTTACTCTGGTCGAATTTAGGCCTTTCAGGAAGTCAAATTTTGACGTATGGAATGGTGTTGTAAGAGCAAGCGACCTTGGTTGTGGTTTGACAAACGTTGGCAGACGGGCTTTCCGTCGTAGATTGAATTGGTGTTTGGACAGATTGAGGGGAGTGAATGAGTCAAAGATGCCTTGGTAGTGCAGTGTTTGAGCCACTTTGAGATCAGACAGGTCAGGTAGTGGCAGTATGTCCGATATCACTGATATTGACTGGTCGCAGATGCTTAATGGTGAAGTCTGAAAAGAAAAAAAATTTGATTCATGTATTTATCAGTATTCAAATACCAAATATTCAAAATAGATTTTTGTGATAGGTGAAAACTTAAAAATGTTTAGTCCAAAAGATGTCTGTTAACTTCATAGTATCACTAACTGCTATTTAATTTTCAAATTCACACATCAACTTCACTCCTTGCCAGTTAACTGTTTCTAATAGTAGCAAAATGCAATGATGCAAGTGCAAGACACAATTTTATTAAGAATTCCTATTTTTTTACCTGCAACCGTGCATCTGCATTCATAACTCTCTCAAGTACAACATTTAGAGCAGAGACCATTTCTCCAAAGTTCCCTCGTTGCAATTCCAAATATTCACTTATCTGATAAATATCGTTGGCCATTTCTTTCTTCAGTAAAAAGCACACAGATATGACGAACCCCCTTATAAGGTTTGGGAAGTTGAGTTTATCATCTTTTATCATGTTCTTGAGAATGTGTCTCTGATTTGGATTTACTTGGCTTTCTAAGTCTTTCGTGTCAATTTCGTCTGTATTGGGATCATATTCGACCATGTATTTTGTCTTGTCCAATGCACCGGTATGCCTCAGTATGAGTGCTTCTGACGTCTCCTGGCAGTACTTTGACGTTTCCAAAAATGGTGTCACTTTGCCCTCCCAATCGGATTCTATGTTTGTTATTTGTTCATCAACATGTTGTAGCCAATTTTCAAATATTGGTACTGGATCTTTGACGTTTTTAATTTTTTCAACTTCAGTCTTCTTCTTGTTTTTAAGCGAATTTTTATCGATGAAATTATCAACTAAATCAGGTAGGAGCTTCTGTTTCGCAATGGATGCCAATTTCTCCTCATTCTCACATATTTTCTTTTTTAACATTTCACTTGCTTTGACCATAACTTCCTTTTTCTGTTGATAAACTTCAAATTTTTTCGTCATAAGCTGAGTCTCCTTTTCAATGTACTGTAAATCTTGGTTACCAGCCTTAAACTTCTCTGCAGCAACGTTGTACAAGGTTTTCTGGTGTTCTTTTAGCATTTTAGCTTGTAATGCGCGATGCAAAGCCAAATGCGATAGTTGGTATATCAATTTGGTCACTTTAAAACATCCAGGATTCACGAAATAAGAGGACAATACCGGCGCAAGGTCTCCAGACTTGGCGTAGCCAGCGATGAAAGCCGACAGCTCACTCCGATAGATTTTTTCTGACTTGGTGTCGTAAAGGGGCCACGTAAACGTAGCAGCCTTTTCCGGTTCAATAATATGTACCAGGTAGTACGATAAATTAATAAAAATGTGCTGCGTAGGCTTCGCCAGGGCATCTTCTTTGAATATCTGCCTCGATAACTCGTTGGGCAAGTGGTGAACCTTGCTGAGAATGCTGACATTTGAACAAGTTTCTCTCTTGAGTATCGTCAAGAGGTCTCGTTGAGTTAGCAGCGATCGTGTAGCCATGGTGCCTCAACACTTTAACTTAGCACTTTAACAGTTCACCCACACACATTGATTCTCATCTCAGGCCATTAGAAAGTTCATAAATTCTTCAAAAAGCTAAATAAGTTCACACACGCAAGCAAAGCAATCACCCAAACCCCAAACAAAATTCAAAACTGAAATGTCAAATCTGTCCGTTAGTGGCAACCTCTACACGCACGGGCAGGTTATTTTTAGATAGTCTGTGACGAAAATCTGATTGTGTAGTAGGAGCTCAGCGGAAAACGTTCCGTGTTGCGCAAAATTTTACACCTGCGGTTTTACAAGCAACTCAAGCAAGACCATTATTTTAAATCTATTAGGGATTATAAGTGAAAAATAAAAACATTTATAGCATAATTAGGAAATTTTGCTGTGTTTTCTCTTTAGGGAGCGCTAAATATTGCATTCAACAAGAACCATTTGACATGCACACTCATAGTGTTCTGCGTGTAACTGAGCGCAACATAACCTCAAAATTCTTATCTTGTGCGTACGGAAAAGGGAAAACACACGTGTTTTGTTTTCCAACAAATATTAAAACAATGCGGTAGTAAAGTGGACCGTAAATTACCAAAATGGTAAGTTCTAACATCCATCTGCGTGTTACCATAATTTCCATTGTTCCTTTTGCTGTACAACTTGTTATTTTTCCAGAGTAAACTTTTCGTGCTCTATGAGCATAGTGCTGGTTTCGGGCTGTTCAAAGTCGCCGAGTTTGAGGAGTTGGCGGCTTTCCTGCCTCAAGTGGAGGAGTCAGTGACCGACCTGCAGCGGTTCAACTCTGTGGTGACCCTGGTCGCGTTCCAGCCGTTCAAATCTGCTGTGGTCGCCTTGGAAAATATCAATGCGGTCTCTGAAGGTTGGTTTCGCACGTTGTCTTATTTATTATGAATAGAAAGATTTGCCTCCATTGTGGGTCACAGAAAGATGCGGCGTGTAATGTCTTGTTGGTTTGTTTTGGTTCTACCTTGGTTCTACTTACAAAATAATTAAGGAAGATGTTGATACTTGCTTCCTTGAGCTATCAAACCTCTGTTGGTGGAGCACTGGCACCATAAGCCAGATGTTGCAGGATTTTGTATTTTGTACAAATCTTTTCTTGAGCAGAAAACCATCCTCAATACATCTTTCAGGTTCTTGACCTTTATAAAAAAATTGAAGGTTCAAACCACTTGACCAGTCAAAAAAAATTAACAATGGCGGAAAGGACAGATCTGTCCAGCTCGCAAGCCAACGCGGTAGTGTTACATGTCTGTGTAGAAAAACTATAAATTTTGCTTAATATCTTCTTCAATATCTACTCCAGGTATTCTCCCTGAGGACCTGAACCTGTTCCTGGAGGGTGCTCTGCCGAAGCGCAAGAAGCGCTCCAAATGCCAGCTCGGCGTAGCAGACTCCAAGCTGGGGGCGGCCGTCTCCGAGGCCTTGGAGATACCATGCACCCACATCGGTGTCGTGCCCGAGATTCTCAGAGGTGAGAAGTAAATCCTTTTTTTTTACACATTGATGCCGCTCCGGTCACCAGCAACGTCAACCCATTGATCCTATCGTTACTTTTTTCTGTTAGTTAAGCACTCGGTTAGTATATTATTATACTTTTATTGCACACACAAACAAAATAGAGGACAATACATAAGAAAACACATGTACAAAGGAAAACTTATCTCTGTAAGAGATTTCTTCCAGCAAACCTTGGGGGATCGAAACTGGTGTGAAAAACGGGCGTGCATGATGTGCACAAATATACTACAGCAACAATAATGTATTAAACATATACCTATTCATAATAAAATACTTTAATAAAATACGTATACTTTTTTTTCCAATTTATGTTGACTTTATAAACTCTAGAGAGTTATAAGTGGATGAGTGTTGCATATGGGGATCAGGCACATAAAAAAGAAACATTTTTTTTTTCATTGGCGGCGCTAGTTGTGAGTCTTATTGCGTCTTACTTAAGAGTAAGTCTGTAATAGGAAAAATTACTAAAACCTCTGTATCTCTCGCAGGTATTCGCCACCACTTCCACAGCCTCATAAAGGGCCTCACCCTGAAGGCGTGCAGCGTTGCGCAGCTCGGTCTGGGCCACTCATACTCGCGAGCCCGTGTCAAGTTCAACGTGCACCGAGTCGACAACATGATTATCCAGTCTATAGCGCTGCTTGACCAGTTGGATAAGGATGTGAACACTTTCAGCATGCGAATAAGGTAAGTCAATATCTTTGCTTCTTTTAAGTATTAGAATAAGTTTAAAGTTTAAATAAGTATCTCTAATTTAGTTAAGAATAATATTGATACCTCAACAGGCAAGCAACAAGTATCTACAAGATTAAAATAGGGGCTTGCTGAAAAACAGCGCTTTGCATGTGCCTACATGCTTAGCTTAATGCTGAGCCTGCTCCCTTTGATGCCAAAGCATACTCTACATTGTAATATTACTTATTGTTTAAGTATTCATCGTGAGGAAACCCGCCGCTTAGTTGGCTCCACACGTATTGACCTGTCTTTCCTGTGGGCTTGGTCGACTAAGCTGTCAGGATGGTATAGGTGCTGGGCAAGCCTACTCCATCTAAAAACAATGTCCCAGGCACTGCAGCGCCGAGTGGTCTCTTCACCTATCTAGTGTGAGTGAAGGTGCCACTGGACGCTGTATAAATCATCTCATTACGTAGATGCAAAGGCCTTAGTAAGTATTAAATATTACTTTAATATTAAGCTCTTTACTTTATTTTTAAGTTGGCATCAATAAAGTGATTTGTATTTGTAAGCCATTGGAAGAGGTAACTTTTACTTTTTCTCATGTCTGATGGTTATAAATGGTATCAGTTTCATGTTTCCTATTGCCTATAGCAAATTCTTTTTTTATTTTTTTATTACTGGTTACCTGCTAAAATACAACTTGTTTCAGAAATTGTTACTTGAACTTTCTATGTTTTTATTTGCCGTGAAACAGTGATGTATAATAAAACATCGGGTAATTAGCCTGAAATTTTTGAGGACTCTTAGTACAGTCGATAGCACGTCGACCCTTACACGCGTGCACTCTGTTCAGTTATGTTAAAAAACGTAAAGTTTTTCTTGCCGTTGACTGCACCTACCTTAAATTTTAGTCACTACTTATTTTTCAACTTTTTGAAAAGTCCCTACATTATAGATCCAAGTCCCTAATATCATCATCATCAGCTGTTGACACCCACTGCTGAGTAAAGGCCTCTTCATGCTCACGCCACCGCTTACGATCCTCTACCAGACGCAACCACTGCTTTCTGGATATTTGGGCAATGCCCCTAATATACTGTTGTATCTTTTGTTTTCTACACTAATATTATAAAGAGGAAAAATTTGCAAGTATGTATGTAAACTCTGATTTTTAATTATATTTTTTTTTATATGGGCAAATCTCCAAAACTACTCATCCAATTTTCTTTCTTTCGCTAATGGGAAGCTGCGTTATCGCTGATTGCTATGTTTTATTGTGATGACGAAAAAAAACGAAGTCTGCGCGGACGAAGTCGCGGGCAAAAGCTAGTTTTTAATAAAGCCAATTTCTCTCCCCAGAGAGTGGTACTCCTACCACTTCCCGGAGCTGGTGGCCATCGTACCCGAAAACCACCTCTATACCAAGTGCGCAGAATACATAAAGGACCGCAAGAGTCTCTCCGAGGAGAGTGTTGAGCCACTGACGGAGATCCTGGGTGACTCGGAGAAGGCTCAGGCTATACTGGACGCGTCAAAAATGTCCATGGGAATGGACATTTCACCCGTGGACTTGATCAACATACAGATGTTCGCTGGACGGGTTGTCAGGCTCGCTGACTATAGGTTTGTTCAGATATTCAGATTACTTGATGATTTCTTCATTTCCCCCCTTATTATTTAGGGCTTGTGACCGTGAATTGAATGATGAAGACAAGTCAGTACGTGCGAAGCCAACTAAGCCACGGGTTTCCTCACGATGTTTTCCTTCACGGAGTGTTTTCGAGTGTCACTTCACCCATCTAGTGTGATTAAAGGTGCCACTGGACGCTGTATAAATCATCTCATTACGCCTTAATTTCTGCAACCCGCAACAATATCTTCTTCTTAAACGATTCCTCATGGCTGAGGATCGCGACCATGTCATACTCGCTTCCATTGGGAGCGGTCTTCCGTCATATGATCTGCCCGGTGAATACTTCCTCCAGCCGCTGCCCTTATCGCATCAGACCATCTGGTTGGTGCCCTTCCCCTGGCGCAACAATATACAATTTTGGATATTCTCTCAACAGGAAGCAGATTGCCGAGTACCTCCACTCCAAGATGAACTCTGTGGCTCCTAACCTTACGGTGCTGATCGGAGACCAGGTCGGCGCGCGGCTCATCTCTAAGGCTGGCTCGCTCACCAGCCTCGCCAAGTACCCCGCCTCCACGCTGCAGATTCTTGGTAAGTCTTAAGCTTTGAATGGCTAGCTTTGGACTGATCTTTGTGAGCTGGGCCCTCGCCCTTGCAGATTGAGGTGTTTGGCGTCTAGCCCGCTACGACCTGCACTCTCTGCGGGACTCTGCCTTCGGTCATCAGTCCTATTTTTTTACGTCTATTTTAACGACCTTAAAAGTTAAACCGTTGTTCCGGTTGTTGTTGATTAATAACAATCGTTGAGCCATGTCAGAGGCCCTTTGGGCGGCCTTAAAACTCTAACACCAGGGGTCTTAGCCTGTAACACAATGGCGTATCAATGGCGTCCTAGGTAGAAGGACAAAACCGGGATTTTTTCGTTCTCCTACAACCAGCGAACTTCCTCTAGGATTAGACTCATAATATTCTTAGCTGTACTACAATAACATTAAAAGGACCGACACTGGACCGACAGCGTCAATAAATCGTAATTAAAACCGTCAACCGGAAGCCCATTTTGTCACCATTTTGTTACAGACTAAGGGCCCAGAAGTGGCCCCACACCTCACACGATTACTTACCTACGACCTATTGTATTTTTTTTACCCGACTACGCGAAGCAAAAAGGAGGGTTATGATTTTAGCAGCGTATGTATGTATGTATGTATGTATGTATGTATGTATGTATGTATGTTTGTGTGTTCATCTGTTCCCTCGCAGAGCCTAAACTACTCGGCCGATTTCAACAAATGAGGTGTCGTTGGATTCGTCTTAATCACCCAGGTAACATAGGATAGTTAAATTTTGAAAAAAACCAAGATGGCGGCTGTGCTGCGCCCTAAAGTGGTGGACCTAAAAATAAAAATTATTGGATACCATCGTCATGGGTATCAAATGAAAGGGCTTTACAAGACCTTTTCAAAAATGTATAACACATGTAGCATCAACATAACAAATAGAACAAAAAATTCAAAAATGTGTTTTTTTTTTGCCCTTTTGGTTCTATTCTGGGTGATCGTCCAAAATGACTTACTAAAAAGCTCAAAAAAATAGAAGTTAAAAACTAAAACCCGACTACTAAAAGGCTTAAAACAAGACCTGTTTATCCTTAAAATAGACTCATAGATAATTAATCGTAGTCGGAGGACACCACATTCGCATTTGATAAACCGATGGCCTCCGACTACGATTAATTATCTATGAGTCTATTTTAAGGATAAACAGGTCTTGTTTTAAGCCTTTTAGTAGTCGGGTTTTAGTTTTTAACTTCTATTTTTTCTTTATTCTGTTTTAATCATGTAATCGGCTTCTCGGGCCATTAGCAGATCTCTGTGTTCTTATGTAGTTGTCTTCCTAAAGATCGACCTATTTAATAAATAACAATACCATGTTTCTAGGGTCGGCGGACTTAACCAAATTAACTTAGTCCTATAGAAATTGTATAGGGCTTATGTGTTTAAGTCCGCCGACCCTAGGTTTATTTTACCATGTTTTTCAGTATCCAAAACTGAGTAAAACAATAAAATACGAACAGAATATGGTTTCAAAGTGCACACTTTGATCTATCGCAATAGTTAGCAAGTTAACTTGCGGTAATAAACGTAGTGCTATATTGAACGCAGGAAACCAGTCGCACACATTATTGTTATGAATGGCGTTGTGAATAAGTATTGCTACATTGTAAATTATGAAGGGTTTACGATCTCGATCAGTTTGCTTCTTCTTATTCGTGTGAGAGTGTCAAAATTATTATAAGCCAAGCAGCCAGTGCTTCACGACCGCTATGGCTTTGGGTGTCGCTTTCAGCAGGTCTTCGGTGGTGCACGGGAATGGAGAGTCTGGGCACTCTAGGAGGTGTTGGGTGCTATGGGTCTGGCCGCAGACGCAGTATATACTGATAGTTTGCTGAATGACCCGTTTTCAAAGCAGAAATAGAAAGCCATTAATAGATGGCATTAATCTGTGCTAAGTGAAATCTGACAGCCGTGTTCCTGTTCTTCTATGGCCACGTTTGTAGGCTCCATCTATGAAATTGCTTTGTGAATTTGTGCTCAAAATGGCTCATTGAGTACTTTTGATTTTTTGTTTTACGATATGGCCCACTGCTAACCCCGCATAGAAACTTTAAGAACGTGGAAAATAAACGCTAACAAACGGTTCCTCCAACCAACAGGCGCCGAAAAAGCACATGGAAAATAAACACTAACAAACGTTTCCTCCAACCAACAGGCGCCGAGAAAGCTCTTTTCCGAGCCCTGAAGACTCGCTCCAACACGCCCAAATACGGCCTCCTCTACCACTCGACGTTCATCGGACGCGCCGGCCTCAAGAACAAGGGTCGCATCAGTCGCTACCTCGCCAACAAGTGCTCCATCGCCTCCAGGATCGATTGCTTTTCTGGTAAGACCACTAACAACACTCTAGGTCAGCGTTACCAAACCTATGGCAAAACTACCCTTTATAACAGAGCGGGAAATCATCCCACAGCTTCGGTGACAGAGTTTTTGAGAACATATTTTATTTTGTTAGCTGAATGTTGAAAAAGTTTGCGAAGCAGCTCAAAAAATGGTGCGAAAATTATCTTTCATTCCAATAACTGTGTCTTACACCGACCATTTATTCCTATAACGGGCGTACAGGAAACTTACGTACTCCGAATCTAAAATTGCGCCAGCAATGTTTATTCCATATTCGATCTCCATTAATGCACACTTTGATCTATCGCAATAGTTACCAAGTTAACTTGCGGTAATAAACGATGTGCTATATTGAATGCAGGAAACCAGTCACTCACATTCTTGCTATGAATGGCGTTGTGAATAAGTATTGCTACAATAATGTAAACTGTTAATGTCCCTTATTTTAACTAAGGCTCTACGCGGATATTTAAGTGGTTTTAAAACCGAAAAGAAAATATTTTGTTACATTGGTGATGGTGATTCTGAACCAAATTCCAACATTTTTGAACGAGCGAGCGTGCGAAGCTAGCTTTTATTTCGACAAATAATGCTTCGTTGACACTAGTACACACGACAGCACGTCGAGGCTTACACGCTAGTTTATTTTTAGGGAACCCAATCTCTTTATAAAGCAATTAATCATCGACTTGTTGCCATGTTTTCTCGCCCGCTGACCCTCAAAATATCCTAAACGGCTATATTTGTCTAACATGGCAATACTGACAGCACTAAAAGTTGTATTTCTGAATATTTACTCAGAGCTTCTCTGAACCATTGGATTTCGGTCCGGCAACGCCGCAAAATGGCAGCGTTGCCAAATGTAGGTACCTACACAAAACAGCACGAAGACGCTTACACGCTAGCACTCTACTCGGTTACGTTACGGGCGACTTTGCAACAAAAGTGTTCAGTCTGACGTGCTGTCGTGTGTACCATGATTACGTACCATGGTAGAGCACATAGTCCGTCAATGCCTCTAGCTGGCTTTGTAACAAGTTCCATGATGAAACTTATCTAATTATAATGTTTATCAACACTAGTTCCACTATTGCGTATTATTTATAGAAAAAAATGATTTTTTCTCTGTTTTCCCTACAATTAAACGAGTTTTGCGTGTTTTTTAAATGCGTTTTTTTACAGACTACACAGTTTCGAAAGTCCCTAAAAAACATGTTCCCACCCCAACAGAGGCCCAGACCACGGTCTTCGGCGAGAAGCTCCGTCAGCAAGTGGAGGACCGGCTGAAGTTCTACGAGACTGGAGACATCCCCAAGAAGAACCTGGAGGTCATGAAAGAAGCCATGGAAGAGGTCCTCGGCCAAGCGCAAGAGGAACAGAGCGCCAAGAAGAAAAAGAAGAAGAAGAAGAAGGAAGACGCTGAGCCCATGGAGGAATAGGATGGAGCTGGACTAAACTGCGTTCACGAGTTTTGTGCACCAACAAAAAACATAATAGTACAGTCGCCCGTACCAATTTAATTCACGTAAAAGGTTACCGGCTGCCCTTTTAAATGTTATAAATTACGTAATTCTACATGTAAAAACCAAATTCTTGCACGAGACATATCAGTCGAGGGTTTGCCGAGATATTGGGTCGCAAGTTCACAGTTCGGGGCGTTATTTTAAGGTTGACGTTGTAATTTCGCTTTTGTTCTAGACCTTTTGTCACTCAAAAAAGGATACGGTAGATAAATTCGTACCCATGTTTTATGAACACACGACAGACTGTACACTTTTGTTGTAAAATGGCCCGTAACGTAACCGAGTAGAGTGCCAGGGTGTAAAGTTCGACGTGTTGTCTCGTGTAAATAGAACTCTTGAACGTAGTTTGGTTTCGAAAGTAATTTTAGTATTAGCATTAAGTTTAAAGATTTGGTGGCCAATATGGTGCTTCCTATCAAGATAGGTTTGGCACCAACAAAGTTTCTATAAGACATCCTAATGTGAGAAAACTTTTACTTAGATCATAATTTCGACAGAATCCAGAGCAGGTACCTGTTGTATTTTTTCTCTTTTATTAAATGTACTGACCCAAAATTCCCGTAATTTTCTTTTCTAACATTCTTCCACAAGGTAATAGAAACTGCAGTGCTTTAGGAACAAATTTACTTTATTTAATTTACACTTAAAAATATAACACGCCTTCGACACCAGGCACAAGTCAACTTCTTTTTTACCGTGTTTTTTTTTTATTAACTGTTTGCAAGGTCTAAATTAAAACAACAAAACTTTGGCTTTTTTTCACCCTCCCGGACCGATTGTACCCCTAAACAGTACCACTGTACTGGTGGCATCTGTTAGATAATTTTATTTACGCAGCGACAAATTTCACCTCCACTCATATAGGATTTAGTGAAATAAAAGAGAAGGCTTGGCTAACACTTAGCTAAGTCGGCGCGGTCCACCGGAAAGAATGTCTGAAAGCTACGATGTCGACCGCGACCGGGTCACTCGACCAATTTATATGGAGGCGGTCGCGTGCTTTGGTCGCGCTCCGCCAGTCGCCGACATCGGAACGCTACCTTTATATAATTTTCGTGGAGTTCAACATTCAAACTAAACTTCAGGCGCCAGCCACACAGAAGAGACGTGGGTTAAGGACGCGGCGCGGACGTGACATTTTGCTTTGACCGCGCCCCGTCTCTTCTGTGTGTATTGCGTCGCGTCGCTTCTATACATTATGACACTGATTATTGCAACGTCAACGCCCCGTCTTCGTCTAAGCCACTACGGACTTGCGTCAGTCAGGGTAAGGCCTTGTTCCCATGTTTTGGTAACGCGCGTTTACAACTACATACATTTTATTCAGGCCGTACACACGCGTAACACGCGTTTTATGTATGTAGCTGTAAACGCGCGGTCATGGGAACAAGGCCTTAGCCAACAAATTTAATTTGATCAAGTTAATTTGACTCACGAGTTAACTGGCTAATCCTGGGGCCTTAGCCTGTAACGCAATGGTGCCAAAATGGGCTCAAAGTTGACGGCTTCAATTACGATTTATTAATGCTTTTAAGTCTTTTGTAGTACAACAAAGAATATTCTGAATCTAATTCTAGAGGATTAGTTCTGAGGTTGCAGGAGAAAAACGAGTAAACCCCGGTTTCGTCCTTCTGCTGGGACGCCATCGACACGCGATTGCGTTACCGGCTAAGGCCCCAGGTTGAGGCAAGTGGACCTAAGCTGCCGTGAGAGCCAGCGCCGAGTTGCAGTTGATCTTGACGTTAATATTGACCGCGGCCAGCTGCGTCACGAAGAACTTCAAGATGAACGGTATGGCGATGCTCGCCAGCGTCCCGTTCCCGGAGCACAGACGACACGACTCCGTGTCCGCGCCGGAGCTCATCATCGGACCGATGAGCGTGCCGCACTTGGTGCATATCACCGCCTGCGGACAAATTTTTTACTTGAATGGAAAGACAGACAGGCGCAGTTTTTGCCGCACCGGGTGCTTATCACCGCCTGCAGACAAATTTGGACTTGAGTGAATTTGAAATGGAAAGACAGACGGGCGCAGTTTTTGCCGCACCCGGTGCATATCACCGCCGGCAGACAAATTTGAACTTGAACGAATTTGAAATAGAAAGACAGACAGGCGCAGTTTTTGCCGCTCTTGGTGCATATCGCCGCCTGCGGACAGGACCTTAGTGAATTTAAAATGGAAAGACAGACAGACAGGCGCACTTTTTGACACGAGCTAAGAAGATATATATAACAACTAAATTCAACATAATATCGTTCTTGATTTAAGTCACGGACTGAATGACGACAGACTAGACAATTGGACATACTACCTCCGTCATAGTCTCACCTCAGTCTTGTCGGAGCAGTGGAACAGTCTGTCCTGCAGCAGGAAGCTGGCTCCGTGTGAGATGAGCGCGTCACGCTCCATCTCGCCAAGTCTCACGCCGCCGCCGCGCCGGCGTCCCTTCACCGGTTGGCGGGTTAGGGCGTCTATCGCGCCAGTTGTTCGGACCTGTAATGCAGGATTATTGAAAGGGTTAAGGCGCGGTGCATAGTGAATAGCCCGCGCGCCAAGAAAAATGCACAAAATCGAGTCCTGTATCAAATACACTAAACAAATCGAAATTTTTCACATATCAAACCCTAGAATTAGGTGAGACCTATCTAACACAGCCAGTTTTGTGTTGAGATACGTAAACGTTTTGAAGATATTTTTGATGAAAAAAAATAGACGGCGCACTTTTTTGCAAACAAAATATCTCGCAATCTGTTATGGGTATCAACACAAAACTGGCTGTTTTAGATAGCTCTCACCTAATTCTAGGGTTTGATATGTGAACATTTTCGATTTTTTTAGTGTGTTTGATACAGGAATCGATTATGTGCATTTTTTTTGCGCGCGGGCTAATTCACTATGCCCAGCGCCTTAATGAATGTCATCCATCACCAGTCTCGCTTCAATTACTAAAGAAAGGTGGAACGAGTAGAAACGACACAAGAAAATAAAATCGGGTTGAAAAAATCGCATCGACATTACTTGCTCGGTACGGTATTGTATTCGAAACGGGTCGAATCGCGATTGGTTTTTAGGCAAATTAATTACCTTATTTATCCCGACGTTTCGGCCGCGTTACAGCTGCCGTGGTCGCGGGTAATTAATTTGCCTAAAAACCAATCGCGATTCGACCCGTTTCGAATACAATAATGTTTAAATATCGGTACGGTATGCCAGAGGTTGCGTGTTCAAGTCCTGTCCCGAGCGATTTTCGCTGTTGGACGTTAAGCTACTTAGACTTTCTGATAGGGAGGGTTTTTTTACCTTATACTAAATCTTAAAAAAAAAGTATAAAGCTCTAGAACTGAAATGTCCGCGATAGCGAAGTGCCGGGTACCTCATCCTATCGCCTTCCGGTTATTTATAGACAGAGCTAAGCTTATTGGAAAAAACCCTTGGTTCAAACCTTCACAACCAACTTCATCATCATGTTCATCAGTTCCTTTTATCTTTAATCAGGGACATAGGCCCGGTTTCTAAGTTGAGAATTTTGCTAAGCAAATGGGTAAGTATCGTCCTGTCTCTGCAGATTTCTCACAAAAGAGCGTGACAGAGCGATACGTAAGTATGTGCTTAGCAAAATTCTCAACTCAGAAACCGGGCCATAGGGCTCTCAAAACAGTTTTCCAATCTTACCGATTTTGCGCCTTCAACTCAAGCTCGGATATGCTCATTCCGAGACTCTTAGCCTCCTGTTGCACTAATCGACGCCAGGTAGTTTTAGGGCGCCCTCTCTTCCGTGATCCAGTTGGACACCATTTCAGTGCTATCTTCGAGGGGTGGTTTTAGGGTCTTCTATCCAACGCCACTTTCGCAACATTATTTCTTTGTCTATTCGTTTTTGGCTAGTCCTCCAAATTTCTGTAATTTTCTTTGGCCAGAATAACCAACTTACCTGCCACTTGTCGGACACCATGTGCCTCAGCCGCTGGTAGTGGATCAGCCCAAAGAATATGTCCGCCTGCATCTCTCGTCCGTCCGTGCCGCTGTAGACGCGCTCGGTACCGTAGTAATTGTACCCGCCCGCTAAGACCAGACGGCCGAAGTACGAGATCTTTTTTTCACCTTTTATAATAGGGATTTTTCTAATTGTCAAAGACAGCGATTCTAAAAAGAGTCTGCGCAAGTAAAGCAAGTAATAGTCCAGCGCGTCTATTCTCCAAAAATATATTCTCATTGTCAACCATCAAAACGTCAAATTTGACAGTGATTCTAACTAAATCTGTGGTTTATATGGAAACCACAGATTAATAGACTGATTTTGATGCTTGGAAAAGTTCTCGCTGGAATAAATACGGTGTGTTTTTTAGAGAATACAGGGGCAGAGCCAGGTTTGTCTTAAATTTGTCCGCTCACCTGCCACTTGTCGGACACCATGTGCCTCAGCCGCTGGTAGTGGATCAGCCCAACGAATATGTCCGCCTGCATCTCCCGTCCGTCCGCGCCGCTGTAGACGCGCTCGGTACCGTAGTAATTGTACCCGCCGGCTTCGAGCAAGCGGCCGAAGTACGAGATCGCCGTGTCGCGCTCGTTGAAACGGAACGGCGTCGCGTCGTGTACCTGGGTGAAAAAAACACATTAAAAAGGCTTAGTACTGTACGTGCAGCATGGTAAGCCCGAGATAGGCCCTTCTCTATGCAAAACTGCCACTTGTCGGTCGGGCTCGAGTTGGCTCTACGCCAACATGGCGATGGAGACAAAAATACAACATTTTTATTAAAAATGGCATTATCTACTTTCTGCTCGACATGACATAATCTATTGCCATCTCGAGTCCCGCCTGCCATGCTCGCACAATAGACATGGCACGTCTTTCACTCGAGTTCGAGAGAGTGTCAAAACGACCATGCTAAGCCTACTGAAAGACAAGTGTAGGAGTTATCACGCTACAAGGGTTTGTTGTAATGAGTGATGAAGTCTTCAGTTGTAAATAGGACGCACAACTAGCGCCGATGTGCCCACTTTTGGCGAGAATCGATTGCATTCGTAGGTTCTAGGATCTGGAATCCAAACCTTAGGTCCTAAAAATAGTTAAGTCTCGCGTTGAGAAATCGCAGGAGTGTTTTTTGCTAAAAACCACCGAACTAAATCCCATAGAATCCGCATTACGTATAAAATCACAATAAAAACTTGTCCCCACAGAAACAAATGATATCAGCAATAGAACAATACGAAACATCATTTCGACCATACGTCTAATATTCGAATGTCAACCAAATTGCATTAGTGTACACTTTTACTTTAATTGCATAGACTACGGGCAAATAAGCTCCCAAAGGCAGTTTGGACATTTATTTTTCCAGACACATTTCGTTCTATGTTGTATCTAGTTTTATCCTTGATCGAAGCTAAAAACGCATCCAAAAAGAAGGTATGTTTTTTTTTTCATCGGCGGCGCTAGTTGTGCGTCGTATTTCGTGATAAGTCATTTGAGTACTCACAAATCCGTGTAGACTGGCGGACTTCCCCGCCATACACTCGACCATCATGGCGATGGTCATGCGCGATGGGAAGCCGTGCGGGTTGAACAGTATGTCAGGTATTAGCCCGGACTCCGTGAAGGGCAGGTCCTCGGCCGCCCACAACTGTGAGCAGATACCCTTCTGTCCGGCGCGCGACGCGAACTTGTCGCCGACCGACGGGTTGCGCTGTTGTGGACCAATGACAATCATTTATCTATCTATATATATATAAAAATGAATCGCCGTGCATTAGTCTCGCTAAAACTAAGAAACGGCTGGACCGATTTGCATATTTACTGTTTTGTTTAGTTCACCATAGTTCAGGGTAGGTTTAAAAGCAAAGAAATATGGGAAAAGTTAAAGGATTAGCTGAAAAACGGAAGAAATAAAAATTGGTAATTTTGTATTGGAATCGCCATTTTTGACGCGGAGAGTCAAACTATTTCAGGTGATACGAAGTTCACCGGGTCAGCTAGTTATTATTAAATTCTTTATTGCATCCAAGAGGAGACCTACCTATGACACCTACCCAACCAAGCAGGTGCTAACCAGGGGCCTTAGCCTATAACACAATGGCGTATCAATGGCGTCCTAGGTAGAAGGATAAAACCGGGATTTTTTCGTTGTTCTCCTACAACCAGCGAACTAATCCTCTAGGATTAGACTCTTAATATTCTTTGCTGTACTACAATAACATTAAAAGGACCGACACTGGACTGACATCATCAATAAATCGTAATTAAAATCGTGAACCGGAAGCCCATTTTGGCACCATTGTCTTACAGGCTAAGGGCCCTGGCTACCCGAGGGCAAACGGCGAGTGGGTCGCCCCAAATCCACGTGGCGCCGATCGGTCACCAGCGAGGCGCGGAAGGTCGGTCTGGACTGGAACGACCTCGAACCAACTGCGCAAGATCGTCCCAAGTGGAGAAAACTTTTTCGAGCCCTATGTCAGCCCTAACAGGATTTAAGTCAAGTCAAGCGGTGGTGAACTAGTGGGTAGAACAATGGCATGTACGCATGTACCTAGAACTTTAAGATCCCGGGATCGGTGGAGACAACTCGGCGGGATCCGTAGGGACATCCATCTGATCCCGGGGTCGGTGGAGACAACTCAGCGGGATCCGTGGGGACATCCATCTGATCCCGGGATCGGTGGAGAAAACTCGGCGGGATCCGTGGGGACATCCATCTGATCCCGGGATCGGTGGAGACAACTCGGCGGGATCCGTGGGGACATCCATCTGATCTCGGGAACGGTGGATACAACTCCCGAATGGTTTATTTCAAAGTTACGTATATTTGTGAATTTTAAGTAGCAATACCACTCGCTGACTGTGAAGGAAAACATCGTGAGGAAACCTGGACGTATATGACGCATTGTACTCTAACGCAAAAATCGCCAATCCGCATTGAGCACGCGAACTCTCTCTGAGAGAAGGCCTTTACCCAGCTAGTGGGACATGTACAATTGTAAAGGCTACATCTTACTTACTTATTGCACAAAAGTTTACAAAAAATATAGTGTACGTTCGCTCGACATGTGTATGTATGCCGGGCGAAAATTTACCCGTGTAAACGCACCATAAATCATCTACGATAAGAAAGAAAAAGTCCATGTAGTTTACCTGAACACGAAACATGATGCAAGCCTTCTTAGCCGCTCGCGAGCTGAAGTCACCACACAGTCGCCCACTGTTCACAAACACCTCCTTGCCACCTTGTATTTGCACACCACGAAGGCACTCTTGTCCCAAAAGTTACACATTACTTTTCTTGCCCAGTAGCTGGGCAAGAAACGCGCGTGCCCACTGATTTTCGCGATGCCTCGGACCCTCTCGATGCTTTACTTCACATTGCTTTTAGAAGTAAACCATCATCATGAACACCATTAGTAGCCTCTATTGGTCCATTTCTGGACAAAGGCCTCTCCACAATATTTCAATGTTGGCGGTTTGCTGCCTTTCTCATAGAGTCGCAGCCCGCCTTTTCGCGGATGTCATCCGCCAATTTATGAATTTCTCGTAACGTAGCAAGTGGCCTAGCATCTTTCCTCTTCTGCATTCTATTGTCCTCAGCAACGTTCTCCTCTCCCTTACTCTTACGAGGACTTGCTCATTTGACACCCAAAGATAGAAGGAAAGACAGGTAAAGGAAGGCCACGAAGAAGCTACTTTGACTAAATTAAAGAGAAGGTGGATGTCGTGACGTACCAGGCTGCAAAGGAACTGGCCTGTGATCGAAGTGCATGGAGAATGCTGCACCGACAAGAGGATAGCTCTTAAATATAATGATGATGATCCGCCAAGCTTCTGGTTAGGCCAACTACAACCAACTAAACCAAGCGTCTAATAATCATGCTAACCTGAACACGCAACATGATGCAAGCCTTCTTCGCCGCTCGCGAGCTGAAGTCACCGCACAGCCGCACGCTGTCCACAAACACCTCCTCCTTGCCCTTGTATTTGCACACCACGAAGGCACTCTTGTCCGCATCGAAGAAGCTGGAACAATAACAATGCAAAAACTTAGTTGGACTAAAGGTTACGATTCGAGGAAGTCCTCAGACGTGTCTGCAAGAAGCGAGGGTTATAGATATAGAACACCATTACAGACAGGGTGCACTCGAATTCGATAGCGGAACTTTAAGTAGGCTGTCTACTGGTCACTACAAACAACTTGTACTAGCTGGCGAAAAAATATCAGCTGTTCCATACATAAAGTAGAATCAGTACTGCACCAAATGTATGGAACAGCTGATTGTTTTTTTGCCCCATTTTTTTACATCCTACTAAAAGTTACGTTTTTTGCGTGTCAGAAATTATAGAATGTAGGCCGAATTTTGGTGATAGACGCTGTACACAGCCAAATTAATAAGCAAAAATTGCCTCTATAACCACAGGGCAGGCCGTCTAAAGAAGATTGCTGGCAGCAGCAGTAATTCCAAACTGCTGGCTGAAGAAATACTTTAATGGCAAGCCAAACTAGCCTCTAATTCTACCTGTAAAAAGGAATATCTGTAAAAATAAATGCTTTAACGGCAAGCCAAACTAGCCTCTAACTCCACCTGTAAAAAGGAATATCTATAAAAATAAATACTTTAATGGCAAGCCAAACTAGCCTCTAACTCTACCTGTAAAAAGGAATATCTATAGCCTCTACAACCATAGGGCAGGCCATTTAAAGAAGATTGCCGGAGCTGGATGGAGAAATGCTTTAATGCCAAGCCAAACTAGCCTCTAACTCTACCTGTAAAAAGGCTCCTCGAAGTTAATCCTAGCGCCCACAGCCGGCAGACCATCGTCGTCAATGAAGTCCTTCAGCTCGGCATTGTTGGTGTCCCGGCAGAAGTAAGACGAGGGACTTGTCAGCTCGATTATCTCGGACTTGTATATAGTGCCCGCGGCGAAGCCACGCTGGTGGGACGCGCGGTTGATTATCATGGCGTCTTCCATGTCATAACCCTGGAAATAATGAGTTGTTTTATCTCAAGAAAGCGGATGGTAATGCGTATAGACGCGCGCTCTTGTGTGCGTAACTTCAGGTAGCGTTTTTGTGATATTTTTTATCGTGAACTGAGTAACACTAGTGACTCGGCCGAAACAGAGCGCTCCCGAGCTTACGCACGCAATAGTACATTACTGCCGCGGTCTTTAATGGGTGCGTTTCTGGCGCGCTTTTGATGGCCGACAGAGCGCAGCGTAGCGCAGCTCAAGGCCTTCACAGCGTGGTCAGCATTGCAGCCCTTGATGGACAAGCTGGAATGAAGGCCGAGACCGAAGGTCGAGGCCTTTATAGCGCGGACAGCAAGGGCTGCAAAGATGACCAAGCTTAAGGGCCGAGAGCGTAGCTAAGCTAAGCTCGAGGCAATCATAGCGTGGCCAGAAGCGCACTCATTGCAGACCAAGGCTTGTATAGTGCTTTACTCAAACAATGCGAGTAATTTAAATAGAACCAGCTTACCTTTGTCTTAGTTTACTTTCTGTTGATTTTTCATTCCGCAAACTTTTCGTAGATAAGTTGTATTTTTCCTTTGACTTCGGTGGCAATAGGTACCTTTAAATATTTTATTTCGCTTCCTTTTTATGTTCGGCGTTGTTAAACACATTGAATCGGAGGATTCGTTGCTTGAAGAGTTCACTTTTATTTACAACAAAAACAGCACGCACAGAAAAAATCACTTCGAACAACGCGCGAAGCGGCGAAAACAATATGGCCGCGCTTTTTTTTTCTATGCAATTTGTAGACTGCCAGCACCCAAACAGCCAAATTCTAAATAAATACTTTTTGTGCCTGACTTTTGAGTTCTATTTATGAAACAAAACTCGACATTAATGGATTTTCATACAGTTTTTCTGGCCGCAAAACACGACATTAATGAAATTTCATACAACTTTTCTGGCGCCTAGTCAAAGTAGCCCGCAAGTCCTCCTTTGCTCAAAGAAGGTTGTCGAATTAATGACCACATTACGAGCTTTTTTGAGTAAAGACAATGTGCATGTACATTTACACACACAAGATAACACAACTGTACAGTTGTTAAACTCACGAAGGCGGATGAGCCATACTTGTAGTTGTAATGCGTATAGACGCGCGCGAAACGGGCGGAGTGCTAACAAAGCATTAAAGCACGTACCGTGTAGGAGATAACGGCGACAATCGCATTAGTTCCCATGGGGTAGTCGTCCAAGCCAATGTTGTCATAGTGCGCGGGTCTAAACAGCGGTGTTGCGGGTGTCTGTAGCCGGTATAACTTGGTCTCCGCGTTGGTACGCCACGTGTGGATCGGCGTGCCCATCGTCTGTTTACCCATCTGGCACTGGTACATGTTACTGTAAACAAAAATTGAAGGGTCTAGTTTCAAAACCCGCTATAACAGATCTATTTGTCATAATAAAATGGTAGTTATTAAAGTTTTCATAAAGTACAATTTACTATGACAAATAGCGCTAGTATAGCGGGTTTTGCAACTACACCCCTCTAAATGTGTTTTGAGCTATTTCTTATTTTGAGGCTGCCAGACGGAACAAGGAGCTCGTGGATTGTTGGAACCAATGGCGTAAGTTCTCAAGCCATGATATCTCACGGTCCTTACAAGTTTTAAAAGCCCATGGCAACGTAAAAAGATAAACGGATTGTGTAATCAGTCTGTAGTAATACCTACTGCATCTCAGGTGGCGACAGGTCGGCTTAAAATACGTAAAAATATAGTTAAATCCCCAAACAAATTGAATGATTTTGCGATTCAGTCCACTTTTAGTTCACGTTTTTACTATAGTATTCATAAAAAAACAATCACGCTCGATCTCAACACTCGCTTTAAATGACAGCTCGTGTCAAAAAAATGCGGTTTGACGTTTAGAATTATGTTTCAAATGTCAAATTGAAAGGGATCGTCGTTTCGTGATAGATGCAAAAGATTTTTTTTTTATTCTCTTAAATACTCTTGATATATCTTTGTAATAGGTTAAAAGCTTACCGTGGCGACTGGTTGCAGTCCGGCATAGGAACCAGCTGCGCCAAGTTGCTCATAAAAGCAGACTTTGATAGCTCCAAATGTGTTGTTCTACCTGGAAACAAATTAATCATAACTAGCGTTGCAATAACATATTTTGTGCGGCGTGAGGTGCGAGTTGACTGACCGCTTTCGCAGCTTACATACTTCATAGCGGCAAAATGTGGGGATAATAATTGATATAGGACCAATACAAAATATTTTTTATAATGTTAAGTTATAAGAGTAAAGTAACTTATTTATTTAGTTCTACTATTGTTTAAAAATATATATCTCAACAGGGGACTTAATTGTCTAACTTTTGAATCTATCGCGATCCCTTTCAATGGTATCGTGATCGTGATTGCGACTTTAGAACGGAATTGTCTAAGTTTTGAATCACAATCGCTAACAGAACGAATGAGTCAAAACGCCATACAAAATGAATGATATTGAGTGAACGATTTTGCTATTCTCTTCACTCAATATCCTTCAAAATCGAGTTGCAATCCCTATCCCCATTCCAATGGCTTCCAATGACAGTTTGTGCCCCCACTCGTGGGGGCTTTTCTTCTTTCGCAACTCATCCTTTAGCTTCATCACACTCCACCACCACTCCACGTCGAATACATTATCACAAGGAACTCCAAACAACGACAAAATCAGAATACAAATATGGCCGTTGTTTGTACCGACCTACTAGCGCCACCAAGCGGCTAAGCTTTCAGTTTTTAGATCGATAGATTATAAAGCGGGAGGCGTTTAGGGAGAACTACAGGGTGCACTCTTAGTCGATAGTGGAACTTTAAGTAGGCTGTCTACTGAAACAACTTGTACTAGGTGGCGAAAAAAAGAAACGCGAAAATAAAATCTGCCGTTTCATACATTTGGCGCAGTACTAAGTCGACCTTTTGTATGGAACAGCTGATATTTTTTCGCTCCATTTTTTTCGCCACCTGGTAAAAGTTCTTTGTAATCAGTAGACAGCCTACTTAAAGTTCCGCTATCGACTTAGAGTGCACCCTGTATAAGATTAGGAAATCTTGGTGAAACCATTGTAAGGTAAAACGAAGGCATACATATAGGAATACCTTTGTAAATCTCCTCCTGCGTGACAGCGATGTCCAGATACAACTGCTCCATAGTCCCAATGAGCTCCAGCTGACCAGTCGCCAGGTTGATGACGGGCCGCATCAGCCGAGCCTCCGATGTGAACAGGAATATGCCGGGGTATTGGGCGCAAATCTGTTGGAACATGTGGGTATTCATTGGGTAACATTTGTTTATAAACAGTAATAAACGTTGTTTCACGATGTTGCATTACCTCCGTAAACAGTGATGAAAGATTGTTTCTGTAAACATGTTGCCTGCCACTAGCGGATTGGGGGGGGGGGGGGGGGGCTAAGGGGCTCAAGCCCCCCCCCCCCCATGCTTTTTTTATCTTGAAAACCTATGCTCATTGGGTTCAAGCCATAATCCTGGATCCGTCACTGTTGCCTGCCCCCACTAGGCGAAACATCTAGTTTATAAACAAACGTTGACAGGTGTGGACGTGTGTTGCGCGATTTTATAAACATGGAAGTAGTGCGGTAGTGTGGTCGGGCAACATCCTAGCAACAACTGACCTAGTATTTAAAGTGTGGACTGCCAAGTTTCTATAGATAGATGATAGATGTAAAAGCATAGATTGAACGTAATTGTACCTGTTTTCTAGGAATCAGGACAATCTCAGTGGCGATAGGGAGGTGTTCCCCACGGATCTTGAGTGTCCTCAGATGCTCAGACACGCCTTGCTGGCAGTTTGCTCGGGCAGATAGCCCACTAGTCGTCCGTCCACGAACACTGGGTATTTGTACACATTTGTGGCCCAAAAATTGCTTTACGCCTTGGCCATACAAAAAGAATATCCGAATCGAGACTACTATAAGGTAAATTACAGATTTTTAACGAAACATACCCGTTTCTTAGAAATCAGAACGATCTCCGTGTTCGCCGTGGATCTTAGGTGTCCTCAAATGCGTACACACCTTGTTGACATTATATAAATTGACTAGAATAGATTTCAAAGCCTCGGTTAAACATAATTATTACTGTACCTGTTTTCTAGGAATCAGGACAATCTCAGTGGCGATAGGCAGGTGTTCCCCGCGGATCTTGAGTGTCCTCAAATGCGCACACGCCTTGCTAGCTGTCTGTTCGGGCAGATAGCCCACTAGTCGTCCGTCCACGAACACTGGGTACTTGTAGACGTCATTGGCTAGGTGCAAGTTGGCGACGGCGCTTATTGGCTCCATACCTGGATGTTGAAGAGAGATTTAGAAAGATGTTGACCGGCTACAGACCAGGTGCACGTTTCATACTCCGTGCAATTTTAGTGGTTTTAAAGCCGAAGGTATTTTTTTGCACTGGTGATTCTGAGCCAAATTACAAAATTTCATGCCAAAACGCGCGAAAAAAAATTCACTTCTCCATACAAATGGTGTCGATTGGCGATAGCCGTTTGTATTGGGAAGCGGTTTTTTTTTTCGCTCGTTTTGAAGTAAAATTTTGGAATTTGGCTCAGAATCACGAGTGCAACTAAATACCTTCGGCTTTAAAACCACTAAAATTGCACGGTGTATGACTACAATTAATAGTTTATTATGACAATTCGATGTATATTGCGTAGCAGATTTGACACGAGGAAGGTTACAAAAAAGGTTTGTTTACTTACCGACCAGTCAATGAAAATTGAATTGTCATAATAAACTATGAATTTAATAGAATAATAAACTATGTATTTATATGAACCGGGCACCAGAGAGCGATGGCGATCGTGATCGCAAATTTCGTTTGTTTCTGACTTCCAAATACAAATAAATACAAATTTATTTATTTCCAAAACAATTTTTACATGAAATATACACAGCGGGCCCCGCACTAAGTACTTATATTGCGGGCGCCCTAAGTGGGTTTAACAAGATGTACGACAAGGTTATACGAGCTAACCATTAAATTTAGTTAACTAAATAATCAAAACTAAAATAACAATATTGCAAAACAAATATGGAAAAAAAAACCTATTAAAACAACAACAGCAGCCTAGGAAAACGAAAACAATTCATAATATTACCTAAAATGTATATTTACTTCAGGTGTCCCATATAGTGCCGACAGTCACTGTAATTTATCGCAATAAACGAAATGATAATGAAAATGACAGTGCAAACTTACCGCATTTTTCCAGAACGCGTGGAATTTCAGCCACCACCTTCTGATCTGGATGGAGCGTGACCTGTAAAATGAGAAACATGGGTTCAGTTACAGATTGGCAGCTTAAGAACTAAAGCAATATTCCTAGTTAGCAGTTAGTGAAAGAACTGTAAAGGGAATTTTCCTACAGATGTTATGATTGAGGACCGTCTGAGTCTGATTGACCGTGTTTAAACGTCCTGAACTCCTGAATAAACTCAGTGTCTATTTTTAGGTATTTCAGAAATGTCCTGTGACACTGAAATGGGTCGCTTAACTTACCAATATGAGCAGTCAGTAAGTTAGTACTAACCTGTGCGGACTGTGTGAGATAGTTGAGCAGTCAGTAAGTTAGTACTAACCTGTGCGGACTGTGTGAGATGGTTGAGCAGTCAGTAAGTTAGTTGAACGAGCGAGCGAAGCGAGCGAAGTTCTCCGAGTCTACTGGAACAGTCCGGCGTTTGTATGTTTGTATGTATGTATGAAAGTTCGTTCGACGATAGCTTGAGTAAATTTAGTCGGATCGTCATAAAATTTGGTAGCCAGGTAAATGAGGCAAAGAGAATTTTTAAGTTCAAACATGAGCCAAATCGGTCGAGGGGTTGCTGAGATATGGGGTCGCGAGTTCATAGTTCGGGGCGAACCACTAGTACTAACCTGTGCGGACTGTGTTAGATGGTTGAGCAGTCCGCAAGGCGCCCCGTCGGGCGTGTGTACGGGACAGACGAAGCCCCAAGCATCGGGAAGCAACTGTCGAGCCTCCGTCGTTCGCATCTCCATAAAGAACGCGCCGCGGTGGATTGCCCTGTTCGGGAGAAGTAAAGTAAAGTTTATTTATTTGTGAAACATGGGTGAACATAAAATGTCTTAAAAAAATATTTTTCATCTCCCATGCTCGGAAAGTACGCTGTTACTTTAAACATGCGATCGTAGAAGATCCTTTTTTAAACCGCTTTGTATTTTTGTGCGCTTCGAAATTTTAACTCGAAGCCCTAATAAAATAAAAAAAGGAACTCCTTCAACTTGTAGCATTGCCTAGCAACGGGTTGTTGATTTTATGACACTTCAAGAAGACACGATTTGTAATCAACAACCCGTTGCTAGGCAACGCCACATACTCCTTTGTGAAGAAGCAAAAAAGAAGGAAACTCATTTCACTAACCTCTATGGTAGGTACTTTACTACCTTTGTATATTGTTTGTCACGCTTGGCTAACAAAATCATTTCCTCGCTTCTGTGAGATGAAAAGTTTTGTGTTTCGCACGAATGCAATATTATTTGCGTTTCGTGCTTCTGAATACCTCGCTACGCTCAGGTTTCTTTTTTTGAACCACTCGCTACGCTCGTGGCTCAATTTTAGAAACCTTCGCTAGCTCGGTATTCAATACAAGCACTCGCCGCAAACAATAATTTTGCATTCTTGCATAACAAATAACTATTGTTGTAGCATGTGTTGCCTTATAGGCATACAAACAATTTGCGCAAGTAAATTGAAAAGAAAGAAAGAAACGTGGACAGAGATAAGTAAGAATGAAGGTCATTAAACCGTTTACGAAATCTACGAAGGAGTTCAGGACCGTGGGAACTCAGTGACGGCCAAGCGCGTGAAACGCTGTTTTCTATAGCTGTTTCACCCAGAGCGAGACGGGGCGCGGGAAAAGTGAGAGGCAATCGCGTGTCCTTTCGCGAGTATGTAGTTGTAGTTATAACGTAATAGATCTATTTTGCCAAAAAATTTCGTAGTTCCGCTGCCATTTCTACATTTTATTTGCTATTTCAAAAATCTTTTTTTTTCCGACAAGTACAACACATTATTGATGTTCCCAAGGTAGTTAGACTACAATAGACGATGCAGCCGCGAACTATTGGGTATTATTTTCTTTAGCTTAGTTTGGTGCGAGTTTAAGTAAAGTTTGGGCTAGGCCTAGTTTATCACATTTAAGAAGTCCGTTTTTGACATTGTTAAATTCCTTTATTTTATTTTATTTTTCTTTTCTGCCGTCATTATTTCCGAAATGCTCATAAGACCTTTCAAACTCAGAATGTAGATGTAAATATATTTTACTCAAAAAAGCTCGTAATGTGGTCATTAATTCGACAACCTTCTTTGAGCAAAGGAGGACTTGCGGGCTACTTTGATTAGGCGCCAGAAAAGTTGTATGGAATTTCATTAATGTCGTGTTTTGCGGCCAGAAAAACTGTATGAAAATTCATTAATGTCGAGTTTTGTTTCAAAAATAGAACTCAAAAGTCTGGCACAAAAAGTATTTATTTAGAATTTGACTGTTTGGGTGCTGGTAGTCTACAAATTGCATAGAAAAAAAAAGCGCGGCCATATTGTTTTCGCGGCTTCGCGCGTTGTTCGAAGTGATTTTTTCTGTGCGTGCTGTTTTTGTTGTAAATAAAAGTGAACTCTTCAAGCAATTAATTCTCCGAGTCAATGTGTTTAACAACGCCGAACATAAAAAGGAAGCGAAATAAGATATTTAAAGGTACCTATTGCCACCGAAGTCAAAGGAAAAATACAAGTTTATCTACGAAAAGTTTGCGGAATGGAAAATCAACAAAAAGTAAACCAAGACAAAAGGTAAGCTGGTTCTATTTAAATTACTCGCATTGTTTGAGTAAAGCACTATACAAGCCTTGGTCCGCAATGAGTGCGCTTCTGGCCACGCTATGATGGCCTCGAGCTTAGCTTAGCTACGCTCTCGGGCCTCAAGTTTGGTCATCATTGCAGCCCTTGCTGGCCGCGCTATAAAGGCCTCGACCTTCGGTCTCGGCCTTCATTCCAGCTTGTCCATCAAGGGCTGCAATACTGACCGCACTGTGAGGGCCTTGAGCTCCGCTATGCTGCGCTCTGTCGGCCATCAAAAGCGCGCCAGAAACGCACTCATTACAGATCGCGGCAGTAATGTACTATTGATGTTTTATCAACAAAATGGCGGTTGGTGTCTTGATACTTATAGTAAACGGACACTTATAGTAAATCAGGACTACTCACTTGAAGTGCGACATGTATCTCATCCGGTTGATGTTCTCAGCCATGATAGTCAGCCCCTTGTACTGCGGCAGGTTCAAGTTGATAGACGGAGCGTTTCCCGTCGAGATGAAGGTCTCCATTCGACCCTCGAGCGTGCCGCATTTGCGCAGCAAGTTCTGGAGCTCTTTCTGCGGGGAAAATATCACATAAGTAAGATATAGGTCCGGTTTCTGAGTTGAGAATTTTACTAAGCACATAATTACGTATCGCTCTGTCACGCTCTTTTGTGAGAAATCTGCAGAGACAGGACGATACTTACCCATTTGCTTAGCAAAATTCTGAACTCAAAAAACCGGGCAATAGCCTGTACAAGGGGAATGGGGATACATGTCCCACTAGCTGGGTAAAGACCTTCTCTCAAAGGGACAATTTAGCGATTTTCGCGTTTGAGGTTATAATTCCCCATACGCTCAGGTTTCCTCACGATGATTTTCCTTCACCGTTAGCGAGTGGTATTATTACTTTAAATTCACAAATTTACGTAACTTTGAAATAAATTAAAGTACCAGGAATCGAATCTGGGTCTCTAGCTTCCGAGTCCATTGTTTTACCACTAGGCCACCACCGCTCTACTGGGCCACCAACGCACATAAAGTAATGTTTATTTCAATAACCAAAATTATATATACACACTAGCTATGCCAGCGACTTCATCCGCGCAGCTTAGATAAAAAATTGCCTATATTTTCCCCGCAGCAAATGAAAAAAAAAGTTTCTTTTGGATGCGTTTTTGGTAAAAACGGGCCGTCAAATGAGAATCCCTAGGCTTAACTATTTTTAGGACCTATCCTAGAACCTATGAATAAATCTTTTTTTTTTCTTGTGCGAAATTCAAAACGAATCTCAAAATGCTTCTGAATACAAGCATAAAAACAAAAATTTTGCATCCTTGCATAGCAAATAACTATTTATTGACCATTAAAAAGCTCTCTCAAAGTTTGGCAAATGAATCAAAAGACACCTTTAGTTTCCTCAAGTGTTGCTCACTCACTCACTCACCAAATTATGCACGTATTTGTTGTTGCTCTTCAGTGCCTTCATCAGGTTGGCCTTGATCGCGTACAAGTAGGTCTGTAGCCGCTCCTTCAGCACTTGCAGGTAGAGGTGTCCGCCCGTAAGTAGCTCCTGCACCATCACCGCGTCCGCACCCTCCACCTGAAGTGGAGATCGGTTTTAAATCTATAGTTTACACTTTATTACACAAAAGAAAACCGGCCAAGTGCGAGTCGGACTCGCGCACGAAGGGTTCCGTACCATCTACACCTTTACCTTTAGGTTAGTTCAGGCTATGTCCGAAAACCGGCAACTGATTGCACCTACGGATGCACATTAGTTACAAGCCGAGACATATGCCCTTTTGTTTCCACATAAAATATTACTGTATTTGTGAGTACTATGTTCGTGTTTAGTATAAGTGAAAATGTACATTTTATTTGTGGAAATGAATAAACATCTTCTCTTCTATTCTACTACTTAGGTACAAGGTGCAAATAAATCTTACGCACCCTATTTTTGTAGTACTAAACTGATATTTTAAGTTTAAAGTCTTTTGTAATTCGTTGCAGTCGGCTTATCCTTATATTCTCCCGCTCCCACTTATTCTCCGATCTTGAAATTCCTTCGCTCGTGTCCTGTCTCCAATCTTGAGCTCGCTTCCGGTGTCCAATCTCTGGCTTGCGTCCACTAGAGGCGGATCGGGCCGGGGCGCATCGCCTGTATTTATATGAAACAGCGTCTACTAGCGGCGGATCGGGGCGGGGCGGGCCGCAGCGCAAATAGTTTCAGATTTTTGCGTTGCGATCTTGCGATGTGCCCCGGCCCGATCCGCCTCTAGTGGACGCCAGCCTTAAGCGAGCGAGAGATTGGACACCGGAAGCAAGCTCAAGATTGGAGACCGGAAGCGAGCTCAAAATTGGAGACCGGACACGAGCGAAGGAATTTCAAGATCCTAACAGTCTGTAATCTTATGCTCGCTTCCAGTCTCCAATCTCGGGCTCGCTTCGATAGCTAGCGAGCTTCTCATCGCACTAACCTTGCACTTGTTCTGCGTGAGCGCTCCCAGTTTCTGGCACATAAAGACCAGCGCGTTGAACTTGTCCTTATTATCATCCAGATGTATCAGGACACAGCGCCGCAGCAGGAACTGGGCTGCCTCGTCGTCCGTGGCCCAGGGGGGGAGCTCCTGGAGCTTCTGTCTGAACATCCGGCCGAGGTAGGAGCGGCACTCCTCCGAGCTGTGGAGGCCCTCCTCGTGAAGCTCGCGCAGCATGTTCTGGATGCAACTGTTGGCGGAATAGAGGTGTTCGTGGTGTTACCGTTTGAAGGTGAAGTGAAGCAGTGGCGGATCCAGGATTTTTGTTTGGGGGGGGGGGCTTGAACCCAATGAGCGTAGGTTTTCAAGATAAAAAAGCATACAACAGTTTTCAGACGGTCTCAGATGCTTTGAGGGGGGCGGGGGGGGGGCTTGAGCCCCTAAGCCCCCCCCCTTAAATCCGCTAGTGAAGTGAAGCCCTGTCGGGGCTGCTTTGAGCGTTATTTTTGTTTATTAAACTACACTTTTACAATACGCGCCACGAAATATGAGACTTGAGACAACGTAAACTCAAATTTTTAAATCGAGTCCACGGAATGACAGTTGTTACAAAGGCTTTATCTGTCAGTACCATACTAGCAACTGTCATTCCGTGGACTCGAATAAAAAATTAGAGTTTAGACGATTTATAGGTCGCGGTATGAGGTCTAAGCGCGGGAGATTGCAGAATGCCCCAAAAAAATATAACTTTTTCATACAAAATGTCCATCGCCAATCGACACCATTTTAGTGAGAAGTGATTTTTTTCACGCATTTTGGAATGAAACTTTTATCCACTCACTTGACATAGTACAGATCGTTCTTGTTCCCATGCAGCAGCAGCCTGTAGATGTAATGGTCCGGGTAATCCACCAAACACTTCATGATCAGCAGTAGGGGCGCGTAGTACATAACCTTGCGATGAGAGAACATCAGCTTGCAATGACCGTTCTGAAGGAAGTGGAGGACGTTGTTCTGTGGAAATTACAATGACGTTAATTCAGCGTCTGGAATTCTTGAAGGGAATCATTTTGTGCCAAGCTTAGTTTTTTTTTCCGGCAGAGTGAGTTTTATCGACCTCCATCCTCCTTTCTTATTTCTGTTCAAAGTTAGTTATATTTTATTGGACAGGTCCAGTATGTTTTTTCGCTTTTGGCGACTTAGGTCTATCAGGGAAAATTAATAGATATTAGACGTTGGTAGCAAGGCTCTGTCAAGCAGCCAGTTCATTTGATTGAGGCTTGAGTGGATTTTTTTTAGCACAGACGCGCAGGTTTGCGTGCTTGTTGGTATAATCCGCGCGCGATGAAAATGGGATGGAACCTTGTCAAAGTCAATCGATAATATACTTTATTGTACTTTGACAAGGTTGCTTCGACGCGAGTTTGCTTACCGCGCGTCTCAGTTCCAAAAGGCCACATCCCATTCTCATCCCGCGCGGATTATATCGACGTTTTCGTCGCTAGAGAAGAAAAAAATGAAGTTAAAAACTAAAACCCGACTACTAAAAGGATTAAAACAAGACCGGCTTATCCTTAAAATAGACTCATAGATAATTAATCGTAGTCAGAGGACACCACATTCGCATTTGATAAACCGATGGCCTTAACTTCTATTTTTATTTAGCTTTTTAGTAAGTCTTTTTGGATGATCACCCAGAATAGAACCAAGAATGGCAAAAAAAAACACGTACATTTTTGAAAAGAAGCCCTTTCATTAGATACCCATGTCGATGGTAGACGATAATTTTTATTTTTAGGTCCACCACTTTGGGGCGCAGCACAGCCGCCATCTTGTTGTTATTCAAATTTAAACTATCCTATGTTACCTGGGTGATTAAGACGAATCCAACGACACCTCGTTTGTTGAAATCGGCCGAGTAGTTTAGCCTCTGCGAGGGAACAGATGAACACACAATCATCACACATACATACCCACATACATACACACATACATACACACATACATACATACATATGCTGCTAAAATCATAACCCTCCTTTTTCCTTCGCGTAGTCGGGTAAAAAGAGAACAAGAGACTCACGGTGCTGGTCTGGTCGGGTCGCACGCAGCGCACCATCACGCCGTAGTCTGTGAAGAGGTTGCCGCGCATGCGCCAGCCGGACCGCCTGATCGCTACCGGGTAGTTGCGGCGGGTCACCAGCAGCATCCGTGCCAGGCGCTCGTGGCCCTGAGGGGATTTAGATTACATACAGGTCGCGTCATGTAAAAAGAACGCTAGAAAAAAGTGCAGGGGGTGTGTTTGCGCATGGGTAAACTCGCGCACGAAAGGACTAGGCCTATTGTTTTATTTTTGAACTAGCTATATAGGTATCTACTAGCTAGTATATTAGCCAAAGATAATATAATACTACGATACTAGCTATAGTTACTAGCTATACTAGCTATATTAGCTGCATAGACCGACAACACTCTCCGCTAACGGTGAAGGTAAACATCGTGAGGAAACCCGCGGCTCAGTTGGCTCCACACGTATTGACCTGTCTTTCCTGTGGGCTAGGTCGACTAAGCTGTCAGGATGGTATAGGTGCTGGGCAAGCCTACTCCATCTAAAACAATGTCCCAGGCATTGCAGCGCCGAGTGGTCTCTTCACCAATCTAGTGTGAGTGAAGGTGCCACTGGACGCTGTATAAATCATCTCACTACGTAGATGCAAAAGGCCTTAGACCGACAAATCGCCTAATGCTTTCCGTTAGCGTTCTTTTTACATGACGCGACCTATACAAGGTGTTGTTTTGTAAAGTGACCCCCGAATCAGGGGTGATTGTTTACACGATACTGAAGCCAAAAAATTATTTAAAAAAAATATTTCAGTGAAAAATACCATCAAACTGTGGCCTCCCTTACTAATACACTAAATCGCGCGCGCGCTATAATAAGGCGGGGGTGTCCGCACGTCGCGGTTATAACAACTTGAACAAGGCAATATGTACATAAAAAATATTTAAGAAATTAACTTATGTTTAGTTTCAAGCATTACTCAAACTATCATCCCTGAGTCAGGTGTCACTGACCAAAACAACAGCAATGTTACGTGACAGTTAATAATACACCAAATCATAACAATACTATAACATTACAATTCCAACTTTATCTAAAGACAAAACATTTTCATTTTATTTTCACAACAATTTAAGGATTCTGCCAAAAACCTAGATACCTGATCCCAGAACTTATGACAAATCCTGCAGAAGTAAAAAACTTAAGAATACTTTTGGAGTTCTATAAAAATAGTGAAGACCGGGGGGTTACCTGACGCTATTGCGTTCATATCGACAAAGTTTTTAAAAATTAAATTCCCTTGAATTTGCATAGTCAAGCTTTGATTTGACATACATATGTCACCAGAAGATGACAAGATCCGCATCAATCGACCAATCGAACAAAAAGGGGTATCCTAACGTGTGGCCGACGGTACAATAAAAATATAAAATGCATCTTAATTAGTGAAATATTTAATTTTGTATACCTATTGCCCACAAAAATGGTCCTGAGTTTTTAACTTATTTTTTTATATCTAGATAAAAAAAACCTTGAACCTTTGATTGGATCTAGGATATAGGGTCTTAGGTCCTTAAAATTGTTAAAACTCGGGATCAGAATCGGAGGCCTTTCAAAAAAAGGCTGGATGCCTTTTGGCAAAGGCAGTTTTTTTTGCATTGCCAAAGGAAGTTTATTTTTTACATTGGCGGTAGTTATCTTTACATCCGAAAATTCTATTCGTTTTGGATTCAATTCCAAAGCAATAAAGTTTAAATTATGAACAAATAAAGGGTACCCTACGACGGAATGGGTTTAAATATAACTACATAGTACATACCTTCACAACAAAGTAGCCTCCCCATTCGTCTCCATGCTCATTGACTTCCACCAACTCTTCGGGGGACATGTCTGCCAAGTGACACATTTTGGACTGAAACAATAACATTTTTGATAAAAGTGATGAAGAAGAGAATACAGACCATATCTGCTCACAAGAGAGGTAAATTGTCTCTACTGACTATAATTTTTTTTATTACTTTTATTGTATTTTGGGCAATACACATTTTCTTTTTTTTTTATAATTGGTAGGTAACACTCACCCTTAGCATTATTGGCAGGTTACCCAGCGACCGATCAGTTGTAATAGAATTACCGCCCATCTTCAAAGTCACTTGTATCTTGAACTCTCCTTTGTATGTTGCTGCCCGTTGCCTACACTCTGTGGGCCAGACTGTCTGGCTTTTAACGGCAACGGTTTCCATAGGAACAGCAGGTTTTGAGAATGCTGCATCGTCAATGGTGATCTTGACTTTCTCAAAGCTTGGGAGCTCAAATTCCATCGGGATCAGGTCCTCTATAGCCATGCGGAGGCCATCTTCGATGATATAGTTAAAAGAGTCAACATGTGGTGCACCGAGTGATTGCAGATGCTGTAATGAAAGACTATTGTTTGTAGATCTTTCTCTGGAGTTCTATGTAATATAGTCCAATGAGAATGGGAGTCGACCTTTTGGAACTGAAACGCGCGCGGTAAGCAGCGCAGGCAGAAGGCGTCGCCATGAAAACGCGACGCAGGCGGAACGCGACGCTGGCGGAAAGCGACGGGGCCGCCAAAATTCAGCAAACTCGCGTCGAAGCACCTTGTCAATGTAAAATGAAGTATATTTTCGATTGGCTTTGACAAGGTCCCATTCCATTCTCATAGCGCGCGCATTATACGACTCTACGTAAACTTTTGATTTTACAACTAGTTAAACACTTACGGGGTTATGGATCTTCGATGGCTTCCTGTAGTCGGGGTGGCTGGTATACTTCAGGGATGGCCCCTGCGCCAGCTTTTTCTTGTTATCCATCGAGTTTTCACTATATTTTAATAGATTTAAAAAAACAATCAAAACACGTGCGATCTATCATTCAATTCAACAACAAAAGGTGAATTACTCATGTTCTGAGGAATTAACTGAATTTCTCTTTGACGTGAATGAAATAGTGACCACAGAGTAGAAGAGTGATAACCAGTAATGCTGCGTCCACACATGCCTTTACGCATTGGCGTTTTTGTCTTTTTTACAGCAAAACGACCATGTGTGGATGGTTTATTTGGCCTTTTTTGCCTTTTTGACAAAAATGGCCAATAGCAAAAACGCGTTTCCGCCTTGCTGTCGGTTTTACAACGCACATCAAAGGAGGCAAAAAGACAAATACCATAAATAGCGTCTACACATGGACAAGTTCAGTTCGCGCGTGCCCACAGAACACCACATATTGTACTCTGTGACAACTACTAAACGCGATGCCATTTTTTTTTTATCTGTGCTGTCCCAATCAGTTTTGATTTGAATTTATTAAAACTTTTGCTAAATTCTCTCTGCCGTTAGTAATGAATTGGGACAATGCAACTGTTTTACAGTTCTTAGAACTTTACCAAATGAATCCGTGCATTTGGGATCCCCAACATCCACACCATAAAAACCGGCAAATTGTTAACGATGCCTGGATTAATATAAAAGATACTTTAGGACTTCCTTGCACGATAAAGGATCTAAAGAAGAAAAAGGAATCCTTGATGTCGGCGTATCGGGTCTACAAATCCAAAATAAAGAAATCTGAAAGATCAGGAGTAGGCCTGGAAGATATTTATAAACCGACGTGGTTCGCATTTTCATTTATGGACGGTTTTTTGAGTTCATTGCCTTGTTGCAATTTTATATCGCTTTATGCATAACAAATACGAGGCGCTCAAGAAAAAAAAGCAGAAGCAAGAGCTAATTCCTCCATTTTTAATGCTTTTGCGCACAGCTCGCGTAGCATGAGGCGGTGTTAGAGAGTAAGGGTTTAATTAAAACATATGTATCTCGCTCTTTTGTTTGAAGTAGAGCGGGATGGACAACACCTCTCTCAAAACACCTATCTAACACCGCCTCATGCTACGCGTGCTGAACATCTATAAATCTATCCCGCTCTACGTCAAACGAAAGAGTGAGATACATTATAGTTATAAACCATAGATACGCTCTAACCTAGCCTTATGCTAGGCTTGCTGAAAACAATGTGCACTATAGTCTGTGTCCTGATTTTTGCGAAGAAAATGGCAATTATCACGGTATTTTGCTATTTGATTCCATGTGTGGTGTGTGGATGCCATGTTGGGTAAGTGTCGTTATTGAACAAAAAAATGTCATAAATAAGCCAATACCGCAATGGCCATGTGTGGACGCAGCATAAGATTTTGACTAGTTTCTAGACATGTGTAGGTAATGCTTGTAATATTACAAAAGACATATTACACAACGGTGTCATGAAATATTACACATTACACGAGAGAATAAAGCATGGCACATAGCATTTCATTACACTAGATGACATGAAACATGACACATGGCATTTCAGCACACTGTACGTACTGCAATGAAAGTGTGCTGAAATACCATGATGTCATGTTTCATGTCTGCAATGAAGAAATACCATGATGTCATGTTTCATGTCTGCAATGAAGAAATATCATGATGTCATGTTTCATGTCTGCAATGAAGAAATACCATGATGTCATGTGTCATGTTTGGTGCCATGATATAAGGTAATATCACGCGGTATGAAATGTCATGAAATGTAACATGACTTCGAAGTGCACTGTTTCGCGCATGTCTACTAGTTTCCCATGCAATAGAGAGGGAAGAGAGAATCCCGGTATAAAGCCAACGCGTGGGAGTGAGATGAACGATCGCAGCCTAAACGCTCGACGCTGATTGGCGCATCGCGAGTTCATGACCTTTCTTGTGACGTACGACATTACAATAGCTAAGAGCGCGAAGTTTTAAACTATAGCAGCTGTGAGTTTTAATACGTTATGTTTGATACTTGTCTTGATCGAGCGATTTATTAGGGCAAGCCAGGCTTTTGGGCTTCTATGAAGATGAAGGTACCGCCACTGTCTATTGCCATCTCGAGTCCCGCCTGCCATTCTCGCACAATAGATATGGCATGGCAAGTCTGTCACTCGAGTTCGATAGTTGTCAAAACAACCATGATAAGCATACAGAGACAAGCTCGCTAAAATGTAAACGCTCGGATGCAACCGACCAATCAGAAGCGTCAATTTTCTTGGATGGCGCTGTTCGTCTTTTTTATTTGGGTATGATTCAAACGGCCGGCAGTATATTCAGGTTTTGGGTGGCTCTAAAATGTTTTTGGTTGGCAAAAATAGCTAATTGAGCGGGCAATTACTACAATTAGTTATTAAAAAAAAATACAATTAGTGTCCAGAAAAATTTTAAAAAAATGGTCAGCAAGTAATGTCATATTGGGCAGCTCCAAAATTGGTTGTATACAATTAAGTATATGTTCAGCCATAAATGTAATTTAAAGGCAAATTGTGAGCTACATCAGTTTTGGCAAGCTGTAAAACTATTTTTGGTTGGCGAACTAACATTGTTCTTACAGCAACAAATGTACGCAACCTCTGTGCTGCATTAAGTAATTGAAAATCATCTAAATAATTAATGATTACCTACCTAACCTACGGTAATTTTATTTGGTTAACTAAGGCCCGGTTTCTGAATTGAGAATTTCACTAACCAAATGCTTAAGTATCGTCCTGTCTCTGCAGATGTCACACAAGAGAATGTGACAGAACGATACTTAAGCATTTGGTTAGTGAAATTCTCAATTCAGAAACCGGGCCTAAGTAAATAAAAATATTATGAATTGTATATTTAAATCAAAATGCTTTATCTATACACCGTGGAATTTTAGTGGTTTTAAAGCCGAAGGTATTTAGTTGCACTCGTGATTCTGAGCCAAATTCCAAAATTTTACTTCAAAACGAGCGAAAAAAAAAAACACTTCCCAATACAAACGGCTATCGCCAATCGACACCATTTGTATGGAGAAGTGAATTTTTTTTTCGCGCGTATCGGAATGAAACTTTGTAATTTGGCTCAGAATCACCAGTGCAACAAAATACCTTCGGCTTTAAAACCACTAAAATTACACGGTGTATTAATAATTTCGTTCAGGGGTACGGTAGACTCGATCGAAACCTTACCTGAATGATAAAACATAAAAAAATAATTATTTTGAGTCGACAACATCTATCCGCAAATTTCGGATTGTCGAGTATTTTGTTAAATTCTAATGGTGCGAGGAGTGCTGACAGACAAATCGCAGTCGCCATATTGACTGACACCGGATGACATCTAAAACGTTCCGTTTCATAATATTTTTCAGTAGTTTCGCAAAGGACACTTTTTTAAAGGAGGTTTCGATCGAGTCTACCGTACTCCTTGACGAAATTATTATTATAGATACTCTTTGTTATGAGTTTGACAAGGTATTTAGTGAGTGAACTGACGGCTGGCTGACGGCTGAACCATAGATAACAGGGCCGGCTGCAGGTCCGGGTCGCGGGCCACCGCAGGGGCGGACTCTGTTCGCATGTAGGTCGCTACAGATGTTTGACCAGCCCGGGTTAGTTCTTTAAAAAAACTAAACTATCGCTTGCGGCCGCACTCACCATGAATGTAGTGAGCAACTGCGAAAATTTTATCGGCCATTCTTTGTGATGATAAATTCTTGACTACTTATGAGTCCGCTACTGAAGCTCGAAAGACGGAAGCTCGAACAATGGAAGCTCGAATGAACTGGAGCTCGAATAACGGAAGCTCGAATGAACTGAAGCTCGAATAACGGAAGCTCGAATGAACTGAAGCTCGAATAACGGAATCTCGAATAAACCGAAGCTCGAATAACGCTAGCTCAAAGAGGGGCCATGTCAGGGGGTCCAATAGGGCCATGTCAGGGGGTCATATCAGGGGATCATCATGGAGTGTCATATTAGGGGGTCATAGGGGAGTTATGTCAGGGGATCATCGTGGGGCGTCATGTCAGGGCTCCATCATAGGGTGTGATGTCAGGGGGACATGGATTCCCTATGACTCCCAGAATGGCTATCTCCCATGACAGCCCATGATGGACCCCTGACTTGACCGCCCTTGATTATCGCCTGACATGACCCCCTAATATTCCCCTGTCCCGCAGACATGACACCCCATGATAGAGCCCTGACATGAATCCCCATAATGACCCTCTGACATAACACCCCTATGACCATATAATGACCCCCATGATGATTGCCTGACATAACCCCCCTATGACCCCTAATATAACACTCCATGATGATCCCCTGACATGCCCCCCTCGAGCTTCCGTTATTCGAGCTTCAATTAATTCGAGCTTCCTTTATTCGAGCTTCCGTCTTTCGAGCTTCAGTAGAGGACTCACTGCTTACCTCTTTTCGTCATATGACGCCCAAAATGTTATTACGTAGGTTTGTATTTTAATTACCTTTTGCTGAAAACCTAGCTATTTTCCTGAATTTTCAATCTAACTTACATGCAAACATTCTGCAGCTCTTGGCCTCTAAATCCTCAACTCAAGAGACTGAGTGCATAAAACAAAGCGGTTTACAGAGAATAAACCTTAAAAGTTATATACTTATCCCACCAAAAACATTCTGTAAAAACTAGCCAGGTCTCGATGGATCTGCTTGTTTATCTCTAAAAAAGTAATGAAATCTATACAAAGTCGTGCCAAGTCTAAGTTTCCTTACTGCGATTTCTTTATTATTATAGTTAATGTTGTGAGACTTGGCCGTTGAAGGGTACACAAGCGGTTCTGGCGACAGATTGGTGCAATGGTGTCATGGAGCCCCTGGTTTTGTACCCTTGTGTACCCTTCAACAGCCAAGTCTCACAACATTAACTATAATAATAAAGAAATCGCAGTAAGGAAACTTAGACTTGGCACGACTTTGTATAGATTTCATTACTTTTTTAGAGATAAACAAGCAGATCCATCGAGACCTGGCTAGTTTTTACAGAATGTTTTTGGTGGGATTTCACTTCTTTTTGTAGAAACGAGGGCATATTGATTAATTTTATTAGATTTTCTTATTTGACACAGTTTTTAAATTTGTGTAATGTTCGAATAGAATAAAGTTGATCGTCCGACTATTTCTTGTTGAACGAGCGAGCGAAGCGACCGAAGTCCTCCGAGTCTGCTGGAAGAATCCGGCGTTTGTATGTATGAATGTTTGTTCGACGATAACTTGAGTAAATTTGGTCGGATCGTTATGAAATTTGATAGGCGGGCAAACTAAATTAAAACAATTTTTAAATTCGAACATGAGCCAAATCGGTCGATGGGTTGCCGAGATATGGGGTTGTATAGTTTAAATGCAAAGCGCGCGCGGGCCTGCGCGAATGGCGTAAGCAAAGTTATACATCTGTAACTGAGGTCGCGAGTTCATAGTTCGGAGCGAACCACTAGTGGGACGCTATAGGCTATATTAAATGAAGATGTGTCCCACTACGCTGGATTTTTGCAATGACATTCTATTTTTTTATGTACCAATAGTAGAAGGGGCATTACCATAATATCTCTAATAAAGCTGATACCAGCTGAGGGTTCTTCATCAGATACTTCAGACCTTAGATTTTTGACATCAAATGAAGCGGCCCACCAAGTTGAATATTTTTTGTAAGGGCGGTATATGTCGATCTATAATAGTTTGGTTGGACTCTTGTGTTTTCTAATCAGGGTCACCAGGTACTCCAGATCTTCGATTATCCTAGTTTTTATAGTTTTCCCTTTATGTGGCCTTTAAACCCTAACTCTGTACCAAATTTCAGCTCTCTGAGTTTATGGAAAGTACTAGTTCTATTAGGGCTCTTGTGTTTTCTAATCAGGGTCACCAGGTACTCCAGATCTTCGATTATCCTAGTTTTTATAGTTTTCCCTTTATGTGGCCATTAAACCCTAACTCTGTACCAAATTTAAGCTCTCTGAGTTTATGGGAAGTACTAGTTCTATTAGGGCTCTTGTGTTTTCTAATCAGGGTCACCAGGTACTCCAGATCTTCGATTATCCTAGTTTTTATAGTTTTCCCTTTATGTGGCCATTAAACCCTAACTCTGTACCAAATTTCAGCTCTCTGAGTTTATGGGAAGTACTAGTTCTATTAGGGCTCTTGTGTTTTCTAATCAGGGTCACCAGGTACTCCAGATCTTCGATTATCCTAGTGTTTATAGTTGTCCCTTTATGTGCCCATTAAACCCTAACTCTGTACCAAATTTCAGCTCTCTGAGTTTATGGGAAGTACTAGTTCTATTAGGGCTCTTGTATTTTCTAATCAGGGTCACCAGGTACTCCAGATCTTCGATTATCCTAGTTTTTATAGTTTTCCCTTTATGTGCCCATTAAACCCTAACTCTGTACCAAATTTCAGCTCTCTGAGTTTATGGGAAGTACTAGTTCTATTATGATGATCATGAGTGAGTGAGTGAGTGAGTGAGTGAGTGTGTGTCATAAATGCGAAACTTTGCTTTCCCTTAACTTCGGAACTAAATGACCTACAGACTTGAAATTTTGGATTTTAAGTATGTGATTATAGCTTACTAGATGACGAAAATTTCTGCGTTCTGATCTTATCCAGAGGTTCTCAAATAGGGGCCTGAAAATGCGGCGAAATGGTTCCAGTAAAGGATAGTACGGCAGTGTTTGCTTCGCGCTCGACCTGGCGGGGGCACTGCCGTGCCCCCAGATATGTTTTGTTAATTTATGTTAGTTTATTTTGAATGTTGATTTAACATAAAAAAAATATTTGTGTAAAAACTTTTGCAGTTTTTACACAATGAACGAAGCTATACGAATCTATGCCTTGCTTACCTTTAATATACATTGAGAACCGATGACTACAGAAAATATCTACCTACGTTTTGTACCTAGACGTGTATTATGAGTCACATTTCACCCGAGCGAAGCCGGGTTTTCATCTAGTTTACAATAAAAGAGCAGGCAGGAACTAGGTATCATGTACTGATTATAAAAAAATAGTTACTTACGAGTATTTAATTTGGCAATAACGATAGAAAATATAGTTACAAAAATCTAAGGGGCCAAATAAAAAAAATCTTGATATTTTTTTCTTTCCATCTTCTCTTTCGTGACTATAGGTTCAAGATCAAGTACCTTCTGTTTTCACTGCCAAAAATCTGTGTCAAATTACGTTAATCTTAATTCGTCGAATGACAACGCCCACACGCCATTGGCCGCTCCTGTAACCCGCTTTTCCAGTAAAATCGCACATAAACTAAACTTAATGAAACTCATTTTAATTTATTTGCTAACCAATACTTTAATTTGCAGACCCATCAATAATATAGCTTACAGATATAATTTTTGGTATAATCTTGCCGACCAATTAATTATTCTGCCTATCGTTTATTTATTTCGCAAACAAATTAATTATTAAGCTGACACAAAATGTTATTTCTTGCTGTCAATATTATAATTTTTTGCTAACCACTTATTGCGAATAATTTTGATTTGATTGCCGGCAAAAAAATTGTTTGCTGCTCAAATGAAATAAAAGCTGCAATTTCTTGCTGACCAAATAGTTATATTGCAGCCTGATACTTCCTTTTTATTTTGACTGTGAAACCGCGGCGAGCTATACAGTGCCGCAGACAGACATTCACACAACCACACCCTCGCACACGCACACACACCCTCTCACACACTCACCCTCACGCACACACTCACCCTCACGCACACATAGCGGTCAACCAAACTTATAAATAACACATCTCTTTTTTGGTCTTAATTAGGTTTACAATGGTTTAATGTCTTCTCACCTGTGTGTGTTCGTAAGTGAGCAGTGAGATTACTTTTATGTCTTGCTTTAAAATCACAAAAATTACAATTAAATGGAATTTCACCAGTGTGTTTTCTTATGTGAACATTCAGATAACTTTTTCGTGATGCTTTAAAATCACAAAGGTCACAACAAAATGGCTTTTCACCAGTGTGCATTCTGTAATGATCAGTCAGGCCACCTTTTCTTGTCGCTTTAAAATCACAAAGATTACAATGAAATGGCTTCTGGCCAGTGTGTGTATTCAAGTGTCTAGTCAGTACATTCTTTTGGGTAGCTTCAAAGTCACAAATATTACAATGATATGGCTTTTCTTCAGTGTGTCTTCTTAAGTGTACAGAAAGATTACTTTTTCGTATTGTTTTAAAGTCACAAAGATTACAATGATGTGGCTTTTCACCCGTGTGTGTTCTTAAGTGTATAATCAGATCACATTTTCGTGATGTTTTAAAGTCACAAAGATTACAATGAAATGGCTTCTCTCCAGTGTGTGTTCTTATGTGACGCTGTAGTACAGTTCTTTGTGTCGCTTTATAATCACAAAAGTTACAATGATATAGCTTTTCACCAGTGTGTTTTCTTAAGTGTCTACTCAGATGACTATTTTGTGTTGATTTGAAATCACAATACTTACAATGATATGGCTTCTCGCCAGTGTGTCTTCTCAAGTGTATAGTCAGACAACTTTTTTGTGTTGATTTATAATCACAAACGTTACAATGATATAGCTTTTCGCCAGTATGTTTTCTTAAGTGTATTGTCAGATAACTTTTTTGTGTTGATTTAAAATCACAAAGATTACAATAAAATGGCTTCTCGCCAGTGTGAGTTCTTAAGTGTTTAATCAGATTACTTTTTTGTGTTGCTTTAAAATCACAAAATTTACAATGATATGGCTTCTCGCCAGTGTGTGTTCTAAGGTGTTGAATGAGATTACCTTTTTGTGTTTCTTTAAAATCACAATAGTTACAATGAAATGGCTTCTCGCCAGTGTGAGTTCTTAAGTGTTTAATCAGATTACTTTTTTGTATTGCTTTAAAATCACAAAAATTACAATGATATGGCTTCTCGCCAGTGTGTGTTCTTAAGTGTTTAATCAGATTACTTTTTTGTGTTGCTTTAAAATCACAAACGTAACAATGATATGGCTTTTCGCCAGTGTGTCTTCTTAAGTGTACAGTCAGATCACTTTTATGTGTTGATTTATAATCACAAAGATTACAATGAAATGGCTTCTCGCCAGTGTGTTTACTTAAGTGTCTAGTCAGATGACTATTTTGTGTTGATTTAAAATCACAAAGATTACAATGAAATGGCTTCTCGCCAGTGTGAGTTCTTAAGTGTTTATTCAGATTACTTTTTTGTGTTGCTTTAAAATCACAAAAATTACAATGATATGGCTTCTCGCCAGTGTGTGTTCTTATGTGACGCTTTAGTACAGTTCTTTGTGTCGCTTTATAATCACAAATGTTACAATGATATGGTTTTTCACCAGTGTGTCTTCTTAAGTGTAGATCACTTTTTTGTGTTGATTTGAAATCAAAAAGATTACAGGGATATGGCTTCTCACTAGTGTGTTTTATGGGATATATGGATTTATCACATGCAACCTTTTTTTCCTCATCATGTAACATTCCATGGTTTTGTAAGTCGTCTTTTGAAATAGCTTCATAATTGCATTGGGTGCACTTTAGGGACACAGCATCCAGGATCACAATGTTACTTGCTACATTGTGAACACTTGTAATATGATGTTTCAGTGTCAACTCATCATCGAATTCTCCAAAACAAAGGTCGCATATTGCTAAATCGGCTATTGCTGGAGTTGGGCTGGTAGTTTTTTCATGGAAATGTTCCCCGCTGACATCCACGTGTTTTGTGAAAGTTCTAGATCTTGAATCCATCTCCACCTCCATGAGCCCCACTACACTTTCTATGTCATTGTCACATTGTTTATCCTTTTGTCTGTTTCGGTCCGATCTTTTTATAGCAGGAGAATCTCGATTCATTTGTATGTTTTTATCAGCTGTAAAGCACAAATTCTAATTACATATGAATTATGATTATTTTCACCAATTTGATCCAAAATTGAGTTAGCAAAAAAAAATTTAAATAACAGGTGTGGTTCATGTTGTTAGAAAGGTGAGACATCTCAAGTGGTGATGGACAGGGCATAAAATATGATGAGAGAAACTGTAGGAAAATGGACTAAAGACAATAATGATTACCTACCTGACCTACGATTATTTTATTTGGTAAATAATTAAAATACAAAGATTATCAATATATATTTAGGTAAATTGAAATCAAAATGCTTTATTTACCAAAAATGAGGCAAAACATTAGGCAGAAACTGAGTATCAAGTAATGATTACAAAAAAAAATACTTATTAAATTTTGCAATAACGATAGAAAATATCTATAAGAAACCTAAGATGTCAAATAAAAAAATATGTTATTTCTTCTTTCCATCTTCTATTTTGTGACTATAGTTCAAAGATCAAGTACATTCTGTTTTCATTGCCATTGCTGCTTTCATTGATTGCTGTCAAATGACAATGCACACACGCCATTGGCCGCTCGCGTCATCCGCTTTTCGAGTAAAATCACACATCATAATGAAACTCATTTTCATTTATTTGCTTACCAATACTTTAATATGTAGACCCATCAATATTATATAATTATAACTTACAGATATTATTTTTGTGCTTACCAAAAGTATAATCTTGCCGACCAATTAATTATTCTGCCTATCGTTTATTTATCTGACAAAAAAATATTTGCGAATCAAAATTGTTTGCTGCTCAAATGAAATAAAAGCTGCATTTTCTTGCTGACCAAATAGTTATATTGCAGCCTGAAAAATTACTTCCATTTAGAATATTGGACTTCCAAGAAGGCGGATAGAGAACGAAGTCATTCCAAATCCAAGGGCGTCACCAAGGGGGGGCAGGGAGGGGCAGCTGCCCCCCCCTAGAGATTCTAAAAAAGTTGCCAAATATAATGCAACCAAAGTCCTAAGTCTTTGAGTTAATTTGCTTGAAGTTCAACCCTTGAACAATCATTCCCGTACGTCGAAACTCGAATGAATTCACCAATTCCACTCCTAATATTCCGTACGCTCAACTACGCTCTGGCTGTAGATGTAAGACTCGTAGTACAAATGAAAAGCTTCATGTGCTGTCAACTTTACCTACAATTCATACCTACTTTTCTCATTCATAGAGAGTGAGAAATTCATAGAGAATGAGAAAAGTATGAATATTGTAGTAGGTAAAACCAACTTGCCCCCCCCTGCGCCATCGGCTGGCGACGCCCTTGTCCAAATCTGTTTATGCCACTCGTAATATTTTCTGAATCCTATGACTTTCTTTTCTGACAAGTTTTCTGTAGCTTTAATGGTTAATGGTGCTGCCCTTATAACCTACCTCTAAACTGTATTACGCTAAGATATCATGTCGTCACAATAAAAATCAGGCTAGCCGGTTTTTAGAGGCTGTACACTAAAATTGGAATAATTTTGTCATTTTTTATCAGATTTCGATATATTTTTCACAGAAAATGTTGTTTATGATGTCTCTATAAAACTGCATGGTACCTACTTCTTGGTTCAAAACGCGAATGATCTTCGCTGGAATGATCCTCATTAGGTTTGTTTAATTTATTATTGTAAAAAGTTGGAATAACAATACAAAAATATTATTTAATTCAATTAAATTTAAATTAATGATTAAACCTTATAAATGTAATAAAATTCAATGCTAATAAGTCAGAAAAATAGAGGCTATTTTTTTTTTATGATTACTTTCACTGTTTATTACAACATTGGTACATAATATTCAATAATGGGGAATAGGTAGAAGTGCACTAAGAAAGTATTTTCTGAAAATCATGCCAAGCTTTTAAGGATTTCTTAACCTTAGGTTGCCAAATGGGACACCATTAGGTAGGTACTGTAATGATGTAACCTCAGTTGGACTACTGGCTGATGATAATATTTGAATTAGGTAGGCTGTTTAAAATTATATGTTGGATGACTGTAAATAAGATTGTCAGGAGAGACAGACGAGATCCGCCGTCGGGGGCAGACGAAATTGTATATTTTAACTTAAATAATAAATAGGAATTTCGGAAGTACGAGTTTAATTGATAGAGTTATAGCTAGGGATAGCACACAAGTGCTACAGTGGTGGAGGCGAAACCGCGAGTCAATTCCGATTAGGGAAAAATATTTTTAAATAGCTAGGTTTCAGCCCACCATATCTGGATTTGGACAGAATCGCGACGATCTAGACGGTGCCAAACAGCCAAGCAGAGTTGCCCTACCAATCAAGAGCAGAAAGGATACAATATTTAATAAACGCCAGGAATTGGGCGTGATCCGCGAAAAAGATAAGTGGTTTATATAAATTATAAGTGTGAAATTCTAAAGTCCTCATGATGGAATCCTCAACGTTTGACGGAATCTCTACAGATGTAGAAGAATTCCTCCGCCAATTCGGACTCATAGCTTCCATAAAAAAATGGTCAGAACAGGAAAAACTAGTCATAATAGCGGCCTACCTGTCAGGGCCCGCCCTCTCTTTCTATAAAGAAGAGATAGGGAATGTAAAAGAATTCACAGAAATTGCCGAGAAATTGAGGGTTGAGTTTCCCCCAAGTATAAATTATCTACCTGTGTTCTTTGCGATGAAACAGGCTACGAATGAGGACCTACTAGGATATTTCTATAAGTTGTGCGAAGTGGCCCGCAAGGCTAAGGTTGAGGAACCCACGCTCATCGAACAATTCCTTCGATCCATTATCCCTGGTGCGAAGAATATTTTAGTTGGAAAACTATATAAAGATAAACAAGAGCTGAAAGCTACAATAATCCAGCTTAATCGGATCTACGGAACTCAAATTGCAACGAAGGAAGTCAACCTCCCGATGAATGTTGATAAAGCAGTAATAAATCTAGGGGAGCAGACATTCGACCGGGCGACAACTTCACAATCTCTTACCCCCACCCCGGCTCAGAGAGAGGAAGCTAATATGCCGATAGGCGATATGTTTTATTCCCCAGTGAACCAGACCCACCAGAGGGATAATGCATGGCGACGACCGCCCCAGTCAAATAGATATAACCTCCGCAGTCATTTTCAGAATAATCCAATAGAAGACCACAGGCGACAACCGAATCCGCCCAACCCAAATGCGAGCGGGCGGCGGCAGTAACAAATGAGGGGAATGAGCCGTCGCCCATGAGGGAAGAGACCCCGGCGTTAGAACGAGAGATGTGTGGAGCCGGCGGAATATCCGGTGGGTCTGAACCATTCATTAAGGTAGAATTGTTAGAGGGGAAGAAATGGAGTGCACTGATAGATACCGGAGCATCGATCTCGTGTCTGTCAGCTGATATAGCTAGTTCGGAAGGTTGGCGCATAGAAAGGGGGCCAGAAATCATACTGAGGGCAGTGTGCGGCAGTAAACTGCGAATATTGGGCGAAGTAAAGGTTAACATGATCATCGGAGCACGAGTGTGGCCGTGCACGTTCCACGTGGTAGAAGGGTTGAAGCAGGATGTAATATTGGGGCAAGACTTTTTACGTGAAAATGAGGCGCAGATCCTGTTTGGTGTGAATGAAATAGTTTTAAAAAACTGTCATGTGCCTTTCGAAAAAAATGGTCAGCTGTCAAGTCAAACTTGTCAAACCGCGATGACGTTATCAAAGTCGGAATACATATTCTTTACGGAAATGTGTGAAAATAAAGAGGGATTTTTGTATTCTGGGGTAGCGGAAGATAGTGCGCAATGTAAATTTAATATAGCCGAATCACTAACAGAACAACAAAAGAAGAGACTAGGGGAGTTATTGATCGATCGGAGATCAGTGTTTGCATTTCGGAAAGAAGAGCTGGGGAAGTGCAATATTGAACAGGTGCGCATTCAAATGTCGGATGAAGTACCGATACACAAACCGCCATACCGCGTGTCGGACGCACAAAGGAAGATTATAGAAGAACAGGTAGAGGAAATGTTGAAGAATGGTATCATCCGCGAGAGTAGAAGTGCTTTCGCATCGCCGGTAGTCCTAGTAAGGAAGGCAGATGGGGCATGGAGGTTTTGTATCGATTTCCGTGCAGTAAACAAAAAGGTAATAAATGACTCTTATCCCATCCCGCGAATAGACGACATTGTGGCCCATCTGTCTGGGGCGAGATACTTCGCCGACTTAGATTTAAACTCCGGTTATTGGCAGTTGGCGATGGCGGAGGCAGACAAGCACAAAACTGCCTTCGTCACGACAACTGGCTTGTATGAATTTAATGTGCTGCCTTTTGGTTTACGCATAAGTCAAGCAGTTTTCCAGAGAACCATGGACAAGGTGTTGGCTGGTATTAAATACAAAAATGCAATAGTTTATGTAGATAACATCATCGTTTATGGAAAAACGTTCGAAGAGTTTGTAGACGCGTTAGAAAGAGTATTGCTGAGGTTCAAAGAAGCTAATTTGACGTTAAAACCAAGTAAGTGTAGCTTCGGGTTTGATAAAATAACAGTATTAGGGTATGAGATTTCTGGCGATGGAATATTGCCAGATAAGAAGAAGATAGAAGCGATTCGAGGTTTGAAACCGCCCAGCAGTGTTAAAGAAGTGAAGGCGATGTTAGGATTATTGTCCTACTATAGAAAATTTATTGAAAATTTTGCGGCAAAAGTTATGCCAATAAATAAATTGTTGAAGAAAGGCGCGGTTTTCTCGTGGTCCGAGGAATGCCAAGGGGCGTTCGATGGGTTAAAAAATGAAATGTGTAATCCACCTGTATTATCGTTTTATTCAAATGATGGGGATGTTAAAACGCGGCTTTATGTGGACGCTAGTAACGAGGCGCTAGGGTGTTGTCTCATGCAAGCCCAGGGTCGGACTGAGAATAAACCGGTAGCGTATGCATCGAGGAAGTTGAGTGAAGCCGAGCGGAAGTATACGGTCACCGAAAAGGAGTGTCTAGCAGTGGTATGGGGATTAAATTATTTCAAACACTAGTTGTGCCCGCGACTTCGTATGCGTTTTTACACATTTGACATCTAATTTAAATTCGACTGTGGAGGAAAACTCAAAAGGAAGGTTTTTTTTAACCCCCGACCAACAAAGAGGGGTGTCATAAGTTTGATAGCTTTGTGTGTGTGTCTGTTTATGTGTTTATGAGGGTGTGCCTGTCTGTGTGTCTGTCTGTGTGTGTGTGCCCTAATCTAAACAATACATTTATGATAAAATATGTTTTATTTAGATTGGGTATCGCCCGTGTAAGATACCAGGAAGCTTAGCATAAGGATTGCCTGGGAAGTATGGGGGTTTATTATGTAACTCCCTCGACGTAGAGTGGGATAGATAAAGTTATAAGCCCATAGATAAGGTCTTACCCATTCTCATGCTAAGCCAGCAAGCAAAGCATAACGTTGGGTTAGAGCGTATCTACCGCAAATAACTCTGTCTATCCCGCTCTACGGCAAACAAAATATATTTTTTTTAAATCAAGTTGGGCTCAGTAGAGTAAATATTTTAAAAAGGCACAAAAAATAATTTCAATCTCGCGTGGGTTTAAACCCAGAACATTTCGACCGCGACGCAACAGTACTACATTTCTAACATCGATAAACTTTGTCCGACCTCCACCGAAAACCACTCACAATTCCCTCCAGCAAGCATCATAAGGCTGGGTTAGAGCGTATCTATGGCTCTGTCCATCCCGCTCTACGTCAAACAAAAGAGTGAGATACCTATTGTTTTAAACCCATAGATACGCTCTAACCCGGCCTTATGCTACGCTTGTAGAACTAACATTTTCCGCCAAAATAAAATAAAAACAAATGCCGATTTTTCATTTACAATATGCGCCCGAAATGCCAAAAGTCGTAGCGTGCTATTATACACAGTGTTAAAAGACCGCCAACAAAGCGGGAGACCACGTATACGTATAGTCCTCATCATAACGAACATTTTTGCCCAAGGAACTATGCCTGGGAAATCAACGGTTTCCGAGATAATAAAGTCGGATAAATAAAAATTTTTTTTTTTTTTTTTCAGAAATGTGTTCAATATCACGTTCTTAACATACCTTCTCAAGAAGCCATATCAAAATTATGGATATATCTTACAAAAAATCAAGTTAAAATTGCAACCCGCAATGTAGGTTTTCGAGAGAATGTGGTTCAAAGTCGGACTTAATTTTTTTTTTTGCAGAAAAGTGATCAGTATCACGTTCTTAACATACCTTCTCAAGAAGCCATATCCAAATTATGAATATTTCTTACAAAAAACGAAGTTAAAATTGCAACCCGCAATGTATTCTAAACATCGGATAGCCTAAGTTACTCCCAGAAACGTGAGTTACGACCATGTTAAGTTTGGTTAAAAACTATTCAGCGGTGTTCGCGTTTATCGTGTTCATACAGACAGACAGACAGACAGACAGACAGACAGACAGACAGACAGACAGACAGACATAAACCGTTTTTTTTGCATTTTTGGATTCAGTATAGTTTACTTAGTAACCTCTGCTAGTTTTTTTCTAAAAATATTCAATGTACAGAATTGACTTCGCTAGAGTTTTATTATAAGTATAGATTATTTGTGGGGGATGCAATTTGAAGTAGTGACTGACCACAAGGCATTATGTTGGTTGAAGGGAAGAAAAGATATGAACGGACGGCTGGCGCGGTGGGCGCTGAGCATCCAGCCATACGATTTCGATATAGTGCATTGTGCCGGTCGAGATAACGTTGTTGCCGATTTTCTATCTAGGAATCCGCTGGAAGAAGAGGAACACGGCGAGAAGAAGCAAGGAGATGGATTGATATTGTATAGGATAGGGATTGTTAGACTGGCGGACGAACAGCAACGAGACGAATATTGTGCTAGGTGGATAAATGCTGTGCAGTCCAGCGGGAGAGCGTCATGGAAAGGGTATTTCATAGAGCAGGGAGTGTTGTATAGGAGAAGCAGGTGCGGCAACGAGGAGAGGAAAACTGCTGTGTTGCCAACAAATTTGTTCAGCGAAATTATGCAAGAGCTGCACGACGCGCCGAGCACTGGAGGGCACCTGGGATTGGCGAAGACCTTAGCGAAATTTAGGGAAAGGTACTTCATAAAAGATGCTGTGAAAGAGGTTGAAAGATACGTGAGGAGTTGTGTCTTGTGTCAAGAAAGGAAGGGTGTTGGGTTCAAAGTAGAGTTGCAACCGATAAGTGTGGGAGTGCTGGCAGAGAGAGTAGGAATCGACATTATCGGGCCGTTGAATAGATCGACGAGGGGGAATAAATATATAATTGTATGTCTGGAATACGTTTCGAAGTTTGCAACGTGCAGGGCCGTACCGAGGGCCACGGCTGAAGAAATAAATGATTTTTTAATAGAAGAGGTATTTTGTCGCTTAGGAGCGGTGAAAGAAGTGGTGTCGGACCGAGGTTCCGTATTCAGATCTAGACTGGTGCGAGGGACTGTGAAAGCATTCGGGGCTAGGTCCTGCTTTACGTCGCCACTACATCCACAGAGCGATGGACTAGTAGAACGTTTCAATAGGACGTTAGAACAAATGTTAAGCATGTACGTGAGGGAGGGCCAAGCCGATTGGTGTACGTTTCTACCGATGGTGTGCCTTGCGTATAACACAAGTGTGCAAGCGTCGAGCAAGTACTCGCCGTATGTGTTATGGTATGGGAGAGAACCGCGATTTCAGTCTGACGCAGAAGTTAATATTAACAGTCCGATCTGGGGTGCCGAAACATCAAATAGAATGAATATTATAGGGTCAATGATTCGTCGGGCCACTGAAAACATCCGTAGAGCGCAGCAAAGGCAGAAGCGGTGTCATGATAGAAGGGCCAAGCGAATTGTTTTCCGAGAAGGGGACTTAGTAATGGTGTTTGCACCTAGGAGGATAACCGGGAGAAGTAAGAAGTTGAATAGAATGTATATAGGTCCTTATAAAGTAGTTAGTCAAACTTCCCCCGTTAATTATAGGATAATAAGTTTGGAAACGAGGAAAGAGTCCGTAATCCATGTTACGCGGCTGAAGAAGTACTTTGCTAGGGTAATAGTGTAAATAGTTACTTAACATATATAAACATGATGTATAATATAGATTACTAATACCTTGTAAATATTTTCATGTATGAATTCGACGGGAATACTACCTGAGGCGGCAAAGCACGCAGCTGCAGAGTGCAGCGAGGCTGAGGATGGTTGACGTGGATCGGAGAGCTGCCGGCAGCAGCGTGTCCGATGCGTGTCGACGGATACTCCAACAGCCATACGTTACGAGGCCGACATTTATGAGGATAGGAAGGGAGACAGGGGAGACACTGGCATGAGTCGGATGGACTTACCCCTCAGATAGAAGTATAGCTTGATGGGGAAGTTGGTTGCTTTTGGTGGGTCTGACTGACATAGTGCCGAGGTCCCAACTGTTAATAGCAGAGGTTTTTTATATTTTATGTCGACGATTGGGTAGCCCAATTATGTAAGGGCGGAATAGTATCGAATGAAGTCGAGTAATCTTTGGGCCTCGCTTGTAAATTATGATGGCTTGGAGTATCCAATTTTAACTCAGCCGGATTATTAACCAGCTTTGCCAGATTGTATTATACGAATTCAGGGTAGTATTCTCGCATTTTATGAGTAGGGAGGTAGGTATTTAGGGATGGTGATAGTGAAGTGACAGTGAAGTGTTGTACTCTTATTGAATTGAAATATTTAAGTTGTTTATTGATGTATAGTTAGATAGTTAAGATTCATGTCTAATTTTGATTTTAGAGATGTTCAAGACCGACCACAGTTGATTAAATTTTGATCACTATCAAAATTTAATGAACTAGAAGGGGGAAGATGTAATGATGTAACCTCAGTTGGACTACTGGCTGATGATAATATTTGAATTAGGTAGGCTGTTTAAAATTATATGTTGGATGACTGTAAATAAGATTGTCAGGAGAGACAGACGAGATCCGCCGTCGGGGGCAGACGAAATTGTATATTTTAACTTAAATAATAAATAGGAATTTCGGAAGTACGAGTTTAATTGATAGAGTTATAGCTAGGGATAGCACACAAGTGCTACAGTACTAAGCCTATGTTGTCTGTCTGTCCGTCTTTCTCTCGGTCCTACCTTTAAAGCGCTCAAGGGCCATATAACGTATTGAGTATTGTTATGCGTAATGCAGTGCGACGTTAATACTAACATTAGTGGAGCATTACGGCTAGTTATTGCACATGTTAACCAAGGTTTAGCCCGCTAGCTTAATACGCAGGAGAAGCAGTAGATAAAGAAAAAAATAGGGGGTCTTCATACAACAACCCATAACATAACCTCAGTGAGCAAATCCGACTCGCACTTAACCGATTTTGGTTGGTGAGGGGCGGGTTTTGGTACACACGACAGCACGTAGGCCAAGTCGCCCGTAACTGTGTAAAAGTGAATAGGGTGTAGTAAGTCTATGAGTGCACGCGTGTAAGCGTCTACGTGCTGTCTTGTTTACAGCTTCTATCACAAAACTCACCTTTTTTCGTGTTATTTTCAATTTCAAAAGGTATTCATCGTGGACCAACCAAAAAATTAAATAAATTGGTTCTGCTTCAATCATTAGATAGGTATAAATTTAACAATGATGACAATTGACATTGACATGACAATGACAGTTGGTTGACTGACTTTTTTTTTAAATCTGTGACGTTATTTAAAGCGCTTGCGTTCCGTTTATTTTATCATATTTTTTTGCTTTCCATGAAATACCCATGAATTTTGTTTGTATTATTTAGGGTTCCGTACCCGAACCTCTATTATCGGGCCACAGACTCCGCTTTCCTCTATCTCTTTTTGCCGTAAAAAATCGGCTAAAGTGGCAACACTACCAATCGCATCTTGTCCGGAATAAATATATTTTTAACTATTAGAGTATTCAATGAAAAGCAACCAAAAACTATTCAAACTGTTTTATTATCACCACTTTCATTCTCGCCACTCTCCATTTTGAACAGTGCCTGGTTTATGTTCTCCGGTAGCACTCTGGCCACTTTCCGCGGTTCCTTCACCAGGGTCTTGGGGCACTGCATCTCGGACCAGCTTATCGGGACCATGCTAATGCCTTGGGGGGAGCCTTCAGCTGTTGCTATGACGACTCCCAACTCATTCTCTGCTGTTGAGAGGTGGTACCAGTGGATCTCAGTCATCGGTAGCTGGTGTGGGTTATAAGGAAGTATTATTTTGCAGGAACCTGTATTCCTTAGGAGGATAGGAAACCAATGGGCTGATTGGATTGTGCACATGTTTAATTGGATATTCCATCTCAATTTGACAAGTACCAGGCCTATCCTACCTCTTCTTGTTTTTACTAAAGCATTGCTAAGATAAATACATAAACATGCAAAGATACAGAGCAGCAGTACAGATTTTATGGTGAAATTTTTTTTGCACCTGTTGATATCAAGCAATATTAAGTCAGTCTGTCTGTCACAAGGCTGTACCTCATGAAACGTAATACTAACAGTTGAAAATTTCACAGATGATGTATTTCTGTGGTCGCTATAACAACAAATAATAAAAAACATACATAAATATTTAAGGGAGCTCCCAAACAACATATTTTTTTGCCATTTTTATAGATAATGGTACGGAACCCTTCGTGCACGAGTCCGACTCGCACTTAGCCGGTTTTTAAGGATGTATTTGTAAAAGGATACAACTCTAGCAAGTATGACATCGCTCGGTCTGAAGCATTTGTATGGGTCTATTCTGTCTTTATCAGTGGATTTGATGTCTTCTTTCTTCAGGACCCCTCGGTAAGGCCTCACAAGCACTGAGGGTCCAACGCAGAGGATTGTACATTGCACTAAACGGGAGTTTACTACCGTTACTTTGGCAGTCACGATATCACCAGCCTTTGGCAGTATACTGGGTGTTCGTGGCCCTTCTACCGTAACCAGCTTAGTCTGAAAGAAAACAATATAAATAGGTTAAAAAAAAACATGAACGATTTGCGATTTTAGGTTATGTTTACTACCTTATCTTTCTCATTATCTTCAATCTTGAGGATACCAGCTAGTGTAGCGTAAATATAACCTCTTAATTCGTATGTGCCAGGTCCGGGAACGTATTCCTTGTTTGATAAACTGAGCCGCATTCCAGGTATGCAAATCTTGCCGATTTTCTCCAAGTCGTCCGTCGACATGATTAGAATGTGGTATATCGCACTCTTTGTCGATAAACTTTACCATCGCCTTCGTGTAAAATATACCATTCAATCGGGTATTACGCCAGAATTTAACTTTATTTACAAAACACGCGCGTTGTAAACTTGTGTTGTGAAGTTTTTTTTAAATGTGATACTTTCTAGGCCACGTTCTTTCGATATCTCATAGATGGCGGTAAAAAACGGTACAGTCACACACAGCCTTCATATAAAAAGAAGGCTGTGGTACAGTGTAAAGAGTCTACTGATAGCATAGACTTTTTTTTTATAGGCAAGGATATGAACAGATCGAGCCATTAAGGTTTACACAAAAAAGGTTTACAATGTAAGCTTATGTAAGTTTACAATGTAAAAAAGTTTACAGGGCGATTCAGGCTATAACTATACTAATCTGACAGCACTAAAGTGACAGATAATAGTAGCGATTCTGTCTAAAACTATACTAATCTGACAGCACTAAAGTGACAGATAATGTACTAAAGTGACAGATAGCTGTCAAAGTTTTTTTTTCTGAGGATTGAACGAATGAAACCAATTTCTAATGAGCGGTTGGACCGACTTAAAATGACAGATAGATGACTAAAGTCACAGATGCACAAACGTCAACTTAGCAGCACCTTCCGGAGGTGTGTTCTAATTTGACGTTTCAGTCCCTCTCTTTCTTTCTTCGTATGAAAGACAAAGAAAGAACGTTGTTAAGTTATGGTCAAGAACGAAGAAATATTTTTGCTAACCTGTGGGCAAGATGTCAAAGATGGAGCCTGTGGTAGTCTATAACCTCAAAAATAAATGCGTATTTTTACAAATGACTTTTTTGCATAAAATGAGGCAAAACCAAGGCAAATCACAACTTTTACGTAAGTCTATACTGCAATATACCTAATTCAAGTGCAGCATTTCAAAATATTTGAATTCTTTTGGGCAAAATTGATATGGTATTACAATCTACTTTTTCTCTCAAATGGTGCTTTTAAACTCTAGTTACGCTATAAATCTCATAACTGCAGTATAATTATTGCATACAAATCACAACTCACCACTTGCCTGGGTTGTTTTAGGTCTTAGTTTTTACCTGACTAGGTAATTGTTTGTATCAAACTAACTTGGATCTTTATCAACAGATATGACGTTAAAAGGAGGATAAATGATACCTACTATAGTTGCAATTACTGCATATGGAGCTTCGATTCTAATGAGGTGGACAAAATCATGTATTTAGTTGAGAATCAAGTTGAGAAGTCAAGTAATTTAATCTCTCCCAAAATCAATTAAAGGTACGTATAAACCTAAGTATTTGCTATGTTATCCTAAACCTAGGTATTTCCTACAACAAAGCCAAGATAACTCTTTGATCTCAGAAGCCCGTTGCATACTTACCGGAATGCCGAAGCTAAACATAATAACTTTATTGTGATGTCAATGTGGACAGTTTTTAAGCCTGATTTTAGGCTGTATATGTCTACTACATCAATAACTAACATTTTATAACCAAATATGTACAAGTAGGTACCTATTTCATTCAAAAAGAATAACAATTTTATTTTTCCTGCAAAAACTTGATACTATGTTTTTTCTCTTTTGTTACAGGGGCTAAGGACCTGATGCCATCACCATTGTGCTACATAACTATAGCAGGGCTACTAAATAATAAATTATTACTCAGCGCAAGATCCAATAATGAAAATGCATAGTACTTTTGATAATTATGTAATTCTGAATAAACCAGTGACAATTTTATTAATATGGGTGACATTCTTCATTTTGTTTCATTGTATCTACATACTAAAACTTAATCACTGCATGTAAGGATAGAGCAAAGTTTAAAAAATATATTTTTGTTTCCGGCCCTAGCAAAAATGATTTGTACTGAGCACTTTGTACCTTCATCTAAGCATTTAATTTAACACAATACACCTTACACTTCATTGTAAGCAAAAGAAAGCCGCATTTCTTGCGATTTCATAGTAGGAAAACATTTTATATTAAAACATTCAGGTATGTAGCGTAGGCGTTTCCAGTGTTGCAGGAATTCATTCCACTTCCGTGTGTTGTCTACCTGTCTTTGAAGAGAGCTGCAAGCTGCTGAATTTGCTCTGAAAATGAGAAAAATATCCTAAATTACTGTGATTTGTTTGGAGTACAAACTCGAAGTTACTTGTTGACATAGACGCACTTTTCAGCAGTATAGGCATATTACAGCACTAGCCACATCGACACATCTTGTTTAAATGCAGAAACTCCTGGAATATCGCCTGCAATACAGAGAAAAACTGTGTTAATGTTGGTGAATAATTTTTAGCTTACAAATGCTGTTTAGACGTAAAAAAAACGAAAAAAAAAAGCATATCTGACCTTCACATAGGCCGAAATATCCTTCCAGACTCTTTTTCACCCGAAACGGTGATAAAAATCGATGAAAACGGGTTTTTTTTACACATTTTTAGGTTAGGAGGTTTCACAGATTACAAAGGAGGTTTGACAGGTTGACATCCACAGACTAGGGAAGAGATGTGGCCACAGATAACCGGAAGCCACGACTACACTACAAAACCAGAAATCAGAGCTTGTAGTGAACACTCGCCCACAGAGTTGGTTTTAGCTGTTCTGTGAACCTCACTTAGTCAAACGTCAACATTTTTAGTCAGAATAGGTCTTAATGTACTAACTAAAGTGACAGATAGCTGTCAAAGTTTTTTTTTCTGAGGATTGAACGAATGAAACCATTTCTGATGAATGGTTGGACCACAGCCTTCTTTGTTGGACCGACTTAAAATGGCAGATAAATGACTAAAGTGACAGATGCACAAACGTCAACGTAGCAGCCCCTTCCGGAGGTGTGTTCTAATTTGACGTTTCAGTCCCTCTCTTTCTTTCTTCGTATGAAAGACAAAGAAAGAACGTTGTTAAGTTATGGTCAAGAACGAAGAAATATTTTTGCTAACCTGTGGGCAAGATGTCAAAGATGGAATCTGTGGTAGTCTATAACCTCAAAAATAAATGTGTATTTTTACAAATGACTTTTTTGCATAAAATGAGGCTAAACCAAGGCAAATCACAACGATTTACGTAAGTCTATACTGCAATATACCTAATTCAAGTGCAGCATTTCAAAATATTTCAATTCTTTCGGGCAAAATTGATATGGTATTACAATCTACTTTTTCTCTCAAATGGTGCTTTTAAACCCTAGTTACGCTATAAATCTCATAACTGCAGTATAATTTATTGCATAAAAATCACAACTCACCACTTGCCTGGGTTGTTTTAGGTCTTAGTTTTTACCTGACTAGGTAATTGTTTGTATCAAACTAACTTGGATCTTTATCAACAGATATGACGTTAAAAGGAGGATAAATGATACCTACTATAGTTGCAATTACTGCATATGGAGCTTCGATTCTAATGAGGTGGACAAAATCATGTATTTAGTTGAGAATCAAGTTGAGAAGTCAAGTAATTTAATCTCCCCCAAAATCAATTAAAGGTACGTATAAACATAAGTATTTGCTATGTTATCCTAAACCTAGGTATTTCCTACAACAAAGCCAAGATAACTCTTTGATCTCAGAAGCCCGTTGCATACTTACCGGAATGCCGAAGGCTCATTCCACGGTAATTGATACCAGAGAGGACAAAAATTAATTTAAGAATATGTGCATTCCAACACTTGATTATAAAAGCTATTATACACATCTTTCACATACATAAATAAAAAAAACTACTTTTGTTCGATTATTTAGCAAAATATTATCATAACATCGATCATGCCTCTAACTTGCTCTAGGAATAATTTTTTTCCATATTTTGCAACACTGGTTTCTGTTGTGTATGGTCTATAGTGCGCCAATAGGACTGTCACTCGAGAGCATCATTCATCGGCTTTTTTAACGCCAAATTTTGGATTTATAATGTAAATACTTGGCCTTTTATTAATTATTATTCTTAAGCAGGATTTAATGTCACGCCCGTCACAAAATACATGTAAATGTTTTACCCAGAGAGTCAAAGCAGCTTACACATCGTAAATTTGCTTACTAAAGTAAGGATATGTCGCAGGGGAATGTGTGCAAATTGATTTTAAGTGCCATAACACTCTTGTTTAGCTATAGGAAGGTAATTATTTTGGTCACACCCGTCACATGTCACACCCGTCACTGTTTTTGCTCATTAATTTTATGAAAATTTTCTTTAAACATTGGGCCACGTAACTTAGTACTAGGCGAAGACATGTTCAGTGAGGGTAAATTTCTTTTATTAGGATTACTACAGTGTGTTTTCTGTGTGATGCTTGGTTATAGCATAGCTTTTCTTTTTTACTTAGAATGGATGCTGCTGCAAGGAAGAGGAAGAGTAGGGAGAAATTAAAGAGCGACCCTGAGAAATGTCGTTTGTTTTTGGAAAAAGAGAAAGTCGGGGTTAAGTGTAGTTTATTTAGCATCAAAATGATCTCGTCACACCCGTCACATAGGTCAGTCACACCCGTCACGACGTAATTCAGGATTTAAAAGCTGATTATAGCATACAAACTTTAAATAAATTGTTGCTAACATAAAGAAAAAAGGCTCAACTATATGAATGATTCTAATTATTCAAGTTAATCTGTCATAAAGAGCAGAAATATTGTGTTTCCTTCAAGCAGAACTAAATCTTGCCTGCGTACCCGTCACACCCGTCACGGAGACTAATAATACTATATCTTCTACAAATTAAGTTTAATTGGTAATTTTAGTTTTACATTCAATAAATGGCTTTAAAGCCTAATGGATTACATTCACACTTAAATCATCCCTTAACAATTATAGGAATAACAGCACAAAACATTAGTAGAAATGTCACACCCGTCACCGTGGAATGAGCCCGAAGCTAAACATAATAACTTTATTGTGATGTCAATGTGGACAGTTTTTAAGCCTGATTTTAGGTTGTATATGTCTACTACATCAATAACTAGAGATGTAAAAAAACTGTTTTTTTTCTGAAGTGAAAAAAAACATTGAAAAAAAACGTGAAATAAAACGGTTTTTTTTCAGGGGGACGTTTTTTTTCATACTTTCTTCTCTCCACTCTTAGATATCTGGGGGCACGGCAGTGCCCCCGCCAGGTCGAGCGCGAAGCAAACACTGCCGTACCATCCTTTACTGGAACCATTTCGCCGCATTTTCAGGCCCCTATTTGAGAACCTCTGGATAAGACCAGAACGCAGAAATTTTCGTCATCTAGTAAGCTATAATCACATACCTAAAATACAAAATTTCAAGTCTGTAGGTCATTTAGTTCCGAAGTTAAGCGAAAGCAAAGTTTCGCATTTATGACACACACTCACTCACTCACTCACTCACTCACTCATGATCATCATAATAGAACTAGTACTTCCCATAAACACAGAGAGCTGAAATTTGGTACAGAGTTAGGGTTTAATGGCCACATAAAGGGAAAACTATAAAAACTAGGATAATCGAAGATCTGGAGTACCTGGTGACCCTGATTAGAAAACACAAGAGCCCTAATAGAACTAATACTTCCCATAAACTCAGAGAGCTGAAATTTGGTACAGAGTTAGTGTTTAATGACCACATAAAGGAAAAGTTATAAAAACTAGGATAATCGAAGATCTGGAGTACCTGGTGACCCTGATTAGAAAACACAAGAGCCCTAATAGAACTAGTACTTCCCATAAACTCAGAGAGCTGAAATTTGGTACAGAGTTAGGGTTTAATGACCACATAAAGGGAAAACTATAAAAACTAGGATAATCGAAGATCTGGAGTACCTGGTAACCCTGATTAGAAAACACAAGAGCCCAACCAAACTATTATAGATCGACATATACCGCCCTTACAAAAATATTCAGCTTGGTGGGCCGCTTCGTTTGATGTCAAAAATCGAAGGTCTGAAGTATCTGATGAAGAACCCTCAGCTGGTCTCAGCTGTATAAGAGATTATGGTAATGCCCCCTTCTACTATTGGTACATAAACATATCTACTGTCATTGCAGAAATCCAGCGTAGTGGGACACATCTTCTAATTTAATCTAGCCTATAGCGTCCTACTGCTGGGCGAATGCCTCCCCTTCTGCTTTTAACACGCATATAAATAAAATTAAAGGAAATCTCTGGATAAGACTAGACTGGCTTTTATACTTATACTTACAATTTAACGAGAAGAAATAGTCGAACGATTAACTTTATTCTACTCGAACATTACACAAATTAAAAAACTGTTTCCAATAAGAAAATCTAATGAAATAAATCAATATGCCCACGTTTCTACAAAAAGAAGTGAAATCCCACCAAAAACATTCTGTAAAAAACTAGCCAGGTCTCGATGGAGCTGCTTGTTTATCTCTAAAAAGTAATGAAATCTAGACAAAGTCGTGCCAAGTCTAAGGTCCCTTACTGCGATTTCTTTAGTATTACAGTTAATGTTGTGTGACTTGGCCGTTGAAGGGTATACAAGGGTACAAAGCCAGGTGCTCCATGACACCATTGCACCAATCTGACGCCAGAACCGCTTGTGTACCCTTCAACGACCAAGTCACACAACATTAACTGTAATACTAAAGAAATCGCAGTAAGGGACCTTAGACTTGGCACGACTTTGTCTAGATTTCATTACTTTTTAGAGATAAACAAGCAGCTCCATCGAGACCTGGCTAGTTTTTTACAGAATGTTTTTGGTGGGATAAATCTGACTCTGACCAAAAGACAATACAAAGCTCTTTATTTGTAGGAATATAGGTGTCATATTTGAAAATTACTTTCTTTGTTACGTTCCATATCCATAGTTTGAACGAAGAGCTAATTAGGCTAGAGTAAGTAAGGTCTTATATTATTTTCCGTGTATGTTGTATGATATCTAAACCTTATATTGTTGAAGTCAAGGACTATTACTTTCCTCCACTATAATCTGTAGTACCTACCAATTGCGCGCGAAAGTAACCGAACGCAATGCTCGCGAGAGCGAGAGACTTCGTTGGAGTTTCTCCGGTAGTTTTTATGGTTGTTAAAATATTGACTATTATTGCTTGGATTATTGCTAGGTTGTTTTGCGCGACTTCTTAGTGTGTGTGGGTGGTGTTTTGTTTATGATTTGGTTAGGTATTTGAGTTGAGGCACAGCCTTCTTAGAAGGCTGTGGTTGAGGCAGTAGTTGCAGTATGCGTGACGGTGAGAGAGACTGATTTTTGTTGACTGTGATTAATTTGAAGATTAAATTGTGTCGTATTGATACCTTTTGATTACCTTTTCGTATTAACACCTTTTCTGAAAAAAAACCAAATTTAGAAAAAAAACAACAGTGCCATGTTTTTTTTCATGTTTTTTTTCAAAGTTTTGAAAAAAAACAAATTGTTTTTTTTCTATTTGCATCTCTATCAATAACTAACATTTTATAACCAAATATGTACAAGTAGGTACCTATTTCATTAAAAAAGAATAACAATTTTATTTTTCCTGTAAAAACTTGAAACTATATTTTTTCTCTTTTGTTACAGGGGCTAAGGACCTGATGCCATCACCATTGTGCTACATAACTATAGCAGGGCTACTCAATAATAAATTATTCTTGCAAAAATCGACCTACCTACTCAGCGCAAGATCCAATAATGAAAATGCATAGTACTTTTGATAATTATGTAATTCTGAATAAACCAGTGACAATTTTATTAATATGGGTGACATTCTTCATTTTGTTTCATTGGATCTACATACTAAAACTTAATCACTGCATGTAAGGATAGAGCAAAGTTTAAAAAATATATATTTATGTCCGGCCCTAGCAAAAATGATTTGTACTGAGCACTCTTTACCTTTTGCATAAAATGAGGCAAAACCAAGGCAAATCACAACGTTTTACGTAAGTCTATACTGCAATATACCTAATTCAAGTGCAGCATTTCAAAATATTTGAATTCTTTTGGGCAAAATGGATATGGTATTACAATCTACTTTTTCTCTCAAATGGTGCTTTTAAACTCTAGTTACGCTATAAATCTCATAACTGCAGTATAATTATTGCATAAAAATCACAACTCACCACTTGCCTGGGTTGTTTTAGGTCTTAGTTTTTACCTGACTAGGTAATTGTTTGTATCAAACTAACTTGGATCTTTATCAACAGATATGACGTTAAAAGGAGGATAAATGATACCTACTATAGTTGCAATTACTGCATATGGAGCTTCGATTCTAATGAGGTGGACAAAATCATTTATTTAGTTGAGAATCAAGTTGAGAAGTCAAGTAATTTAATCTCCCCCAAAATCAATTAAAGGTACGTATAAACCTTAGTCTTTGCTATGTTATCCTAAATCTAGGTATTTCCTACAACAAAGCCAAGATAACTCTTTGATCTCAGAAGCCCGTTGCATACTTACCGGAATGCCGAAGCTAAACATAATAACTTTATTGTGATGTCAATGTGGACAGTTTTTAAGCCTGATTTTAGGCTGTATATGTCTACTACATCAATAACTAACATTTTATAACCAAATATGTACAAGTAGGTACCTATTTCATTCAAAAAGAATAACAATTTTATTTTTCCTGTAAAAACTTGAAACTATGTTTTTTCTCTTTTGTTACAGGGGCTAAGGACCTGATGCCATCACCATTGTGCTACATAACTATAGCAGGGCTACTCAATAATAAATTATTATTCGGCATGTGACGATGCATAGCATCTAAGTGAGAGAGAGAGAGCGTCACTTCCGGTTTAGCTATTCTCCAATCAGAGTCCGTTTCCGGTTGATATTATTGGTAACAGATTTGACTTACTTCCTGTTGCCGCCATATTTGTCACCTGGGGTTGAATCCGTTCAACGTGGCTTCATAGCGTCTTTTACTTTCGAACTAGCAACATCTAAGCAGAAATTCTGCTAGTTTTTCAATTTATTATTTTAAATTCTTTGAAATTAAAGTTTTAAATACCTTTTTATCTAAAAGTGTAAAAGTTAAATTCAGTGATGACAAAGTATAAGTCACTGTGTGTGGCTAGTGATCAAGAAAGCAGTGATCGTGCCACGTGTGTGAGTAATAACGGCGGAAAATCGGACATGGCGCCGCCGAGGCGCCGAACGAGCGCGAGAAAACGCGCTACAAGTTCCGATAGCAGCGAGAATACCACGGAAATTAAGGTAAAGTGAACCAAACATTTCCTTGGACAGAAAATTTTTCAAAAACTTCTTGAACCGGATGAATATTGCGACAAATCTTGTTCGTTGCACCATAGTGGGCAGACCGCTATTAAATCTTGTCCGTCTACCCCACAACAAGATATTTCATCTGCTTCCTATTTTCTACTCGCCCGGCTGCTTTTGCCGAACATATGCTCACTTTATTTAGGTCCAGTTAACATAACTCTTAAGGACCCTAACACCCTCCGTTTCGACCTTTTTCACGTCAAACGATCGGAAGAGCTGCAGAAGTTCAATAATCCCAACTGGATAAAGTTACCTCATGTTCATGCATTAAACAATAGGTACTAGCCCTGGTTTTGTGGAGCACAACGTGACCAACGAACTTTGCAACTTACAAAGCGCAAGGTTAGCATGGCGCTCGCTGGAAGACCCTATGCTGTGACCTCCAATATGTTATTTACGCTACAAGATCTTCTCTAACAGCTTTAGCAAGAAATTGTAGGCTGCGCCTGGGACGGAACGAACCCCTTCAGTTATTTTATGACAAAATATCTCTTTTGGTAACAAATCCAAATACCTACTTTAAGGTTACCTAGTGTGTAACACAGATTATGATTCGTGGTAAGCGCGCCGAGTATCTCTGCGGGAACTTATTCTAGCAAACTTATCGAACAAGAACTTGCACCAAGGTTTGCGCAAGAAGATTCCAAGCGCGGAGCACTTGTTCGACAACAGCGCCGCGAAGTCCAACGACCAAAGTAGTTAAGGGTGAGTGTTATCGGGAAGCGGACATACCTCACCATGGTTCAATGTCCAACGACGAAGTCCAAGAAAACAGCTCAGATTGCATGTGCTTCAAATCCTACAATATGAAACCTTTCAGAGAGGACAGTTAAATGACAATAGAAAATCTAAATAACTACTTACCTAACTATCCATCGGCCAGAATGGAAAACTGTTTTAACAGCGCTACGTCCCTGATTAGGGAGAACAGGAATTGATGATGATGATTATGATGTGATGATGAAGATGATGATGATGATGATGACGATGATGATGATGATGATTATGATGATGATGACCTACCACCTCTACCGTGGTCCATGGAATTGGAGGCTGCCTCTGAGCGTATCGGAGGCAGTGGCAGAACGTTATCAGGCTCCGTAGGCCAACCTGGCAGTGATGTCAGGGATGCGTCTGCCATTTACCTCCAGCCAGTGCTTGTCCTGTCAACACTGCGCAATCCAGTCACATCCAAAGACAGTGCCTGTCCCCCGGCAACACTGCAATGCATTGACCTCCAAGCTAGTGCATATTCTGTCAACACTGCGCAATCCAGTCACATCTAAAGACAGTGCCTGTCCCCCGGCAACACTGCAATGCATTCACCTCCAAGCTAGTGCATACTATGTCAACGCTGCGCAATCCAGTCACATCCAAAGACAGTGCCTGTCCCCCGGCAACACTGCAATGCATTGACCTCCAAGCTAGTGCATATTCTGTCATCACTGCGCAATCCAGTCACATCCAAAGACAGTGCCTGTCTCTCGGCAACACTGCAATGCATTCACCTCCAAGGTAGTGCATATCCTGTCAACATTGCGCAATCCAATCACATCCAATGACAGTGCCTGTCCCCCGTCAACACTGCAACGCATTGATCTCCAAGCCATTGCCTAACCTGTCAACACTGCGCAATACAGCCACATCTAAAGCCAGTGCCTGTCCAGGCAACAATGCAATCCATTCACCTCGAAGCCAGCGCACGTCCGGTCAGTACTGCGCAATCCAGTCGCACACAAAGTCAGTGCCTGTCCTACCATCACTGCAATCCACTCAGCTCCAAGCCAGTGCTTGTCCTGTCAACACTGCGCAATCCAGTCACATCCAAAGCCAGTGTCTGTCCTGTCAACACTGCGGAAACCTCCTACCCAGCCAGTGCTTGTCCCGTCAACACTGCGTTGTCAGCGGCGCTTCAACAGCCGCGAGTCACCAGGTACGACTATACTAATCAACGCTCAGCTGGAACAGAATGTGCTGGAAATATCTACCGGATTAGACAAACTGGAAGTAAGTCCCTTTTAATCAACTTACCTTCACGATCCAAGGTGCCATCGCCGGTTTCTTAGCTAATCAATCGAAACAGCAGCTCTGGAAAGACTGCTAAATAGCGAGATGGGCCAGACACCAAGAGAATTATGCGGCAAAGCCTACTGAAGGGCTACATTATCTGGACATTGATTCGAATACAGCTATGAACCTCTAGTCTCTTCCTCAAAAGAAGGTATGATTCTAGGTTAAAGGCACGTCACCAGCATTAAAAGAATGCCAGACCTTACTACGCATGCTCAACTATGCTAGCCAAGTCAGATCCCGAGAGATCGTCTCCAGGTAGATAATACTCTACATCAATTGGTGGCTTTCAACAACTAAGGGACTCTCATGAGAAGCTCCATACTCTAGACGTCATAGAACATATCTGCCACATATGCCGCGGACTGGGTATCCCAACTAGAAGACCACTTGCCAGCAGACGAGTTAAACCGCAGCCAAATTGATAATGCAAGGATATATTTGCGATAATCTGGGCCATGCGTCAATTTAAGGATCAGTGGAAGAGAAAACACGTTACTCTGCAATCTGAGAACCGCCATGTGTGGCCAATTCAATTCAATTCAATTTATTTCAGATTTGCATCCATATTTTGTATCCTTTTTATTTTATTTGATTAAATTCGAAACGAGGGGAGAACAGTCTGAATGCATACCAAAACCGACTAAACAACCTGTCTCGCCTACTGAATCAGTGGAAAATAGACCTAGCGGCCGAGCATCTCCCAGGTTGCTTTAATCTCATGGAGGACAGTCTGTCAAGGAACAAGGCTCAAGTTTCAACCGTGAGTAAAGTTCTTTCAGAAATTCGCAGGCCGGAAACACCTACAAAGGTACAGAGGACACAGAGGTTGTACTAACGTATGTATCAGCAATCAATGCGACCCATCACCTCTCTTCACAACGCGTTCAGCAAAGCGGGGGCCATAATCTGGCTTGGCTCTTTCCACGCGAACACCGTGAAAGGCACATTCCCCCTGATAACTCCTATACAGCCGAGAGCCTATCGGTTACCGGATTTACATACCGAGAGGCCAAACCAAGGTTCTTCCACCTCCTCAAACACAAGGTATGAAGTTTTGACTGGTCGACAGCCGAAAAAAACCATGCTAGCAAGCAGTTGGTGTGAATCCACACTTAAAAGTTACCGACCGATATGGTAAAGTTGGACTGGTTGTGGAGTGATAAAGAATAACTAGATTATAAACACCACAGGGGCAGTGTTTTAACAAAATATTTCGTTAAAGTTGCTCTTTCAGCTATTTTAGTCCATACATAACTGATTTTAAGTTTCAGTTAAAGAAAATCTTAGTTCAGATGTTTTGGTAAAGCAACTTAAAAACGAAGCCAAAACTGATAGCTCGGAAGAAGCTGCGAAAGACCCCGCTAATCTGGTTGCCTGGCTGGGTTCAAACGCTACTAACAAAGTGAACCTTGTGGCTTCTCGTAAATAAGCTTTTATTTTACTAAAACTGACACTGCCACGCTCGCACCCACCAGGCAATCAGGATGGAACATTATATAAAATTCAAAACAAGTCTGGAATTATTTTCTGGACTGCTTAAGTTCTACAATTCAGTGAGCAGAGACTAACAACGGAGTACGACCCTTTTTATTTCCATAACAGGTGAAGCGAGATCTCTTCGCATAATCTCTTTGGTCAGATATTGGGTGAAAAACGTGTTGAAGGATGCCCATATCAGGGTTCCTTCTCCGCTGTTATAGCATCATAATGCTTGATAATGCACCTACCTATCTATAGATTAAATCATCTATATTATTCATGGGTTTATATAGAGTGCTAATGTAGAAAATTAAAAGGTAGAAGTGCCTAGAAAGGTCCTAACGATTAACTTTCAGCCAATTTGATTGCCTTTTTTCTATCAGCATACTTCAATTTCCAGTAATTCAGAGCTTATAAACATTGTTTTTTACAAGTAAATACATATCTTAATTATTATGTGCCTAGTTCTCTTGCAGACTATTACAGCTTACATCACATAGCGTCGTCATCCAGTCACCAGGAGCTAATAAACACGTCTCTCACTTAGATGCTATGCATCGTCACATGCCGAATAATAGTGCAAGTTTTACATTAAAATAAAACTTGTATTATTAAGCAGAGACGATGCATAGCATCCCATTAAGGCCTCCTGGTGAGAGACCTATGAAGCCACGTTGAACGGATTCAACCCCAGGTGACAAATATGGCGGCAACAGGAAGTAAGTCAAATCTGTTACCAATAATATCAACCGGAAACGGACTCTGATTGGAGAATAGCTAAACCGGAAGTGACGCTCTCTCTCTCTCACTTAGATGCTATGCATCGTCTCTGCTTAATAATACAAGTTTTATTTTAATGTAAAACTTGCACTATTCTTGCAAAAATCGACCTACCTACTCAGCGCAAGATCCAATAATGAAAATGCATAGTACTTTTGATAATTATGTAATTCTGAATAAACCAGTGACAATTTTATTAATATGGGTGACATTCTTCATTTTGTTTCATTGTATCTACATACTAAAACTTAATCACTGCATGTAAGGATAGAGCAAAGTTTAAAAAATATATTTTTGTGTCCGGCCCTAGCAAAAATGATTTGTAATGAGCACTTTTTACCTTCATCTAAGCATTTAATTTAACACAATACACCTTTCACTTCATTGTAAGCAAAAGAAAGCCGCATTTCTTGCGATTTCATAGTAGGAAAACATTTTATATTAAAACATTCAGGTATGTAGCGTAGGCGTTTCCAGTGTTGCAGGAATTCATTCCACTTCCGTATGTTGTCTACCTGTCTTTGAAGAGAGCTGCAAGCTGCTGAATTTGCTCTGAAAATGAGAAAAATATCCTAAGTTACTGTGATTTGTTTGGAGTACAAACTCGAAGTTACTTGTTGACATAGACGCACTTTTTAGCAGTATAGGCATATTACAGCACTAGCCACATCGACACATCTTGTTTAAATGCAGAAACTCCTGGAATATCGCCTGCAATACAGAGAAAAACTGTGTTAATGTTGGTGAATAATTTTTAGCTTACAAATGCTGTTTAGACGTAAAAAAACGAAAAAAAAAAGCATATCTGACCTTCACATAGGCCGAAATATCCTTCCAGACTCTTTTTCACCCGAAACGGTGATAAAAATCGATGAAAACGGGTTTTTTTTACACATTTTTAGGTTAGGAGGTTTCACAGATTACAAAGGAGGTTTGACAGGTTGACATCCACAGACTAGGGAAGAGATGTGGCCACAGATAACCGGAAGCCACGACTACACTACAAAACCAGAAATCAGAGCGTGTAGTGAACACTCGCCCACAGAGTTGGTTTTAGCTGTTCTGTGAACCTAACTTAGTCAAACGTCAACATTTTTAGCCCGAATCGCCCTTAATGTATTGGCGTCAGAGATGGGCACGTACCCGGGTATATACCCACCTGTGGGTATTTACCCGATATGTACCCGGTAAATACCCGTATGCACCCATTTGCTGGGTACATTCAATTTGTGATTTCAAGTATAATGAAAATTATTAAAATGAAAAACAAAGTATGCCAATCAGTTCTAAACCATGTTCCCTACGCAAAGTACGTCTTAGTAATTTTTCGTTGAACGCATATTTACAAAGTTATTCATGTTTTTGTGATTTCTTTGTATGGAAACGAATATTCAGAAGGACATTTGTCTTATATTTTTATAGAATTAACAACCGGTATGTTTAAAAGGTACTTTGTCATACTTTGTATGACTAATATAATAGTTTTTAATATGAATTTAACAATAATTATTATTGATTAGGAACCAAGTGTCAAAAATTTATATTTACATTGAAACGGTAGACAATACACTGATGAAGTCAGGTCATTTCGGTCTAATTAAAATGCGTAGACGGGTTAAGTGTTGCAAATAACAAAAAAATATAATCATAAAGTATGTTTTTTATGTTTGTTCTTCCCGAACAAAGAATAATAAATAAATAAATAAATAAAATAGCCTTTTATTGCTTCTCAAAGTTCTCAAAGTTAGTACATATAAAAATGCTTGAAAAAAAACAAAATAAGTTGTATTCACTTTAAACTTAATGAAAAAAAAAAATCTTAACCTAAGTATTAAGTATATGTACTTTAAAATAAATAAAAATTGTTGGGTATGAGATGCCCCTATTGGGTAAAGGCCTCCTCCAGATTTTGCCACAGTTCTCTATCTTGCGCTTTCTCTATCCAGTTTTTTCCCGCAATATTTATTATGTCGTCGGCCCATCGTTTATAAGGTCTGCCAACTCCTCTTTTTCCGTCATCTGGACCTTTCCATTGCGTGATTTTCTTTGTCCATCTTTGGTCTTCTATTCTTGCGACATGGCCGGCCCATTTCCACTTTAATTGTTTGATATGATGGCGTACGTCTTTGATCTTTGTGCGGTCTCTTATGCTTGTGTTTTTTATCTTGTCTTTTAGTTTTATTTTAAGGATACTTCGTTCCATGGCTCTCTGACATACCGATAGTTTTTCAAGATTTCTTTCTGTGAGCGACCATGTTTGACCGCACCTGTCAAAAGTACCTTATCTTCAGGCAACCCGTAGTGATCTTCGCCTACCATTAGAGAGATCTTTTGCCACGCCATACAGGCCCACGAATTCTTGCAGGTCAACAGAACGCTTATGGAGAAATGGCGGGATCAGTGGACATCTGTGGACCTGCCTAACAGAAATCTCGAGTCCGAGCCAGATATCCGTGTGCCAGGTTTCCATCTTCCCAGAAAGCACTGGACTCAAATAAATAGATTCCGGGTCTTAAGGGGAAGGTGTGCGAAGCTAAATACACAAAATGTAAGTGTGGGTCGGACCCGAGTTGCGTGTGCGGGCGGGTTCAGACGATGTCCCACATCAACTAAGACTATCCGCTGTTCGTCATCCAAGGCGGCGGTGTCGATGAGGCCGACTCGGACGTAATGAGGTGGCTGGACGACTTACATTTCACCGTATAGCATTTTGAGCATAATGCCATTTGCAAATAAAATAAACGAATTTAACCAATTGGTATTACTTCGGCTCATAGACGCCCTGAGGGTACTGGAATTTATTTTTACGTCAATCAAGCGGTTAATAAGTTTTAGTTATTCTTTGTTCGGGGAGATCAAACATAAAACCATACTTTATGATTATACATTTTTGTTATTTGCAACACTTAACCCGTCTTCGCATTTTAATTAGACCGAAATGACCTGACTTCATCAGTGTATTGTCTACCGTTTCAATGTAAATATAAATTTTTGACACTTGGTTCCTAATCAATAATAATTATTGTTAAATTCATATTAAAAACTATTATATTAGTCATACAAAGTATGACAAAGTACCTTTTAAACATACCGGTTGTTAATTCTATAAAAATATAAGACAAATGTCCTTATGAATATTCGATTTCATACAAATAAATCACAAAAACATGCATAACTTTGTAAATATGCGTTCAACGAAAAATTACTAAGACGTACTTTGCGTAGGGAACATGGTTTAGAACTGATTGGCATACTTTGTTGTTAATTTTAAGTCACAAATTGTATATACCCAGCAAACGGGTGCATACGGGTATTTACCGGGTATATACCCAATGTACCCGGTAAATACCCAAATGGGTAGATTGGGTATATACCCACCGCCCATCTCTGATTGGCGTTGACAGAATGACAGCCCAGTTGGACCACAGAGGGAAAAAAGGTTGGACTAGCCATTGTTAAGGCTGGAAGATAGCATCGTGGCGGGAAATTCAAAATTTTCACAGTTTTTTTGGTGTGTATTTACTCTATAGGTGTTCTCTTTGGCGTGCGTCGCCATGACGACTGACTATGTACTTCAGTAATCTGTGTCAGTAATAAACAGGCTCCGAGCGCATTGGTATTGTTTCGTTTCCCAAACACTTCATTGGCGACCGAGTTTGATTCCCACGAGACCGCGCGTGCAAAATGGCTATACCTGCTTAAATCCACAACTCCGGAATTGCAACAATGATTCAAATTTAACAAAATGGCGAATGAATGAAATACGAAATTGCTCATCACGCATCTGGCGGATGACACCTACCGACTTGCGCGGAACTTACCTCATCCACGAAAAATGGATGAAGTTGAGCTCGACGACCTGATTACTCAACATTTTACGCCTAGACGTTGCCTTTAGGCAGATCGTGAGAAGTTTTTCGAAGCAAGAAGGGTGGTAGGAGAAGGCGTCGACGAGTGGGCGGTTCGAGTACGTAGACTCGCCGTTCACTGCGGGTTCGAAAATAATCTAGATGGGCAGCTGAGAGACAGTTTCATCCTTAAACCTTAATGGGTCGATAGGTTCGTAACCTTCATCATCATCATCATCAGCCTGTTAACACCCACTGCTGAGTAAAGGCCTCTTCATGCTCACGCCACCTCTCACGATCCTGTGCCAGGCGCAACCACTGCTTTCCGGCTACTTTGGCTATGTCGTCCAACCATCTGGCTGGTGGTCTGCCAACGGATCTCTTCCCCTCTCGGGGTCGCCATTCCGCAATGGACTTTGTCCATCTGCCATCGGTACGTCTCGCCAGGTGTCCTGCCCACAGGCACGTATACAGAGGGGGGGATAGTTGGGATTTATCCCCCCCCGAAATCTGACTGAAAAAAAAAAAAAGTTTTAAGCCATCTGTTTATTTATTCGCTTGCGTGTTCTTTCAATAAGTAGATAAAATAAAAATATAGATAGATGTCTTGCAAATAGAAATTCAGCGTCCTCGAGTTACTGCCCACCAAACTGCACGAAGCAACCCTCCTAGCGATACTGCTGAAGAATACTTCAGAAGAACTATTTTTATACCGTGCTTGGACTAGAGCATGGATACCGGTTTTCGGTAATACCGAAAAACCGGGATCCCGGACTAAATATCTACATTTGAAAAACCGGTATTGTATTATCTTAATACCGGAATTTCGGTATTTTCGGTATTACAGATAAAACTCTGAAACAAGTGTGGAAAATCAAAATTTCGCGCGCATGCGATGCGTGCGAGTGCGCCGTGCGGAATAGTGATGTGAGCCGGTTTTAGAAACCTAAAAAAAAACGTATTTTGCAAAAAGTTATAAGTATAAACGCCGGTTTTTGTTTATTAATTAAAACCGATTACTTTCTTATTTTGGACTGCAGTCCAGGGGCCTTAGCCTGTAACACAATGGTGCCTAAATAGGCTCCCAGTTGACGGCTTCAATGGGGAATTTTCTGACAGCTTTAAAAAATAAAAAATAGTTATAAAAGCTGTGACAGATGGCGTTGATCCGACATCACAAAGTAAATTCGTGCTTACTAAGGCGAAAATACTTTTTCACTTCATTGCTCTGTGACTTCATCTTTCACCTCATTCCATTTTGGTACATGTAAAAGTGCACGACTTTGTTATTGTTCTTGTATGAGTTAATGGTAGAACCTGAAACACTACATTTTGCTCCATCACCAATACCTAAATATTGTGTTTGGACGTATCTACGAAGCCCAACGAGCGCGAACTGGCTTATGAAAAACATATCTCGTCAGCGACATCCAGTTACAAATTTGGAACTAGAACTCATTATCTGTCAGAAAATTGCCCATTACGATTTATTAATGCGGATTGCGGACGGTCCTTTTAATGTTTTTGTAGTATAGCAAAGAATATTCTAATTCTGCAACTTTTTCTCCGATTGCGTGGACAGTTTGTGAGTGAGTGAGTGTGTGTATTTGTTTTCACGCTAGAACTGCAGGACGAATTTGCCTGAAGGAATGGAGATAGCTTAGAAACCAGACTAACATAGACTATAAATTACGAACTAAATTCTTCTGGCAATGTCGATAACGGAAAAAAGTCTACGCGGACGAAGTCGCAGGCAAAAGCGCAGGTAAATTAATATTATCGTTCAATTAAATAAACTCACTTATTTAAAAATTTCTATTTGTCTATTTTATAACAATTCAATATTTTTTTATATAACATAAATTTAATACCGAAAAATACCGAAAAACCGGTATCCCGGTATTTAAAATCTTGATACCGAATGAATACCGGTATTGGGAAAAGGCTCCGGTATTCCATGCTCTAGCTTGGACGATTTGATATCTGGCATGAATGATAGATTTGCGAATCAAAGAGCTTCTTTCTTCTTTAGAAATTATTCTTCCGAAAAATGTGGACGAGAGGAAGATAAGTGAATTAGAAAATATGAAAAGGACCACGGGCACATTAGTATGAAGTCTAGCCCCACTGACAGTTGACACTTGATGAAATTTTTTACATTGTCCGACCTCAATAAACTTTATGTCAAATAAAAGCTCTTGAAGAGTATTTCAATTTATTCTATGGCAGCTTAGTCAAAATCGAGCGCGAAAATGGTGTTTTGGGCACATTTGTCCCATTTTATGAAGATTGTCCGACCTCAATAAACTTCATGTCAAATGAAAGCTCTTGAAGAGTACTTCAATTTATTCTATGGCAGCTTACTCAAAATTGAGCGCGAATATGGTGTTTTGGGCACATTTGTCCCATTTTATGAAGATTGTCCGACCTCAATAAACTTCATGTCAAATGAAAGCTCTTGAAGAGTACTTCAATTAATTCTATCGCAGCTTAGTCAAAATCGAGCGCGAAAATGGTGTTTTGGGCACATTTGTCCCATTTTATGAAGATTGTCCGTCCTCAATAAACTTCATGTCAAATGAAAGCTCTTGAAGAGTACTTCAATTTATTCTATGGCAGCTTAGTCGAAATCAAGCGCGAAAGTGGTGTTTTGGGGATGGGAATATTGGGCCCACTGACAGTTGACATTTTACATTGTCCGACCTCAATGTCAAATGAAAGCTCTTGAAGAGTACTTTAATTTATTCTTTGGTAGCTTAATCAAAATCGTGCGCGAAAATTGTGTTTTGGGCATATTTGTCCCATTTTATGAAGATTGTCCGACCTCAATAAAACTCATGTCAAATGAAAGCTCTTGAAGAGTACTTCAATTTATTCTATGGCAGTGTAGTCGAAATCAAGCGCGAAAGTGATGTTTTGGGGATGGGCATACTGGGCCCACTGACAGTTGACATTTTACATTGTCCGACCTCAATAAACTATATGTCAAATGAAAGCTCTTGAAGAGCACTTTAATTTTTTTTTGGTAGCTTAGTCAAAATCGTGCGCGAAAATGGTGTTTTGGGCATATTTGTCCCATTTTATGAAGATTGTCCGACCTCAATAAAACTCATATCAAATGAAAGCTCTTGAAGCGTACTTTAATTTATTCTATGGTAGCTAAGTCGAAATCGAGCGCGAAAGTGGTGTTTTGGGGATGGGCATATTGGGCCCACTGACAGTTGACATTTTACTTTGTCCGACCTCAATAAACTTTATGTCAAATGAAAGCTCTTGAAGAGTACTTTAATTTATTCTTTGGTAGCTTAGTCAAAATCGTGCGCGAAAATGGTGTTTTGGGCATATTTGTCCCATTTTATGAAGATTGTCCGACCTCAATAAAACTCATGTCAAATGAAAGCTCTTGAAGAATACTTTAATTTATTCTATGGCAGCTTAGTCGAAATTGAGCGCGAAAGTGGACAATCTTCATAAAATGGGACAAATATGCCCAAAACAACATTTTCGCGCCGAAGGCGGCCCATCCCAGCTGGATACGCCTAGCAATCTCTTTTACCTGGGGCCTTAGCCTGTATTACAGTTAACATACAAAGGTGGCTGGATAGGCTGATTTTGACAGCTTTGGTAGCCGGTAAAACGTTAGGCGGACCTATCGGCACCGACTTTCATGCTAGTACGATTTTGAAATCTTTGGTGCGCCAAATCGGTAGTCTCGAAGGACATTTGCGTTTAGATTGGTAGTCTGTACTTTTTAGTGACTTTTATTTGCTAGCCTCTAACGTTTTTGACAGGTTCCGTTGACAATTTTGCTGCCAGTGACGTGCAATTCGCGGATTGTACCCTAATATGGTAAAGTTTCTCAATGGCTTTACAAAAGAAAAGTGAATTTAAAGCCTTTTCCGCATGTATTGGTTTTAGTGAATCCTCAATCCACCCTCAAGGTGGCTTTTACTCAAATATCGCCGCTTTTGAAGGCCTTCACAAACGGTGCGAGGCTATCATTTCACGCAAAACTATGGACCCCTTAGGAAGTGTGTTTAGTTTGTTCTTTACCAAGAAAACAAAGAATATTCTCTAAAGAATAAATACGTGTTGTGTCTGAGGACGTAGCGCAGTTACTTTCCAACTCATACATACCACAGGAGCCGTGGCTTAGAGGGATCCCGTCGACATAAAGGTACGTACCTACCTCAGTCTCTGTCTTTATCGACATTCTGAGGGCATGGGTAGGAGTACAACGACCTAGCTGCTACTAAAGTACTTGTTTGTAAGAATACCCAGAACCTAAAACACTGCTTCGTATCTGGCTTCATAATACTAAATGTGGCAAGTGATTTTTCTTCCAAAGTCAGGATACGTAGAGAGGTACTTTAAGTAGGTACATATATTGTTTCTTACTGAGAATTTTGATCTTTTTCAGATACGGGCAGCCCTATCGTTATATTATACCTACCATGGGGTCATTCCTATTGGTCATCATATTATTATTGGAATCCACAATGTGACTCGGGATGTGACCAGTGATGGATGCAGTATTTCATCCAGAAATATGCAAAAAACATTTCAGGCGACTCGTGGACCGAGAGGAACATTAATCTCATTAAGTCAAGGTGAACTTGCTGTCTACTTAAATTAACCAACAAATCACCCGTAACTTAACTCCGCAAGCAAGCTTTTTAAAATTATATTCTGAATTCAAGAGACAGGCAGTACAATTCTGTGATTGTAAGGTATTCCAGTTTTCATGTCATGATTACATTCCAGTAAATATTATAGTAAATTAACAAATAAATCACTCGCTGCTTACCTCGGCAAGGATTTGTTTTGATTCTATTTTTATTATAATTATAGGTCTTTTGATTGTAAGAAAACATGATTTATACAATTACTCAATAGGTACCTCTGCAAGGAAAGCCATATGGATGAGATATTTTTGAGGGATTTTACTACCTAAGCATTCTTTAAATGATTTCATTCTTAATTTTAAAATATAGTTTGTAGGTGTATCTGTATATTAAGAAAGATTCTTCTACAGGAAATGGTACCATTGCCTTTACTTACATATCTATAGGTGCACTCGACTACATTCAATCAACTTTTACTATGGAGCCAAAAAAAAAATCAGCTATTTCATACATGTGATATTTTTTTGGTTCCATTATTTTTGAATAGTTGTTGATTAGAAAGCCTGCTAAAAGCTCCACTATCGAATTCGAGAGCACCCTGTAGATGTAAGTTGATTGTATTAGTTTGAACAAGTATTGGGTAATGGAAATGGGTACCTATATTTAGGCAGAAAAAATGCTTTGATGTTACTTAATAATTTGGTTTTATTTTACTTTACAGAACATAGCTGATTGATATCAAATTAGAACGACAAAGATGACATCAATATTAAACACAGAGGATGCACAGAGCGGATGCTTTTCCAACAAGACAGAAAAGTTCTTTGGCTAGTGAATAATGGTAAAAAAAACAGTTAGATAATGTAAATAATTAGGTACAATTTTTATACTAACTTATAAATAATTACATTATTTTCTCTAATTATACTATTTATTAATGTTAATTATTAGAAGATAAGTAGGTACGGTCAGTGACACTTTAGGATACCCCATGGTAGTTCTTATCGCAAGCGGTACGAGATCGTCAATTAAACAAAAAAAATTGCGTAACGACGATCGTCCTACTTACAAAATCAATTGTTTCCTCAGTTGTTTTCAGGTTCGTATTACCGTAATACTTTAAAAAAAAATTAAAATAAATATTAAAATTTTAAAATAAAAGCCCGCGCTTTGTATTACAAATGCATTTTTTTGGATTTTTTGTTCGATTGATGGATTTGTGTGTTGCAAGCGATTAGAAATAATGGCGCTATAGGGTGTCGCTGACCGTAGTCATACAACAGCGTTATTTGAAATTGCAGTTTTTTCGTACCTAAGTATATTTGCTTGAAAAAAAAAAACTTGTTTTACCCAAGTACTGTTAATAGGGAAACCTTTTCGTATTTCTCACGGTGCGGTGAGTCGGTGACAGACAGCATATTTCTGTAAGAATAAGAAACAAGATATAGGCCCGGTTTCTGAGTTGAGAAATTCACTAAGCAAATGGGTAAGTATCGTTCTGTCATGCTCTTTTGTGAGAAATCTGCTGAGACAGGACGATACTTACCCATTTGCTTAGTGAATTTCTCAACTCAGAAACCGGGCCATTGATAAAGATAAAAGATAAAATATTCTTAACAATATATTAAAGCTAATTATTAAATATGAACATTAATTGAATCTGAATACTTTTAGGTAAATGCTACCTATTTAGTTGGTGATAAAAATAATTTCTTTTTCATCTCCCAGGCTCGGAAAGTACGCTGTTACTTTAAATATGCGATCGTAGAAAATCCTGTTTTAAACTAACTGCATTGTTGTGCGCTTTGAAATTTGAAGGCGACGTCCTAATAAAAATAAATCTATGGAACTCCTTTAACTTGTAGGGTTGCTGGGTTGTTGATTTTATGAAACTTCAAGAAGACTCGATTTGTTAATCAAAAACCCGTTGCCAGGCAACGCCACAAACTCCTCGCCTCAAAGCAAAAAAGAAGGAAATTTATTTAACTAACCTTTTTTATCTACCTCGTTGTCTACTGTTTTTCTTGCATCTAACATAATAATTTCCTCGCTCCGTGAGATGAAAAGTTGTGTGTTTAGCACGAATGCAATATTATTTGCGTCTTGGCTTCTGTCTCGCGCTCAGGTTTCTTTTTTTGAATCACTCGCTACGCTCGTGGCTCCATTTTAGAGACCTTCGCTAGCTCGGTATTCAATACAAGCACTCTCTGCAAATATTTTTTTTTGCATTATGGCATAACCAATAACTATTATTCTTTATGCACGAATAGGTGCTGCATAATATTATAATACTTTTAACGCCATCTGATCGATGGGTGTGTTGTGAAGCAGAGGCGCCGTTAGTGATATAGTAAATTATTAGAACTAAGATTTTAATAAAATTTATATCGAGTCACCATATTTATTATTTCACTTGCGTAGAGATCGAGCTCTAAAATATACGTTTTGTAGAGTAAAACTAAATAAAATCAATCATTTGCGCTGACTTACACCCTCACTACCCCCTACCCCGAGGCCAAGAAGAGGAAGGCAGTAGCAGGCACCAGCTGACCCGAGATAACCCTCCAATACAAATATTAGAAGAAAAAAAAATGTACTTATCTATCGCTTAAATTGGAAAAAGCGTGAGCCCTGTCTTAAAATCAAAATGTTAGGCGGGATGATTTCCATACACATGAAAATTTCACAAAATGTATACACTCAAATTATATGACTGCGTGATTTTATCCGCGCTTTATTAATTTTATTTAATTAAATAATAAATACCTAGAGTACAAATTTCACGTATTTGGCAATGGGAATCGTCCCACCTAACGGCGCTCCACTAATGATTCAAAATTACCTTTGCAAATTACCTATCTTAATTCTGCATTATTGTATTCGAAACGGGTCGAATCGCGATTGGTTTCATTCTGCATCTCGGCCACGCTACAGCTGCCGTGTGCCAACTCCCACAGGTACGTGTGGATCCGATTCTATAAAGAAAAAAAAACAATATTAATGCCGTATAAGACTCCATTTTAACTTAAAATGTATCTTTAGAACATTTAGGTCCAGGTGATCTAGGTTTTTCGGTATTTCATCTTTATATTATACTAAAGGTGTAGAAAAATCGAAGTATGAAAAATACATACTTTTTTGTTCTAAGTAACTAGTTTTTCGCCGTAAGGCCATCTTCCGACATTCGAAAATGTTTCAATATTACACTTTAGCTTTAGCATTGAAAAGAGTTCGAGCTCGAGTATAGTAGTGAAATATTTTTTTTATGTAGCAAGATCACACGTCAAAAAACGAGGCATTTTGTACAAAACTCCGTTTTTTTGCAAACCCCCCAAATCCCGCGGGATCCCATATTTCTGAACCCGCAAAAAAGGTGCGGGATTCCGCATTTGCAGGCAACTTGGCCAACTAAGACCGAAGATTTTACTTGAATTTTAGCCCTTTTTTGGTCAAAATAGAAGTTAAAGCAAAAATAACGGAATTACTTGAAACTTGATATTTCGTATCTCTTCTCTTATTTTGCCTTATTTGCTTAGTACATAGGAGAGCGCGAGTTTGTTTCTCCCGCACCGCCAGTTGTACATCTGAAATACCAACAATTTCGTCGATAAATGTCTGATTCCCGCCAAAAGAGGCTTCAAGTGTGGTGAATTTCTTTTGGCGTTGCTCGTCTCCTCTTGTATGTATTAAGGTATTCTGAATCATCTTGGAGTCTGGACAGACATTTTGAAAGGGGTTTTGAAATCATAAATAGGTCATTAGGTACTTAAATTGTATGGTAGCTGGTAGACGCTCGGTGTGCAATGCTCTCGTAATCACTCGCTCGGTTAATCCCGTGCACCCGCAGAACTCGGCGATATATCTGAAGCGTAAGTGTAATTGTTTGGATAAGAACACGATAAGTGAGTTATGTATGTTTTAACTGTGAATAGGGGGATTTTTGGAATGATTTTGAACTGAAATTAATTATGTTTTGAAGAACGTGTGTGTTCGGGCAGAACAAATGAATAGTCTGTGTAGGTTACACTACTTATTATAATCCAATAACTTATAAAACATGGAGTTTTTCTAATTTCTATATCGATCGCGTATTGGCTTTATCGCGGTTCACGTAGTGGGCGTAATGGCCGTCGGAAATTACGTTGAGCCCTACGATTGGCCAGCGCTCGGGCGCGTTCAGAGTAAAATGGTTTCGGTAACGTTGTTTCTGAGACGTTGGGTGGCGTTGCGTTCTTGGCGTAGACATCTTCCCGGCCCTTGAAAGCCCTAGAGCTTTCAAGCTTAATTGACTTTCTGTTGGCAGGATGCACAAGCGGTTTATTGCTCTACGTACGGTCGGCCACAATCTCAGATACCCCATGGCAGCTCTTATCGCGCGCGGCATAAGGGCGCCAATCGAACAAAAAGGCGTATCTGAGACTTTGGCTGACTGTACCTACGGTACCTTTGCTCGTCGTGACGTCAGCTACGCGAGGGACGCTGTCGGATCCGAGGTAGAGCCTGGTGACTCGTCCGAGGCGCCAACTTAGCGGAGGAGCGTCTTCCTTAATAGTACCATATCGTTGAGCTGCAGGTCCTTGCATCTCGTACGCCACTTGGAGCGCTGCTGGAGCTCAGCCACGTATTCGGCCGACCATCGCTTCCAGCAGTGTTGCCAGGCACCGCTCAAGGCGCTGAAACCGGTGGAGACGATTGGTGTTAGACTCCAATAAGCATAGTGAGGGCAGCGCCGTAAGTGTTCTACCAGTCAAAAAGTGGCCCGGGGTGAGAGGATTAAAATCGTTTGGTGAGGAACTGAGGGAACATAGGGGTCGGCTGTTCAGGATAGCTTCAATTTGCACAAACAATGTAGATAGTTCCTCAAATGTTAGATGTGAATTACATACATGTGAAACTTAGTTTTTGTGAATTACTGCCATTTCTAGTAATCAAACCTAAGTTGGCTCCTTAGAGTCTTTTGATCTCTACATGAAAAAGGAACGATTGGCATAAAAAAAATATTTTTGGTATTTTAGCATTTTTTTCGCTGACCGTACATTTTTTTTCAAAATCTATGAATGCATTTCATGATATATTATCTCAAAAAGTTATGGAAGGTCTCGTAAGAATGTTTTCCTGTAACTATAACGGTTAAGGTACCTGCCCTTACTGCCTCGTCTCAAAAATCCACCCTGTATATTGTTTAACTACTCTTTTTTTTATACTTTTTACTTTTTGGTGTGCCGGTCCTAGCGACCGCTATGTGGAGTTCTCTAAACTTCTTTAGTGAGCAGCGAAACCATATTAAAAAATATTAAGTACCTCTCTGTTGCCGGGGTGTGGGGGGAGCTGGCCAAGGTGAAGCAAATGGGTCCGGACTTGCACCTAACGTAGGTGCTGTGGGATGGGACCTCTGCTAAATCTTCACCAAGCTGAAATGTGGAGAACAAACAAGTCACTTCTAAAATAATAATATAGGTTTTTGTAACAACGTCTTACGGGTATTGTTGTAAATCTTCATGAATTAGTGTGAAATTATTAGATTAGATTAGATTAGAATATTCTTTATTGTACTAGAAAACATTTTATGGACAGACATTATTAATACATTAATGGTACAAATCGGCGGCCTTATTGCCTTGGCCTTATTAATGGGATAGAAACATTCCTCGACAGCTTTAAAAGCTTATCAATGTATCTAGCTAACCAGCCTATTGATGAAACCCACCCACCATAATTATGACATAATCTCACATTATGGTTGGACGTTAGCAACGTGGCGGGAAATTCAAAATTTTCACAGTTTTTTACATTTTGTAGCTAAACTGAGTTATTTTTGTTCAGCGATGTTTCGTTTGCGGCAATAAAACAGTATTCTTTTAATTATTGTAAACAACAGAACAACAATAATTCAGCCGATTATGTGTTCTGGTCTACGACAAGTTTTTTGGGCAGTGCCACTGCTTCTTAGACCAGAACACATAATCGGCTGAATTATTGTTGTTCTGTTGTTTAGATTAATGAAAAGAATACTATGTTATTGCCGCGAACGAAAAATCGCTGAACAAAAATAGCTCATTTTAGCTTCAAAATGTACAAAACTGTAAAAAAAATGAATTTCCCACCGCGCAGCTATCTTCCAGCCTTAACTTAAATTGGCTCCACACTTTAAGTTGCTTGTATTGATATGTTGAGCGACTACTTACAGTGTTACAGGTCCTTCTTGAAACAACCTTTATATTATATGGATAAATTTAATTTGTAGAAAGATAAAAAAGTTACCTCTTTAATTCACAGATTGTGCCGTTTGCATGGTAACTGTTTCAAATCAATTTTGTTACTTTTATTGGATGAAATCATTATTTTTTATGTTGCTCGTTAACACGGCTAAGGGCGAGTTGGACTCGAGACTTCCATACTAACAAAAACATAACTTCACTAAAATATACTTTAGCTACGCAGTTAGCCGCTGGGGCAGTAAACAAAACTCTAAAAAGGACCCATGAGGTGGTTGACCACAACTTTGACTGATAGTAGGGACTTAGAGTGGAAGATTAACAAAGGTGGTTAGGTTAGTAGGTAGCTAGGTGACTATGATGCAAATGAAATGAGATGCAAATCTTATGAAGGTTGGTAGTTATAGAACTTAGTACCTACTCACCAAGCGTTATCCCTTTTCAGATACTCACTGTAGTTAGGGCATTGAATATTTATTTCCGGCCTTTCTCGCCATAAATCATTGCTTGATTCAAGCTTTTGCGCGCTGGCCATAATCTAGTATACAACAAGAAAGAAAAAGTGAGATTCCTACTGTGTTTCAACACTATAGACTCAAGTGAGTTTGTACTTTAGGAGTTATTTAGGAAAAGTATCTTTGAGATTACTGTCATCCCATTTAGGTATATAATCCGCGCGGGATGAGAATGGGATGCGGCCTTTTGGAACAGAGACGCGCGTGGTTAGCAAACTCGCGTCGAAGCAAAGTTGTCAAAGTAAATAGGTACAGTATATTTTCAATTGACTTCGACAAGGTACATCCCATTCTCATCGCGCGCGGATTAAACTGCTAATTAGAGAGTTATTTAGTTACGTTTGTTCAAAAAGTTAAAGTCGGTCTAGGTAGCATTATTTTCACTTACCACTTTTTCCACGAATGCCCAGATCCTTGTTTCACAAATATTCAGAACTAAACTAATGAACAATTAAACTCTAAAAACACACTCTGAAATAATCAAAACGTTTAATTTGTATTATTTACTTCGCCGTTAATAAAAAATTTTGACATTCTTTTTTTTTTACTCGAATCTTTTTGATTGTTGCAGATGATGTTTCAAACAGCCACATTTTCATCGAAAAGTGTAAAATTTTCAATTACAAGACGTTTTTTCTCAACAATAAGACTGTTTATTAATGTTTCGAGCTTAAAATAACATTTATTGCGTAAATTCATAAAGATTTAAGATGAAAATATACAAATATCGTTATTGTAACGGTTCCTGCAAACGGTCGTGGACAAATAATGGCGTAATATTTTTTTAATCTGTGGTGTTAGTGGTTTTAGTAGAATGAGTGAAAGGTCGCTTGGGACAACAAGTGGTTAACCGCTGATACGCAACTATTTAATCGCTGGCTGCGAGAAGTTGGATTTGCCATTGGTTTCCTTAACGATGCAGGCTAGGCTTAAAAACACCCAGTGTGTAATCACCGACTTCTTTGGACCGATGGCTATGGCCGATACAGGCTAAGGCCCCTGGAACTGTTGACCAAAGGATAAACGATGTCCAAGATAAACGTATTCGTCAACCATTTCGATGGGACAGTTGTCCACGGTAACATTTACGCCTAGACTGTCAGTGGTATTGTCCGACATAATCTTGGTCTTGGACATGTTCATCCTGAGGCCAACCCTCAGGGATGCTTCATGCAATCCTGCGAGCATACTTTGGAGATCGACAGCGCTCTCAGCTACCAGGATAAGGTCGTCAGCAAACCTCAGGTGTGTTAGTCTTTCACCATTGTCGCGGGGGCTTCGCATATAATACATAACACAGTGATTGCGACATAATGAACATAATAATATCATGAGGGGGGTCGAAGAAAAATAGCGACCCCGAGAACACGCATCTCTCGCTACTGATAAAGGAACTTTCTCTCTTGACTCACTCTGGTTGAGGGCCGCCGTAAGGGGGGCGGTACAGGGAAGGTGACCCTGTCACCCTCAGAGCTCATAGGTGAAGACGTGGGTATCTCTTGCTTTTGCACGCCTTCTAGGGGTCATACCATACATTACATATGGTTCCACCTCCTAACGAATCTACTGAGCCACGGCTATCTAGCCGCGGGACCTCCATACCACCCCTTTAGTCCATCCCAAGCCACGCGGAGCTCAATAGTCCAACTATGGCATGTGCCACTTAAACTCTTGCACTATTAACTCTTGTATCTCTAACTGCGGCATGTGCCAATTAAACTCTTGTACTATAACTTTTACTTAGCGGATGCCCGTCTCAAGGTCGCCATGCTTCATAGAAAGGGCAAACACAGACAAAGAAAGTTAGATAATTAAAAGCAACTCACCAGGATTACGGTGGCAGATCTCTTTGGCTTCCGGGAGCTCACCTCTAATGCTCTAATCCAAATTCTCGCGCTCCCACGCCTTTGCACCTCCTTTTTGCAACCTTCTTTCTTCCAACCGCACCGTTCGAATAAAAGCTCTCTCTAAAAGGCGGGTATCAAATTCAAAAAAGGAGGGAAAAAAACATTCCAATGTTGCCAACATAAATAATTATGACAGTTCATGCTCACCGAATGCTCGAAGTTCGCGTTCGTCGCGACAACCATTCAACCATTGATGTTGACACCACTTTCGCTCCAGTCTACAGTCTTCAACACGTCTTCAAGGACATTTGTGAAGAGCTTGGGCGAAAGAGTGTCTCCCTGGCGTACACCTCCACCTAGGTTCGTAACCTTGCCCCTAAAAAAATTTAATATCTTTGCTATGAGTAAAGAAAAGACTCTTTACACTGCTCTTTTACCGCCATCTATGAGTTATCGAAAGAACGTGGCCTAGAAAGTATCTTATTGGTTTGTTTTGCATATGTTACTATGTCAAAAAACGCTTTTATACACATGACACAAGTCACAGCTTTCACTGCACAAGTGCAACCATACAACAAAAGATTAGTATAAATATACCAAACAACATACCAAAAATGCAGAATAGTAGTATAAATATACCAAACAACATACCAAAAATGCAGAACTACATCACCCTTTGTGAATTTAAGCCTCGCGTCCATTAGGCGGATCGGGGCGGATTTTTGCCGGCGGCAAAAATCCGCCTGCCTATATTTTGTATGGAAGTGCGTCCACTAGAGCGCATCGGGGCGGGGCGGGCCGCGACGCAATATTTTTGCCGGCGGATTTTTGCCGGCGGCATTACCCGCCCCGATGCGCCTAGTGGACGCAGGGGCAACAGGGGCCTTAGCCTGTAAGACAATGGCGGGTCAATGGCTTCCCGGCAGAAGGACAAAACCGGGCTCTCCTCGTTTTTCTCCTACAACCAGAGAACTAATCCTCTAGAATTAGAATCAAAATATTCTTTACTGTACTACAAAAACATTAAAAGGACAGACAGCGTTAGCAAATCGTAATTGAAGTCGTCACCTGACAGCCCATTTTGGCACCATTGTCTTACAGGCTAAGGGCCCAGCATGCTCGCGCATGCGAATGCGCGCGAGTGTTGCCATTTGTCGACCAGAATACATAATCGGCTGAATTATTGTTGTTCTTGTTTATAATAATGTAAAGAATTCTATGCTATTGGCGTGAACGAAAAATCGCTGAACAAACGCTTAGTACGAATAGCTCAGTAAAGTTAAGCTTCAAAAAAATAAAACTGTAAAAAAATTGAATTACCCTCCACGCTGCTATCGTCCAACCTTAAGGGTGGACGATAGCAACGTGGCGGGAGATTCAAAATTTTCACAGTTTTTTACATTTTGTAGCTAAACTGAGCTATTTTTGTTCAGCGATTTTACGTTAGACAAAAATAGCTCAGTTTAGCTACAAAATGTAAAAATCTGTGAAAATTTTGAATTTTCCGCCACGTTGCTATCGTCCACCCTTAACCGATCATGATGATGAAGAAATACCAGCAGAAGTATTAGAAGTTGATTTTTGGTTTTGTTAAGTTTATGGTTTTCACAAACGCCGTATTGTTCCAGTAGACTCGGAGAACTTCGCTCGCTTCTCTCGCTCGTTCAATTAGCCAGTTTCGGATCCAGATTGAACGCAGGTTGGACGTAACTCAACGCGGGATTTTTATGTAACTAAATATTGAAATGAAAAAATATTACGTATACTGCGTGTTATTCACTAGGTAAGTAAAAAAAAAAAATGTCATCGAGTATTTATCATCAATTTTATTAGTTTAAAGTGCATGAAATCCCTAATATAAAATAGTCTGTAATTTTGGCATGAATGAATAGGGCTTGGCAATTTTTTTTGCAGCCAAGGGCCACATAGAGCCAAAATGGCATAAAAGCGGACCGTACCTGAAACTATAGGTAGGTACTTACCATACCCTATAATTATTTTACCCATAGTATATTCAGAGTGAGATGAGCGCGCGTCAGAAAATTTCAGTCTCAATCATACAAAATAATTTCAATCTGTTCAAAATTTCTCAATCGACTAGGCATCAAAAAGTTACAATTTAGGCAATGTCACAAAAAGTCACAACGAGGGCTCAAAAGTTACAATATTTGTGATTAGACAAAGTGGCAACACCAAAAAATCCGCCGAGCCGATGCGCCGATCCGCCCCGATGCGCTTAGATGGACGCACCCCAACGTTGCGTTGCGTTGCGGCCCGGCCCGGCCCGCCCCGATCCGCCTCATATGGACGCTAGGCTTTAGCCTCTTTTTTGTCTTTATCCGGCGGCCTACTTAGCACAACAGACTTTGAACGAAAAGAAAATAATAATTCCTTATCTGTGAATTACAATAACCGCTAACTTCCGGTTTCTGGCCATGGCCATCACTATGGTGTCACGTCAGCCGATTTTGACGTATGAGGTGGTGTTTGTATTTCGTGGCTAGAAGTGTATTTTGATATAAGAAATCTCTGTTAATTCGCCTCAAAATGCTAACAAAATTCGAGACGAAGTCCGCCCGGGTGAAGGGGATATCGTTTCATGCGAAGCGCCCCTGGGTATTAGCTAGTTTGCACAACGGCGTGATACAACTATGGGATTATCGTATGTGTACTTTACTGGAGAAATTTGACGAGCACGATGGCCCGGTGCGTGGAATCTGCTTCCACATTCAACAACCGCTGTTTGTATCCGGCGGAGATGACTACAAGATCAAGGTAAGTTATATTTTTCTAAACTTTTACGGCGCCAACTTCACAGCATGTTTTGCCTCTTATCTCAGCTCATGTACCGATCTGTTGCTATCCGCAGCGCAAGTAGGTGTAGTTCCAATGTTATCTAGTTAATTACGGCCCTATAAATTCGTTTTCATAATTTCAAAAAATAAGAATTTATTAAAAATCCACTAAAGTTTGAAATGTGTCAGGAATTGCAACGCTGATGAATGCTTTAGTTGATCTCGTAAGATCAAAGTTTCAACTAGAGATCATCAATTGCCGCAAAAACACATAATGTGATCATAAATGATGATGAAATTTTACTAAATATTGATTCAAACATTTCAGGTGTGGAACTACAAGCAGCGTCGATGCCTGTTCACTCTGCTGGGACACTTGGATTACATCCGCACCACATTCTTCCACCATGAGTACCCGTGGATACTCAGTGCATCTGATGACCAGGTTAGTAAGGGGATACTTGGCTACACTACACCGGCCATCATCTCACTCTCTTAGGTTGTTGCTTGCCTTTAGAAATGGGTTTTCGCAGTTGTTTCCCCCTTTATTTAAGGTCCAACGATAGTAAAAATAATACTATTTTATTGCCGTGAGACAAAAATCGTTTGAACAAAGATAGCTCAGTTTAGATTAAAAATATTTAAAAAAAATAAAAATGGGTTTTCCGCCACGTTGCTATTGTTGGACCTCACAATATCATGAATTAAATTGACAATATCATGAATTAAATTGTCAGATGGTCTACGGAACCCTGCATTTTCACACTAATTTGCAGTAAACTTAAACACAAAATCCCTTATTGGAGTTTGGAGGCAGGAAAAAAATAAACAATTTAACTGGTGAAATAAATTATTGATTAATTCCAGTTTTCCTTTTAACTTATATATAAGACATATGTCTGAGCCTACATGATACACAATATTAAGACAAAGGAGCGAAGCAGTGAACTCTCTGTTACTCCCTGTTGGCGACGCAACTTACACCTACTATCTATGGTGGAAAAAAGGCAAAATTCATTTGCATTAGACAGTTCTGTTTCTTCTGACATAACACGCAACACGAAAATTTCTCTCTTCTCTTTAATTTAAATTCCACCGGAAACACTCCGTATGAAACGGTATCGCCAATTAAATGTATTAATCTGTACATATTGGTATGTACGTTTACTAGTTTTTGTATGTATATGTAGGTTCATAGTATTATTATATGGGTATATTTTAACTATGTAATGTTAGTCATAAGTAGTCATAACTCACAACATCTATTTTGTAAATTTACTATATTTAATTATTGTATGTTCCTATGCTATTTATGTACACTTACCTTCCATGTATTTTATTATATCCTCTATCTCGATCCAAAGGTTGTCTGGCAGAGATTGCTTTTGGCAATAAGACCGTCCACCGCCCATTAGTTTTGGGAAAATTCTCTGTAAATGGTTCGTTTTTGTGTACAATAAAGAATATTCTATCTATCTATCTATTGCCAATAGAGGATAAATCAACAACTGTGTTCAGATAAAAACACAAGATTATTTTTTGCATTTTAAAAAACCAATATCCCAACAATTACCCCACAGACCATAAGGATCTGGAACTGGCAATCGCGACAGTGCATCAGTGTTCTTACGGGGCACAACCACTACGTCATGTGTGCCCAGTTCCACCCCACCGAGGACCTCCTGGTGTCCGCATCGCTGGACCAGTCCGTCAGGGTTTGGGACTTCTCCGGTCTGAGAAAGAAGAGCGTCGCCCCGGGCCCCGCCGGCCTGGCCGACCATCTGCGGAATCCGCAGAGTACGGATCTGTTTGGGCAGGTGAGACTTAGGGCTTTCAATTATTTATTAATTTCTTATTTTATTATATCTTAACCCTAATTAAGGTTGCTGCTGCATGGCGGGAAATTCAAAATTTTCACAGTTTTTTTTTTTAATTTTGAAGCTAAACAGCTATTTTTGTTAAGCCATTTTCCGTTCATGGCAATAACATAGTATTCTTTTCATTATTGTAAACAACAGAACAACAATCATTCAGCCGATTATGTGTTCTGGTCATCAACAAGTTTTTTGGGCAGTGCCACTGCTTCGTAGACCAGAATACAGAAAACTGAAAATTTTTAATTTTTTCGCCACGCTGCTTTCGTCCAACCTTAACCTGTAAACCCCACGACCGCGGCGTGAACTGGGCCTCGTTCCACCCCACGCTCCCGAGTCCATTGTTCTACCCACAAGAACAAGACTCCAACTAAACCCCCCACTGTATGACGCAAAATAGGCGCAAGTAGAGACGTCGAGTTGCGGAAAACAGCCCGTTTTACCATTACTATTAGAAAGAAGAAGAAGAAGAAAGCACACAGTAATAGACAGTTATTAAGAGGTGATCAACTAACGAACTAGACAGAAACTTAGTAATAAATAGAGCAACTTACATTTAAATTATCTAGCCGTGAAAACTGCGTGCAATGGCCAATTAATGGGCTTCTGGCTCAGCATATAATGCTATAGCACGGGAAGGATCCCGTGCCCATAGCGCTGGTATTCTGCCAGCGCCCGTAATGAGTTTCGACGGATTTTACATTTTCCTCAATTGCAAGACTTTATTCTAAAACAAACAAAATTATTTTATTTATGTAAAAATCCGATACATAAAAATATCTTAGTGAGTAAAATTGGTAAAAGTCGTACCAAAGATCTATCGTACATCGATAAGTATAATCGATACCGCCTGCTCCATCACTACGTGCTTAGCAGCGAACCGGCTATAACGCGGCCAAATGAAGTTGTCGTGTTACGCTCTCAGCGAATCCATAGTAAAATATTTAGATACACCCGCCTCGAGTATAAATACAATTTTCTTGATTAAACCAATATAGGTTGTTGTTTTATGCAAAAAATGTAACTTTTCAAAGTGAACATAAAAATTGTTGTAGATATAAATTTAGAAAGTATGCTTAAAATAGTTGTAAATCGTTCATGTGAAAAGTGGTTAAAGGTGCTCCAGCCTGCCAACATGATTATTTGGATGCTAACGTAAGCCTTGACTGTGTTTTGGTTGTATGTATAACTAATGTGTATGTTAATAAAATCAATCAATCACCGATCCCCCCACTGTTTGTAGGCTGACGCAGTGGTCAAGCACGTGTTGGAGGGGCACGACCGCGGCGTGAACTGGGCCTCGTTCCACCCCGCGCTCCCCCTGATCGTCTCGGCCGCCGACGATCGGCAGGTGAAGCTGTGGCGGATGAACGACGCTAAGGTGAGTGTTGAAGCCGTAGGTCTTGCCTTCAGTAAATACGCAACACTTCTACTTAGAGGCGTTTAAGACTCGGTATAAGGCTAACTAGCGCCACCAATGTTGAAAAAATCAAAAATCACAAAACAACTCAGAAACCGGGCCTATGTTAGATAGGTCTCAACTAATTCTAGGGTTTGATATGTGAACATTTTCGATTTTTTTAGTGTATTTGATACAGGAATCAATTTTGTGCATTTTTCTTTGCGCGCGGGCTAATTCACTATTAGGCGAAGCAAATTAAACTCAAAAAAAGCGTTTTGAAGAATTAATTTCCAGAACGCTGGATATCATTTTAATACTTTCATTTGGTCCTAAATGCGTGTAATCCGAGTTTGCACCGTCCCAGGAGGTGAGCTTAACTTTTGGGGGCCAAAAAACCGCGAAAGGGTATAGCAGGCTAAGGGAACAAGATTAGCCCACGAAAGCGATCTGGCTGATTTTTATGGTGGTGCACCGGTTTAAGCCAAGGTTACTGTGTGCCAAAAATTAGCCCTCGATCTTCTTTTGTTTTAGAGATATTTGACATAATACCAAATCATCAAGGTATTTTTTAAACTAATATTTTAGGTAATCCACGCAAGCTAGAATGACCAAATAAAATCACGATTAATGAGGATAAAATAAACTATTAAATGCATATTTTTACGGAGGGCCCTACTATTAAATTTGACAATTTAAATTTGAACCTTAAATTCCTCGGTCCGAGGGGGCCCCCTGAGTTGGGGGCCCCGGGACATCGCCTCGCCTTGTCCCTATGTAGCTACGCCACACTGGTTTTATCCCAAATCTGTCCCTTTCTCAGGCATGGGAGGTGGACACGTGCCGCGGTCACTACAACAACGTATCCTGCGTCCTGTTCCATGCGCGTCACGAGCTGATAGTGTCCGACAGCGAGGACAAGTCCATACGCGTCTGGGACATGACCAAGCGGACATGTCTCAACACCTTCCGCAGAGAACATGAGAGGTGAGCGTACACTTTTGACCTTTGTTTTGAGAAGATTTTGGTGAGAACTAAATACAGGCTTTACCTTCTTAGGAAGCAGGGCACCCTTACCTTAGTAACTTTAAGGTCTTATTGTACCACTTTATCCTGAAATAAATTACTATTACATACTGACTTACTCCGATGGCTCAATTACCTGAAGTGGGTCTTGAACCTATCCTCCCTCATCCTCTCTAGGTATGAAACAGTCCACCACACTACTTGAACTAAAACACTGCTCACTTCGCACTTATTTGTTATGGGAAACTCAAAGTATTTTTTATGAAGTAGCCTTAAGGCTCCGTATAAGGCTAACTAGCGCCACCAATGTTGAAAAATTCATATCTTCCTTCAGAAGAAGTTTCTGAAAAAATCCTAAGATGAGCTCATGCGCCATGCTTTTCTAGATTTTTAAGTGTAGGTACCCAACTCAATTTCTAGTCTTAAGCTAAAAAATTTTCGATAACCGCCAAAAACGGCCGCTTTTGGCGGTTATCGAAAATTTTTTAGCTTAAAAGTAAATTTCGAAGAGGGTATCTATACTTAAAAATCTAGAAAAGCATGGCGCATAGGCTCATCTTAGGATTTTTTCAGAAACTTCTTCTGAAGGAAGATATGATTTTTTCAACATTGGTGGCGCTAGTTAGCCTTATACGGAGCCTTAACTTAGTCACGACTATAGCGAAATTCAGGATTGACGCAGCGCCATCTATAAAAGGTGTTACAAAAGTACATAACTCTTTTTACAGGGTAATAGCACCCTGTGATAGGGATCACAACCAAAATTTTTTTTTTGCTCTATGACGTTCTGTTAATTTTTAAATTAATAAAATGTGAACGATGTGGCGGGAGAAAAGTATGTTTTAAATATTATTTTCATTGACTTTCACAATGCTTTAATAACTCAAAGCTATGTAAATGCACCTACACGCAGAAACAAAATTTTAAATTTACTAACTACTACTACTAACAAAAACAAAAGAGTTATCAAAATTTTAAAATTTTGAGATTATACAATTTTTTTCAACTTTTTTTTACAGAATTGACATCCTGTTGACCAGTAGGTTACACCCTGTAAAAAGAGTTAGGTACTTTTGTAACACCTTGTATAATAGGAAATAATAGGTGGAACAATACGTGCGATCCGAGCTGATAGTGTCCGACAGCGAAGGCAAGTCCATCCGCGTCTGGGACATGACCAAGCGGACATGCCGAAATCGATAGCAGCGTGGCGGGAAATTCAAAATTTTTACAGTTTTTTACATTTTGTAGCTAAACTGAGCTATTTTTGATCAGCGATTTTTCGATCACGGCAATGAAATAGTAATCTTTTCATTATTGTAAACAATAGAACAACAATAATTCAGCCGATTATAATAATAATTATGTTCTGGTCATAAACTACATAGTTTTTTGGGCAATGACACTGCTTTATCGACCAGCCCCCTTAGCAGGCGGGCCATTTTGCCTACTCTCAACTGTCACTTTAGCCACTTAACACTACTGAGGTGACAGTGAACAGTGGCTAAGGTGACAGGTGAGAGTAGGCAAAGTGGCCCGCGTGCTAAGCCTACAGAGTGGCCACTACCTCATTACGATGAACCTAACATGTATATGATTACTACTAAGTAGTGTCTATTTTGTCATCAATTAGAATATTCATAATTGCACCGACTACCCGTCTCTCATCTCTTTAGAAATCTGTCCGTTATTGGTTACCTGGAAGAGATTGCTGTTAGCAATAAGGTCGCCAATTTGTACCATTCATGTCTTAACACTGTATGTCCTTAAAATGTTTTCTAGTACAATAAAGAATATTATATTCTAACCGAATGATATTTCTCCCACAGATTCTGGGTGCTAGCGTCGCACCCGACACTGAACCTGTTCGCCGCGGGTCACGACGCCGGCATGGTGCTGTTCAAGCTGCAGCGGGAGAGACCCGCCTATGCGCTCCACAACAATCTGCTCTTCTACATCAAAGACAGGTTTGTGAAGAACATATATATGACGTACGTCTTGAAAAGCAGTGGAACTTAAGATGTGTCCTTGTTTTCTATGCATAAAGCAGATACTTGTACTTCTTGTAAAGCGGTGGCTCTAAGTTAGATCCCTGTGGAACACCAACGACTTTCTATGTACATTGCAGGCCGTTGATATTAAATAAGTTGTCAAATCGCGCCGTTTCATGCTGCCTAGCTAAATGCCCTGCCCATATCTCCACATTAGTCGCGCGCCCACATCTTCGACGGTCGTCTGCCGAATGTTGACGCATACCAGTCATACTCAAAGTGTGGTACGCGAACCCTTAGGGGTTCGTCATTTGATGGTAGGGGGTACGCGAAAAGATTTACGTAATGGCGGCTGGATGGCTGGCTAGCACACGCACAGCTAGACAGGAAGAATATTCCGAACTGTCACGAAATGGGGTGAATTTTCTTTTACCCTTCGCAACGACAAACTTTTGTGAGAGTGGGTTTTCACATCTAGTAATGATAAAAACCAATTACAGAAATCTAAAATTGAACCAGAATTAAGATTAAAATTGTCCAAAATTGTTCCTAAAATAGACTCCATTTGCGACAAAAAACAAGCCCATCCATCACATTAATAAAATATTTATTTTTGTCACGTGTTGCCTTTTATTAAAACTTATTAAAATAAAAAACCTTGTCAACTAGATTTTTTTTTTCATTTTGACGGGAGCTGTGTTAGGGGTTCGCAGTCATTTGGAAACTTAAACGGGGGTACGTGGGGCCATAAGTTTGAGAAACCCTGACGTATACGATCAAGAAGTGAGATGCTTAGCATAGCGCGCTCCATAGCTCTTTGCATCTTTTCCGTATTAGCTTTGGTAAGAGACTATGTTTCGGCACCGTTTGTGAGGTGAGCAGTATCCATTGGTTGAAAAGTCAGTCAATTTTATTATCTAATGTCTAGTTTTATGTTCACCTTCATTAGCTACGGATCTTTTGCTTGGAGAAGAAGCATGGTAAAGAAACTCCAAGGATCTCATAATATGGTGCGAAATAATAATACAAGATAGCCTTGGTCTTTAGGATTTGCGGAATTTGGCTTTAAGGGTAGACGATAGCAACGTGGCGGGAAATTCAAAATTTTCACAGTTTTTTACATTTAGTAGCTAAACTGAGCTATTTTTGTTCAGCGATTTTTCGTTCGCGGAAATAACAAAGTATTCTTTTCATTATTGTAAACAATAGAACAACAATAATTCAGCCGATTATGTGTTCTGGTCTACGACAATTTTTTTGGGCAGTACCACTGCTTCGTGGACCAGAACACATAATCGGCTGAATTATTGTTGTTCTTTTGTTTACAATTATGAAAAGCATACTTTGTTGTTTCCGCGAACGAAAAATCGCTGAACAAAAATAGCTCAGTTTAGCTACAAAATGTAAAAAACTGTGAAAATTTTGAATTTCCCGCCACGTTGCTATCATCCCACCTTAAACAATAATGTTTAAAGATATCATCCAGTAATATCAATATTTTTTCCAGACAACTGCGCAAGCTGGACATGCAGACAAACCGTGACGCGCCCGTCATGCAGATCAAGGGAGGTGGCCGCCACCAGCCTTACAGGTATGGATCTAACTTTTCTTATTTACTTGCTTACACTATGCCAAGAATTTGGCCACATATTAACCACAGATTTTGACGTGTATCAATAAATTATAAAAAGTTAGAACCGCCACACACCGGCCCTAAGTACGCTACCAACACGATGTTTTTTTTTATAGAACGCGCCGCGTACGTAGTGTAAGCCAAGTGTATTTCTGATGATGATTATTATTATTACTAGTGGTTCGCCCCGAACTATGAACTCGCGACCCCATATCTCAGCAACCACTCGACCGATTTGGCTCATGTTCGAACTTAAAAATTATCTTTGCCTCATTTACCTGCCTACCGATTTTTTTTCCTTTTTGTTAATCAAACAACGTCTAACCCTCAGCATGTCACTGAACCACGCGGAGTGGTGCGTCCTGGTGAACTGGAGGGTCGGCGACAACTCTTCATACGAGCTCTATAGCGCGGGGCGTGAGGGCGAAGCCCCGGCCTCCGAGCCGCTGCGGGGCGGAGCCGCGCCCGCCGTCTGGGTCGCCAGGAACCGGTTCGCTGTACTAGAGAAGAACAACCAGGTGACTCATGACAGCATAGTACTATGAGCTCTACAGCGCGGGGCGCGAGGGCGGAGCCCCGGCCTCCGAGCCGCTGCGGGGCGGCGCCGCGCCCGCCGTCTGGGTCGCCAGGAACTGGTTCGCTGTACTAGAGAAGAACAACCAGGTAACTCATGACAGCATAGTACTACCAGCTCTACAGCGCGGGGCGCGAGGGCGAAGCCCCGGCCTCCGAGCCGCTGCGGGGCGGAGCCGCGCCCGCCGTCTGGGCCGCCAGGAACCGGTTCGCTGTACTAGAGAAGAACAACCAGGTAACTCATGACAGCCTAGTACTACCAGCTCTACAGCGCGGGGCGCGAGGGCGAAGCCCCGGCCTCCGAGCCGCTGCGGGGCGGAGCCGCGCCCGCCGTCTGGGTCGCCAGGAACCGGTTCGCTGTGCTCGAGAAGAACAACCAGGTGACTCATGACAGCCTAGTACTACCAGCTCTACAGCGCGGGGCGCGAGGGCGAAGCCCCGGCCTCCGAGCCGCTGCGGGGCGGAGCCGCGCCCGCCGTCTGGGTCGCCAGGAACCGGTTCGCTGTACTAGAGAAGAACAACCAGGTGCCTCATGACAGCCTAGTACTACGAACTTTACAGGGTGTTAAAAGACCGCCAACAAAGCGCGGTCATGACCGCAAAAATTCCGATCCCTGCTCATGAGAGCCTAGTACTTTTTAGGACGGAGCGCTGTCTTGATGATGATGATGATGTCATCCTTGTATCCCTTATCAGTGACATAGGGCTCGTAAAAGAGATCTCCATTCAAGATCCAAGATCCAAGAGATCGGAGCGCTGTCTTAAACCATATAAATTAATTTCTAGTTATTTAAATCAAATCTAACAGACATTTTCTTCATCTCCCCACCAGCTCGTCATCAAGAACCTGAAGAACGAAGTGTCCAAGAAGATCTCGACCCCGACCTGCGAAGACATAATGTACGCGGGCACCGGCATGCTTCTACTGCGGGAGCCGGAGTGTGTGCAGCTCCTGGATGTGCAGCAGAAGAGGACTGTGGCGCAGGTATGGGCTTAATTAAGACGACGTACGTCTCACAACTAGCGCCGCCAATGGAAAAAAAATCATATCTTTTTTTTGGATGCGTTTTTAGCAAAAAACGCTCCTGCGATTTCTCAACGCGAGGCTTAACTATTTTTAGGACCTAAGATTTGGATTCCAGATCCTAGAACTTAAGAATGCAATCGATTCTCGCCAAAAGTGACCACTTTTGGCGAGAATCGATTGCATTCGTAGGCAATCTAATCCTGGAATCCAAACCTTAGGTCCTAAAAATAGTTAAGCCTCGCGTTGAGAAATCGCAGGAGCGTTTTTTGCTAAAAACGCATCCAAAAAAAAGATATGATTTTTTTTCCATTGGCGGCGCTAGTTGTGAGACATACGTCGTCTTAAGAGATACAGAGTTTATCTGCATTACTTAAACACACTTGATCGCTTGAAGCGCGTTTGGTTCGTGAACCCATGCAACTCCAATCCTGTTTTGTGCAGGTCAACAATAGAAAAAAAAAACGGAACACACACAATATTACTCGCACTCTTGGTTACGAGACAAATAAGGGAGAGGTAACAAACAAGTGAACTTAAGCCTAAGTAAAACTAAAAGTATCTTTATTCTCAAAACCATTAGAAAAAATACTAATTTGTTAGCCTTTACTGCTTGTGGCCATACTGTGGCCGCCACAGTGATAATCGTACAAAAGGGCCATAGCTCAGTGCATGGTATTTGCCCGAGAGCAAAGCACTGATTTTCAGCTATTGCCCGCCGATAATCACAAAAGAACGAAGTGTCGAAGAAGATCTCGACCCCGACCTGCGAATAGACTTCAAAATCGAGTCACAATCCCTATCCATATCCCAATCGCTTTCAATGACAGTATGTGTCAAAAAAGGCAGGCTGAAGTTTGTCAGCACCCTTCAAACGTCAATTTAGGTCAATTCAAAGGGATTAATTAGGTTTAAATCTGTAACATGAGTTAACATGGTTCCTCCCCATGTAAAACAGGTGAAGGTGAGCAAGTGCCGCTACGCCATTTGGAACGCCGACATGTCGATGGTGGCGCTGCTTGGCAAACACACCGTCACTCTCTGCACCAAGCGTCTGGAGCAGCTCTGCAGCGTCACAGAGGGCGCCAGGGTCAAGTCCGGAGCCTTCGATGACTCCACCCCTCAGCCCGTGTTCATTTACACCACGGCCAACCATATCAAGTACTGCTGCAAGGACGGGTGAGTTGGTTTTGCAAGTAACCTAGTTTTTTTAAAACTTTTTTTAGGCTTATGTAGGGAAAAGTGCTAACAAGACCCTATCAATCTGCCTACGCTGCCTCTCTGTCGGTCTGTCTGTCTGTCTGTGTGTGTCTGTCTGTCTGTCTGTCTGTGTGTGTCTGTCTATCTGCGTCTGTCTGTCTGCGTCTGTCTATCTGTCTGTCTGTTGGTCTGTCTGTCTATGTGTGTCTGTCTGTCTGTCTGTGTGTGTGTCTGTCTGTCTGTCTGTCTGCCTGTGTGTGGGTGTCTGTCTGTCACACCGTCACTCTCTGCACCAAGCGTCCAGAGCAGCTGTGTACCGTCACAGAGGGCGCCAGGGTCAAGTCCGGAGCCTTCGATGACTCCACCCCTCAGCCCGTGTTCATTTACACCACGGCCAACCATATCAAGTACTGCTGCAAGGACGGGTGAGTTTGTTTTGCAAGTAACCTAGTTTTTTTAAAACTTTTTTTAGGCTTATGTAGGGAAAGGTGCTAACAAGACTCTATCAAAGTGCCTACGCTGCCTCTCTGTCGGTCTGTCTGTCTGTCTGTGTGTGTCTGTCTGTCTGTGTGTGTCTGTCTGTCTGTGTGTGTCTGTCTATCTGCGTCAGTCTATCTGTCTGTCTGTCTATGTGTGTCTGTCTGTGTGTGTCTGTCTGTGTGTGTGTGTGTGTGTGTGTGTGTGTGTGTGTGTGTGTGTGTGTGTGTGTGTGTGTGTGTGTGTGTGTGTGTGTGTGTGTGTGTGTGTGTGTGTGTGTGTGTGTGTGTGTGTCTGTCTGTCTGTCTGTCTGTGTGTGTGTGTCTGTCACACCGTCACTCTCTGCACCAAGCGTCCGGAGCAACTGTGTACCGTTACAGAGGGCGCCAGGGTCAAGTCCGGAGCCTTCGATGACTCCACCCCTCAGCCCGTGTTCAATTACACCACGGCCAACTATATCAAGTACTGCTGCAAGGACGGGTTAGTTGGTTTGGTGGACGTTTTGTAGCCAACCTAGTTTTTAGGGTTCTGTACACGAAGGTTGCAAACGAACGGGACCCTATTACTCAACCTTCGCTGTCCGTCTGTCTATCTATCTATCTATCTATCTGTCTGTCTGTCTGTGTGTCTGCCTGTGGCACCGTAGCTCTTAAACGGGCGAAACATTTGGGTGCTGTTTTGTTTATTTGAAAGCAGGTTTTCTAGTTAGTTTTCTTAGATATGTTGTATCAAAATCGGTTCAGCCGTTTATGAGATATCTAAATTTGAAGCTAAAATGTCGGCGGAATTTTAAATTTAATATTTAATTTTACCTCCAACCGTTTCTCCGCAGTGACTACGGCATCATCCGTACACTAGACGTGCCGGTGTACGCCGTAAAGGTTCTGTCGACTGAGGCGGGCGCGCGCGTGGTCTGCCTGGACCGCGAGGCGAGGCCCAAAGTGCTCAACATTGACCCCACTGAGTACAGGTTAGTACAAGTGCTCAACATTGACCTACATAGTACAGGTTAGTTCAAGTGCTCAGCATTGTCCTGCAGAGTACAGGTTAGTTCAAGTGCTCAACATTGACCTACAGAGTACAGGTTAGTACAAATGCTCAACATTGACCTACAGAGTACAGGTTAGTACAAATGCTCAACATTGACCCCACCGAGTACAGATTAGTACAAGTGCTCAACATTGACCCCACCGAGTACAGGATAGTACAGGTGCTCAACATTGACCCCACTGAGTACAGGTTAGTACAAGTGGTCAACATTGACTACTGAGTACAGGTTAGTACAAGTGCTCAACATTCGCCCCACTGAGTACAGGTTAGTATAAATGCTCAACATTGAGCTCAACAACAACAGTGGGGTTAGTTGATAAAGTTTGATATGGACTATACGACACAGTTACGTTACCTTGGGAAAAGTTTACCACTTTTAACAGTGCTAGTGGGATCAAAACTGTAAACAAGTGTATTGTTTCAGATTCAAACTGGCCCTGGTGACCCGGCAATACGACCAAGTTCTTCACATGGTCAGAACGGCTAAGCTCGTCGGGCAAAGTATCATCGCTTACTTACAGGAGAAAGGTAAATATAAAAAAAACTGTTTATTTCACAATAACACAGTGGAATTATTTAGAAGGTATAATAATAAAAATAAATGTGTATTTCAAGAACCAGATTTTACATACGTTTCGGTTGGGGCCTTCTATTAAGTTAATAGTACCTGTATCAGAAGACCCCGCACCCTCACGTCCGTGACTGATTAACAAAAATAATGGTTGCATCATTGCTAGTAAACATGAATTAAATTTAAGGCGCTGGGCATAGTAAATAGCCCGCGCGCCAAGAAAAATGCACAAACTCGAGTCCTGTATCAAATACAATAAATAAACCAATCGAAAATGTTCACATATCAAACCCTAGAATTAGGTGAGATCTAAAACAGCCAGTTTATTGTTGACATTCATAAAAGTTTTGAAGATATTTTGCTTGGCAATCGTAAGTGCGCGTGAACCGAACGTTGCATAGGGCAATGTCAGCAATACGGCGACCTAAAACCCATGTACATACGTAGTTAGCTTGTACACACTGAAAGGGGTCGCTTAACTCATCAATACAAGCAACTTTTACTGTGGGTCCAAGTGGGGAATATCGAAATAAATATCAGCTGCTCCATACATTTGGTACAATATCGAATTTTAGTATGGAACAGCTGATTTTTTTTCGAGATTTTCATCTACAGGGTGCACTCTAAGTCGATAGCGGAAATTCATGTAGGCTATCTACTGATCAATACAAACAACTTGTACTAGGCGGCGAAAAAAATGGAGCGAAAAAAATATCAGCTGTTCCATACAAAAGGTCGATTCAGTACTGCGACAAATGTATGAAACAGCTGATAATTTTTTCGCTCCATTTTTTTCGCCACCTAGTACAAGTTGTTTGTATTGATCAGTAGACAGCCTACTTAAAGTTCCGCTATCAACTTAGAGTGCACCCTGTAGAAAGGAGGCTAGGTGTCCTGCGTAACAGGTCTCCCTAGTGCAGGCACCACCTCCCACAGAAAAATGTATACTGATACCTTTTCGTTCTTTTAGTTTTTCTTCTTTAAGGCGCCGTGCATAGTGAATCGCCCGCACGCAAAGAAAAATGCACAAAATCGATTCCTGTATCAAATACACTAAACAAATTGAAAATGTTCACATATCAAACCCTAAAATTAGGTGAGACCTATCTAAAACAGCCAGTTTATTGTTGACATTCATAAAAGTTTTGAAGATATTTTGCTTGAAAAAAAAATAGGCGGCACACTTTTTTTCAAGCAAAATATCTTGCAATCTGTTATGGATATCAACACAAAATCAGTATACATTTTTCTGTGGGAGGTGGTGCCTGCACTAGGGAGACCTGTTACGCAGGACACCTAGCCTCCTTTCTAGATGTAAATCTCGAAAAAAAATCAGCTGTTCCATACTAAAATTCGATACTGCACCAAATGTATGGAGCACCTGATATTTATTTCGATATCCCCTACTTGGCCCCACAGTAAAAGTTGCTTGTATTGATGAGTTAAGCGATCCCTTTCAGTGTGTACAAGCTAACTAACGTAGTTGGGTTTTAGGTCGCAGTATTGCTGACATTGCCCTATGCAACGTTCGGTTCACGCGCACTTACGATTGTCAACCCAGTCGGCTGCAGCAACTCGCCCAGACTACACACATTCAATCAATAATTTAAACTATCACTATCAGTCTATAGGTAGGTGGCTAGAGTCACTAGCCACCTTTCTCTATCTTCAGTCAACCACAGTTAATCATTAAATATCATCTGCAACCAGGGCCCTTAGCCTGTAACACAATGGTGCCAAAATGGGCTGTCAGGTGACGACTTCAATTACGATTTGCTAACGCTGTCTGTCCTTTTAATGTTTTTGTAGTACAGCAAAGAATATTTTGATTCTAATTCTAGAGGATTAGTTCTCTGGTTGTAGGAGAAAAACGAGGAGAGCCCGGTTTTGTCCTTCTGCCGGGACGCCATTGACCCGCCATTGCGTTACAGGCTAAGGGCCCAGAACCCATCTTTCCATCGCCGTCTAACATCGCTGAACGGCAGAGTAACACACGCTGTCCTTAGCTCATTCACAGTGTCACAGGACCTGTCTAACACACCCTGTATATTTTTCACCAGGCTACCCTGAAGTGGCGCTCCACTTCGTCAAAGACGCGCGCACGCGTCTGTCCCTCGCGCTACAGTGCGGCAACATCGAGGTTGCACTAGAGGCCGCCAAGAGTTTGGACGAGCCAGCCGCCTGGGATCAGCTGGCTAAGGCCGCGCTGGCTACCGGCAACCATCAGGTAACACATTACAAGGGCATTACAATTATATTACAAGGGCATTACAATTACATTACAAGGTCATGAAAATTACATCACAAAGGCATTGCACTTACATTAATCACATTACAAGGGCGTTACAACTACATTACAAGGGCGTTACAACTACATTACAAGGGCGTTACAACTACATTACAAGGGCGTTACAACTACATTACAAGGGCATTACAATTACATTACTCACATTTCAAGAGCATAACAACCATCGGGTAACACTCACATTACAAGGACATTACAACATCGAAGTCGCACTAGAGGCCGCCAAGAGTTTGGACGAGCCCGCCGCCTGGGATCAGCTGGCTAAGGCCGCGCTGGCTACCGGCAACCATCAGGTAACACATTACAAGGGCGTTACAATTACATTACAAGGGCATGACAATTACATTACAAAGGCATTACACTTACATTAATCAAATTACAATGGCGTTACAACTACATTACAAGGGCGTTACAACTACATTACAAGGGCGTTACAACTACATTACAAGGGCATTACAATTACATTACTCACATTACAAGAGCATAACAACCATCGGGTAACACTCACATTACAAGGACATTACAAGGGCATCACAACATCGAGGTCGCACTAGAGGCCGCCAAGAGTTTGGACGAGCCAGCCGCCTGGGATCAGCTGGCTAAGGCCGCGCTGGCTACCGGCAATCATCAGGTCACACTCACATAATCACATTACAAGGACATTACAAGGGCATTACAACATTGAGGTCGCACTAGAGGCCGCCAAGAGTTTGGACGAGCCAGCCGCCTGGGATCAGCTGGCTAAGGCCGCGCTGGCTACCGGCAACCATCAGGTAACACATTACAAGGGCATTACAATTACATTACAAGGGCATGACAATTACATTACAAAGGCATTACACTTACATTAATCACATTACAAGGGCATTACAATTACATTACTCACATTACAAGAGCATAACAACCATCGGGTAACACTCACATTTCGAGGACATTACAAGGGTATTACAACATTGAGGTTGCACTAGAGGCCGCCAAGAGTTTGGACGAGCCAGCCGCCTGGGATCAGCTGGCTAAGGCGGCGCTGGCTACCGGCAACCATCAGGTAACACATTACAAGGGCATTACAATTGCATTACAAGGGCATGACAATTACATTACACAGGCATTACACTTAAATGTACTTGCACATTGTCTTTGCATGCGTAAGCTCGGGAGCGATCGGTTTCGGCCGCGTCGCTAGTGTTACTCAGTTCGCGCCAAAACTATAGCACTATAAGCACACAAGAGCGCGCGTCTATATGCATTACAACTACAAGTATGCCTCATACGCTCTCGTGAGATAAAACAACTGCAGCACCAAGAACTAGATTGTAAAGATTGGTAGTTTCTTTCCTTTATTTCAATCATTAAGTCGTGTTCAATAGATTAAAAAAAATATAAAAAATACTTTTTTCTTTTTAGATAAGTCTTAAATCTCACCTTCTCACTATAACAGATAGTGGAGATGTGCCACCAGCGCACTAAGAACTTCGAGCGTCTCTCGTTCCTCTACCTTCTTTTCCAACATTCTTTCCAAACCAAATTATTTTTTTTTTTTAAATAAAAAGTCTTATATCTCAACTCCTCACTATAACAGATAGTGACGATGTGCTACCAGCGCACTAAGAACTTCGAGCTTCTCTCGTTCCCCTACCTTCTTTTCCAACATTCTTTCCTTACCTTATTTTAAGTAAGTAAGTAAGTAACTCTTTATTGAACATTTATTTAAAATAAGATGAAAAAAATCACTCCGGACAGGACTTGAACCCGCAACATCATCATCATCGACAGTTACTTGGCTCGGTAGCTCAATTGGTAGAGCGCCTGCACGGTATGCGAGAGGTTGCGGGTCCCCAGCGAATTTTTTCAACTTATTATAAATGTTTAAATTATTCCCTAGCACGGGTTAGTGCTTTAGAAAAAACAAAAAACTCTTTATTGCACAAAAGAAAAAAAATTACAAATAAACGTAAACAACTACAACTTACATCTTTTACCAACAGATAGTGGAGATGTGCTACCAGCGCACAAAGAACTTCGAGCGTCTCTCGTTCCTGTACCTCATCACCGGCAACCTGGACAAGCTGCGGAAGATGATGAAGATCGCAGAGATCAGGAAGGACACCTCCTCACAGTTCCAGGGTGCGCTGTTGCTAGGCGACGCCGCGGAGCGTGTGCGTCTGTTGAAGAATAGTGGACAGGTAGGTACAACGAATACCAATCAATACTCACATTCATTTCATGAAAAACTCCATCGGAAGTATGTAGACACGAAAAAAGAAGATTTTCATTGAGGGGTACGTTTGAAATTTGTCGTGATTTCTCTTCTTGAAGTTAGAAATTAGAGGGGCAGAGAAGAAATTAGAAGTCTGAAAAACATAGTGAAAGCGGTTGCGATGTACATACATAGTCGTTCTTAGTGTCAAAATTGCGTTGCAATAAATGTCAAATGGAACAAAAATGCGTAGACAGACTTCGAAATTTATTGCAGCGCAATTTGACCCTAGGAAAAATGGCCATAAGCAGGGATCGCGTCGCTCAAACTATTGCGTATACGCGAATGGTTTTAGCAAAAATTATACATCGCGAGTTTTAAGCGCTATTTATTTATTGAGCCACCCATATCGATGCCTACCTACGTACATCGACGCAGCCTCAATAGCCCTCTGGGTGCCTCAACAACCTGGACCTCGCGCGACTCTCGTTCCTGTACCTCATCACCGGCAACCTGGACAAGCTACGGAAGATGATGAAGATCGCAGAGATCAGGAAGGACACCTCCTCACAGTTCCAGGGTGCTCTGTTGCTAGGCGACGCCGCGGAGCGTGTGCGTCTGTTGAAGAACAGTGGACAGGTCAGTTAGAAATAGCTAGTGGTTCGCCCCGAACTATGAACTCGCAACCCCATATCTCAACCACCCCTCGACCGATTTGGCTCATGATCGAACTTAAAAATTCTCTTTGCCTCATTTACCCGCCTACAGTTGTTTTATCTCACACAAGCGGATGAGCCATACTTGTAGTTGTAATGCGTATAGACGCGCGCTCTTGTGTGCGTAACTTCATGCTGACAGTTCTTAAGACGCCGTACGTCTCACAACTAGCGCCGCCAATGGAAAAAAAATCATATCTTTTTTTTGGATGCGTTTTTAGCAAAAAACGCTGCTATTTCTCAACGCGAGGCTTAACTATTTTTAGGACCTAAGGTTTGGATTCCAGGATTGCATTCATAAGTTCTAGGATCTGGAATCCAAACCTTCGGTCCTAAAAATAGTTAAGCCTCGCATTGTGAAATCGCATCCAAAAAAAAGATGTGATTTTTTTTCCATTGGCGGCGCTAGTTGTGAGAAGTATGGATAATTTTGGCGCGAACTGAATAACACTAGTGACTAGGCCGAAAACGAGCGCTCCCGAGCTTACGCACGCAATGTGCATGTACATTTACACACACAAGTATGGCTCATCCGCTTTCGTGAGATAAAACACCTGTACCAAACCCGCCAGGCAGATGTTATGCTTGGGGACCGGCCGGGTCCAACTGAACATCGTTGGACGGTCTAATATACTCAGCTACGATAAACATTTCGCTGGCGCGATGCAGGATTGTAGCGAGTAGCGATTGACAGCTCGAGTATGTTGTAGCAGTTTCCTGAGCGCCCGACAGGGGTCGCTACACTCACATTTATTTCGGGGAAAACTGTATCGGAGATCTGTAGACCCGGAAAAAGAAGATTTTCAATGACGGGTCCGTTTGAAATATTATGTCGTGGTTTCTCCTCTTGAAGTTAGAAGTTAGAGGGGCGGAGAAAAACGAGAAGTTAGATGAAGCCTGAGAAACAGATTGAAATCGGCTGCGATAGGCATCTTTCTTGGTATCAAAATTGCATTGCAATTAATGTCAAAAGGAACAAAAATACGTAGACAGACTTCGACATTTATTGCAGCGAAATTTGACACTAGGAAAAACGCCCATTAGCAGGGATTGCGTCACTTAAACTAGGTGTATGATTTGAGACTATTGTAAGTAAGTAAGTAAGTAAAAAATTTATTCACAAATATACACAGTACAATGATACTTAAGACTAAAAATACACAAGTAGGCAAGTTGCGTCTGCGCGAATGGTTGTAGCAAAAAGTGTTCGGGGTGAACTACAAGTTATTTATTTATTGAGCCACCCATATCGATGCCTACCTACGAACATCGACGCAACCTCATTAATCAGACAAGAGGTACTATAAAACTTTAATTTCTTTTGGACTCTTATTCCAAAGCAATTGAGTAAAATTTTGATGTGGGATCTATACTACGATGACCTTATTACGAGTTAACAGTCAACATCTCACTCGCCAAATGACTTACTAACACACTTTTGTTACTTCCAGATCTCCCTAGCCTACCTGACGGCCGTGAACCACAAGCTTAACGAAGAGGCCGCAGCTCTCGCGGCCACGCTCGAGGCCAACGGCCAACCCATCCCGGAGGCCAACCCGAACGCCGTGTTCCTTAGGCCGCCGCTGCCGGTTCACAAGGCGCAGCCCAATTGGCCTCTCTTGGCAGTCTCCAAGTGAGTAATCCCCAAAACCACGAGCTGAATGATGAGGCCAACGGCGAACATATCACAGAGGCCAACCCATCCCAGAGGCTACCCTTCCCAGAGGCCAACCCTAACAGCAGTGTTCCTGTTCCTACAAACAACTTGTACTAGGTGGCAAAAAAAATGGAGCGAAAAAAATATCAGCTGTTGCATACATTTGGTGCAGTACTGAGTCTTATGTATGGAACAACAGATTTTTTTCGCTCCATTTTTTTGCCACCTAGTACAAGTTGTTTGTAGGGACCAGTAGACAGCCTATTTAAAGTCTCGCTAACGAATTCGATTGCACCCTGTATTTTAGTGTCGTGAAACAAAAATTGCTCGAAATGGCCCGTTTTCAACTGACAGTTAAAAGCTGAATTCAAAGCCCTTGGTAGATGGCGCTCATAGGCTTGGCCATACAAGAACCGGGATGTGGCTGTCAAATTTCGCTTACACAGATTAATAATATCTTCAGAAAACGCTAAATTGTTGACAGCCGTGAAAACGGCTCATGGAAAAAGCTGAAAATTTGGACTTTCCCGCCATGTTACTTTCGTTGAACCTTAAAATTACTTCTAAGGCCTTTGTATCTACGTAATTAGATGATTTATACAGCGTCCAGTGGCACCTTCACTCACACACACTAGATGGGTGAAGAGATTACTAGGCGCTGCAGTGCCTGGGACATTGTTTTTGATGGAGTAGGCTTGCCCAGCACCTATACCATCCTGACAGCTTAGCCAGCCTAGCTCACAGGAAAGACAAGTCAATACGTGTGGAGCCAACTTACCCGCGGGTTTCCTCACGATGTTTTTCCTTCACCGTTAGCGAGTGGTATTGGTACTACAAATTAACAAATGTACGTAGCTTTGAAATTAAACAGTCATAGATACATGCCCGCACTGGGAATCGAACCGGGGACCTCTTGCTTCAGAGTCCACTGTTTTACCCACAAGACCACCACCGCTTAGACAACTATACAGGGTGTTAAAAGACCGCCAACAGACCCGAAAGTCACGCATACTAGACACCAAAACAAAGTACTTTTTCGATAAATTATTGCTGGGAAATGATTTTGGTTTTTTAGGTTATAATTTTGAAAAATATTTTATCACTCAATGGACGTGTAACGCACCGAAGTCATATTGCGCAAGCGTAGGTATCAGTTGAAGTACCGATGTTTAGAATACATTGCGGGTTGCAACTTTAACGTCGGTTTTTGGAAGAAATATTCATAATTTTGATATGGCTTCTTGAGAAGGTATGTTAAGAACTAGATACTTAATGCATTTCTGCAAAAACCTTTGAACCTTATTATCTCGGAAACCGTTGATTTCCCAGGCATAGTTCCTTGGGCAAAAATATTCCTTATGATGAGGACAATACGTGGTTTCCCGCTTTGTTGGCGGTCTTTTAACACCCTGTATAACTATAGCAACAATTACCACAACCTCAATATTCCAGGAGTTTCTTCGAGGTGGCCGGCGGCGCGCGCGCGGGCGGTGACTCCGCCGCCGCCACCACGGCCGTGGCGGCGCTCGGCGACGAACCGCTGGAAGCGGCTGGCGCCTGGGGCGACGAAGATGACGTCTTGGGCGATGGAGATAAGGTAGGAGTTCCTTTGAAGTAGCCAGCTGAACTTTGCCTTAAGTAACCTGGTACCGTTAGCAGATACATTTTTGCTACGTTTCGTCAGCGATGGATCAGGGCTGGGGCGATAAATATGATTTCTTGAGCGATGGGGATAAGGTAGGAGTTCGTTTACCTCTCGCCACTGCCATTCTGACACCTTTCTTCTTCAACCTAAAGCCACCCAATGCTGAGTGTAGGTTCCATTGCACTCCATTCTTTACGGTCTTTTGCGTTTCTCATCCAGTATTTTCCTGCCACTTTGACGAGGTCGTCGGTCCATCTCATCGGTTCCCTGCCCACATTTCTACGACCTGTTCTGGGTCTCCACTCCAGTACCCTTTTTCTCCATCTGTGCTCTTGTCCCGCGAGTGCTCTTAGATATGTTTTATCCAAATCTTATAACTGATGTTGTGTTTAGGAGGACGAGTTGCCGATGGAAGACGCGTGCGACGACGGCGGCTGGGACGTCGGCGATGAGGACCTAGACCTGCCTGAGGAACTCGCTCCAGTCAACGGTATGTGTCTTGTCTCTAGGTACACACGCCAGCACGTCGACCCTTACACGCTGGCACTCTACTCGGTTACGTTACGGGCGACTTTACAAAAAAATCGTACACATAAACGTCATTTGCAATGGAGCAGCACATTTTCGAATACAATAATGTGTGAATATTGCGAGTCATTAAAAGTGAATATTGTTTAATTTTTTGACGAAGCTTATGTGAATTTTATTATATTTAACATTTTGTAGTTTTTGACATTTGTTTTCATGGCTTGCCCAGCACCTATACCATCCTGACAGCTTAGTCGGCCTAGCCCACAGGAAAGACAAGTCAACACGTGTGGAGCCAACTAAGCCGCGGGTTTCCTCACGATGTTTCCCTTCACGGTTAGCTACTCCATCTAAAAACAATGTCCCAGGCACTGCAGCGCCGAGCGGTCTCTTCACCCATCTAGTGTGAGTGAAGATGCCACTGGACGCTGTATAAATCATCTCATTACGTAGATGCAAAGGCCTTGGTTTTTTTCATGGCGAACGCAGCATTGATAGGCAAACAATAATTCCACTCTAACCACTCTTCAACTCTTTCACTCTTTAATTTCTGGTGTACAATAAAGTGTTCTCTATCTATCTATCTATCTATCTTCCCCAGCTGACATCGACGCTGAAGAGACGACCGAATACTTCGTGGCGCCGACGCGTGGCGCTAGCGTCGCCCTCTCGAGCAAACTGAGGACGGCGCACGACCACATCGCCACCGGACAGTTCGAGATTGCTTTCAGGTTAACATTCTATCTATCTACTCAGCTCAAGAGTTAAGATAACCTAGCCACAACTAGCACCGTTAATGGAAAAAAAAATCTTCTGTTTGGATGCGTTTTTTTGCTAAAAACGAAACGCCAGGTACTCAAAGCGAGGCTTAACTATTTTTAGGACCTAAGGTTTAGATTCCAGATCCTAGAACCTACGAATAAAATCTTTTATCGCCAAAAGTGGCCACTTTTAGTGGCCACTCACAAATAAATGCCGCCACCGCCAAAAAACGGTCACTTTTGGCGGGATCTGGAATCTAGGCCTTAGGTCCTAAAAATTGTCTCGGGAAATAAGCCTAGGGATTCTCATTTAACACATCTCGAAGGCAAAATCTCATTTTGCTGCAAATGTCACATCTATTCTCGCGAAGTCATCCTCGACATAAGGCACGAGATTTTTGCGAAATGTTTGCCTTTTTCGCTCAACCTGACTCGAGGCGTCGGGAGCAGTCGAGATAGAAATGACATGAGATTTTCCTTCGAGATGTGTCGCATGCGAGATTCCCGAGAATTAGCCCCTTGTACTTCTTCTGGATTGTTCCCTTAATTCTGAGGATCGTGAACATATACAATGGTTTTCCACTCATCACGGTCATGGGCGCGATGGGATGCGAGCTGGATGGATCCACCTGATGCCCTCTTTAGTGCATCGGACCAGCGCATTGGTGTTCTGCCTCTCGCCCGTCTGCCTTCCATCTGGCCCAAAATTATCCGTTTCTCCAGAGTATGGATGAGTACGTGATGACCGCATAATATGCCCAAAAAAGCTGAGGGCCCTCTGGCGACTGACTGTTGACAGTCGCTTCGTTATTCTGAGCTCGTTTAGGATGGAAATATTGGTTCTGAAGGCGGTCCACGGTATTCTGAGCATTTTCCTCCAACACCACATGTCCCCCTGTACCACCACCCCAATAACCTCAATCTTTACCCTTACAGACTCCTAAACGAGCAAGTGGGCATCGTGAACTTCGAGCCTTACTTGGAGACATTCCTATCAATGTACGCGGGCGGACGCCTGTCGTTCGGCGGACTGCCCTCCGCGCCGCCGCTGCTGTGCCACCTGAACCGGAACTGGAAGGAGGCCAGCGGGAAAGACCTGCTTCCCGCCATCAGTGAGTCACACTAAACATTTCTGCGAGATGGTTGCCTTTTTCGCTCGCACAAGGCACGACATTTCTTTCTGCGAGATGTTTGCCTTTCTCGCTCGACATGACTCGAGTAGTCGGGAGCAGTCGAGATCGAAATGACATGAGCTTGTAGATTTCTCCTCCAAGCGTGTAACAATTTTTTTTTTCATCGCGTTGGGGCGAAAACGATTAGCACCTACTAAATAAGTCCACATCGTGAACTTTGAGCCCTTTTCTTGGAGACATTCCTGGTAATGTACCTACGCGGGCGGACGCCTGTCGTTCGGCGGACTGCCCTCCGCGCCGCCAGCGACCCAAAGTGATCCTGGTGCCTGAGTCTGTAACGAAATGGTGTCAAAATCATAAGCAGCTAAATTATTGTTGTTCTGTTGATTAAAATAATGAAAAGAATACTATTTTACTGATGTGAAACAAAAATCTCTGAACAAAAATATCTCAATTTAGTTTTTAAAAGCTGTGAAAATTTGGCCTTTTCCGCCACGCTTCTTTCGTCGAACTTTAACTTCCTAACTCTTTATCTCTCTTCCAGCCGTGAAACTAAACGACCTAGTTGCGATGCTGCAGCAATGCTACCAGTCGACCACCTCCGGCAAGTTCACCGAGGCTGTGGAGAAGTTGGAGCGGGTGGCGCAGACCATACCGCTGCTGCAAGTCGACGGGAAGGTAGGTTTAATGGACTAGTCACAACAATGCTACCAGTCGACCACATACGGGAAGGTAGGTTTAATGGTCTAGTTACAACAATGTTTAGGGAGCTAGCTTTGCAGGTTGTTGAATAATAACACCAGTTTGAAGTGGAGAATGTGAATGAATAATTTATTTACAGCATGTAGTATTTATACAAAATCTTACGAACTAATTAACCAATGAAATATTTACAAAATATAACAGCCAATCGTAAGACGCGCATTTTAGCCAATTACGTAGCTAGGCGCCGCCGCGCGGGCCCGCGTTCCGTGGAGGGCGAACGAGGGGCGACTCGCGGGGCGAGGAGGACCGAGGCACGCGCGAACGAGGGGTGACTGCGGGGCGAGGCGGACAGAGTCACGCGGCACGCGGCACGTAAATACGCGGGCGCCGAAAATCATCGCCAGCAGTGCCTGCGGAGCGTCGTGAGGGATGGTCGCGTATGCTATGCAGCTACAAATGCTACAGTCGACCACCTACGGGAAGGTAGATTTAATGGTCTAGTCACAACAATGCTACCATTCGACCACCTCCGGCCAGTTCACCGAGGCTGTGGAGAAGCTGGAGCGGGTAGCGCAGACCAAGTGCAAGTCGACGGGAAGGTAGGCTCAATGTAATTGGCAAAGCTATACTCCAATCAGGAAACAAAGGACACTCGCATATTAATTAATTTTGACCCCGGACCCAAAAAGAGGGGTGTTATAAGTTTGACCACTATGTGTGTGTCTGTCTGTGGCACCGTATCTTTTAAACAGGTGAACCGATTTGGATGCAGTTTTTTTATTTGAAAGCAGATTTTCTAGCGAGTGTTGTTATGTTATGTATTACCAAATAGGTTCAACTGTTTATGATATATCCTGGTTTGAAGCAAACATTTCGGGGGTTTTTAATTAAGTAGTTATATTTTGTCCTTTTCTCTTTCAAGGCCGAGTTGGCTGAGGCGCAACAACTGCTCACCATCTGTAGAGAATACCTGATTGGACTGAAGATGGAGACAGCTAGGAAAGGTGAGCATTTATTTATTTGTAGAATTTATACATTTTTATTGTCGGTGGTAAAGCAACTTTGACCACGAACCAGCGGGCCTTAGGCCTTAGGACGTTTTCCCACCGTACCGTCAACGAGATGACGGCGCCGAAGTGGCGGTATACAGGGTGTTGTTTCGGTCAGTGACACCCGACTGAAGGACGATAGTACAAGCCCGCTTCTCAAAGCGCGCGAGCGATGTGGCGCCCGACTCGCCCGTCAGGCCACAATTGAATGATTTTTGGGTATTTTTCAGACATATTTTTTTTTTTTTTACATCTATGTTTTTAAACATTTATCTATTGTTTTGCTTCAGTATCGTGTAAATAATCAACCCTGAGTCCGGTGTTACTTTACAAAACAACACCTTGTATATGTCTTATCAAAATTCAGCTTAGCCGTTCATGAGATATGCTAATTTGAAACTAAAATGTCCAGGGTATTTTAAATTTAGTATTTATTGAAAGAAATACCTATTGACCATCTTATTTCCTCCACAGCCATGCCCAAAAACACGCTCGACGAGCAGAAGCGCTCCTGCGAGATGGCCGCCTATTTCACCCACTGCAAGCTGCAGCCGGTGCACCAGATCCTCACCCTCCGGACGGCTCTCAACATGTTCTTCAAACTAAAGAACTTCCGCACAGCCGCCTCCTTCGCCCGAAGACTCCTAGAACTCGGCCCCAGGCCTGAGGTGGCCCAGCAGGCGAGAAAAATCCTCCAAGCTTGCGAGAAAACGCCCACCGATGAACACCAGCTTTTGTACGACGAGCATAACCCATTTAACATCTGCAGCATTAGTTACAAGCCCATCTATAGGGGGAAACCTGAGGAGAAGTGCTCCCTATGCCAAGCTAGCTACATGCCGGAACACAAGGGTAAGCTGTGTACGGTTTGCGGCGTCGCGGAGATCGGTAAAGACGTCTTAGGGCTGAGAATCTCGCCCCTGCAGTTCCAGAGATAATTTGTTTGGCACTAGTTTTAGTTTAGTTTATTTAATGATGTGTATGAATAAATATTATCCTTATGGTTTATTATTACTAGAGTAATTATTGAAATAAAGTATTGTACCGTTTATCTTCAATGGTGTTTTTTAAACCGACCCAAAGAGGGTGTTATAAGTTTGACCGCTGTGTGTGTCTGTCTGTGGCACCGTAGCTCTTAAACGGGTGAACCGATTTGGATGCGGCTTTATTTGAAATCAGGTCTTCTAGCGAGTGTCCTGAGATGTTTTATCAAAATCGGTTCGGCCGTTTATGAGATATGCTTTTTTGAAGCATATTTAACGACCAACCTTACGTGAGTTGACAATTTTAAGATGTAAGAAAAAACATTCATAACATAATTAGTGCATTTTATTAGTGAAGATTATTATCTTTTCAATGTACTTTTTTGCAAGCATTTCAATTAGTACTAAAATATCTGACACTGGTGTCTGATTGGTACAATTTATGAGACAAAACTAAGAAAACGTCAAATCTTATTCCGCAGTACAAAAACACCAGTGTCGAGATGTTCTCTGATACGTCACAAATTCTGATAGACAAGCTATAAACGGGCATCAAGCCGACTCCTTACTTAGCCTTACACAGATTCGAGTTACACACTTTTACAAAACTATCACAATATTAAAAGCTACAAGCGAGACAATCATACTTCATAAACTTTTTCTCCAAATCAGATTGTTAAACAAATAAACCATCAGTGTCGGCCCAGCCAGTAGATTAATTAAAAGTTAAAAATGCACTAAACGTAGTCTTAAAAATTCAAAAAGAATATTATAACAGCTATATTAATTAAATTATTATTGTGATTAAGTTACACTCCACACGTGGGAAACTTATTTAACGTTTACTTTATGTACAAAATACTTTATTCGTTTGTTGTTAAGTTTTTTAAGGCATTATTTTCTCTCAACTTGCCGCGGCACTGAGCTTCCTCATTTTCTGGTGTCTGAAACAAACCAAAATATATTAAACTATTACATTTAAAAAAATCCTTCCTTCCAAACGCGGTAGGTGTAATATTATCATAATAAGTAACAGCGCGTCAATCTTTACACGCGAGCACTCTATTAATTTACGTTACCTTCGGGCGACTTCGCAACGAAAATGTTAAAGGTATAGGTACATGACTGTACTATCCTCGGGGATCGGATTTCGCAGCGCTACACCCAATTTTTTTTATCTAAATGGGCAAAATTGAGGGGAAAGAGGGGGGTCGGCAAAGGAAAAGTTTTAGCTGAAAAACATCAAAGGATGGACAGGAGTGGCCAGCGTACAAGATCTGGGGCCCGAGTCTGTAACGCAATGGCGCCAAAATGGGCTCACAGTTGACGGCTTCAATTACGATTTATTGATGCTGTCCTTTTAACGTTTTTTTAGTACAACAAAGAATATTCTGATTCTAATTCGATTAGTTCGCTGGTTGTAGGAGAAAAACGAGAAAACCCCGATTTTGTCCTTCTACTGGGACGCCATCGACACGCCATGGCGTTACAGACTGAGCCCCTGTTTCTTCTGGTCAAGAACAACGCCTCTATTATCTAAAAAAAAAACACTCAACTGTCGAGCGTCAAAACACTCGAAAATAGCCTTTATTGAAATGAACAATCCTTTTTTTTTTAAATTTAAAAACCGTTATTTTTACGGTGGATATTTTAGATAATACAGGGGCAGAACGGAGTATGAAGAGATTACGCCCAACTTCCAAGTCGAGACGTGCCAGAAGAAGAACCAAAGACAACTCCTTACCACCAATCTTCTTAGCTCTACGACCGTAGTGCTTCAAGCCGCGACTGCATTTCGTCGAGTTCACTCTCGTCGGGCTCCGCCGCGGGCTCGGGCTCCTTGCTCGTGGAGGGTAGGGCTCCGACGGCGGTCGGCGGCGCCGGCGCCTCGCCCAGCTTGCCTTGCGTCAGCTCCCATAGCACCTGGACACGAGGGAAACGAAATTACTAATCATTGACACTGATTTTGGTTCCGAACGGTTTCTAAACGAGGAAATTTATCACTATTCTCTAAAAAATTCACTCAACCTCCAAGCGTCAAAACCACCGAACTATATCCCATAGAATCCGCATTATGTATAAAATCACAATAAAAACTAGTCCCCACATAAAAAATACGATACATAATTTCGACCATACGTCTAATATTCGAATGTCAACCTTATTGCATTAGTGTACATTGCATTGACTACGAGCAAGTAAGTGCCCAGAGAGAATTTGGGCACTTATAAAACGTTATATTTATATATTAGGCCCTTCTTGCCTGTAGATGAGCAGAACCGCGCCAACATCGACCTCCTGGAGCGTGTGCTGTGCGTGGAATCTTTTTTTTTACTCCCGTGCACTTAATGTTAAGAATAATAAGAATAAGAATTTTATTTCGAAACAAAAGAAAGTTCTCTGCCTCCCCGACTAGGATTCCCTATGTCCACAAAAACTTCCCTAAAAAATTGATGTTCCAAATCCAGATACATTTTGAGAGTTAGCGCTTTATCTTGTTTTATCCTTTACCGAAGGTCAAAACACTCAAAAGCCCTTATTGAATTAAAATTTTTTTTTTTATATTTAAAAACTGCTATTTTTACGGTGCATATTTTAGAGAACACAGGAGCTGATCGGTTGACTACCTTATCAACTTCACTCTGCGCCTCCTCCTCCATCTGCTCCTCATCCTCGACGCTGGACATGGTCTCGTCCAGCAGCTCCTCGATGATGCCGGCCTTCATCATCTCCTTGGAGAGCTCCTGCATTGTGTGCGCTATCTCCGGCAGACGGACCAGGCTCTGCATCGCTTGCATTACCTGAGAGGAAGAGAATTCACAAATAAAGGCCTTTACATCTACGTAAAGAGATGATTTATACAGCGTCCAGTGTTAACTTCACTCACACTAGATGGGTGAAGAGACCACTCGGCGCTGCAGTGCATGGGACATTGTTTTTAGATGGAGTTGGCTTGCCCAGCACCTATACCATCCTGACAGCTTAGTCGGCCTAGCCCACAGGAAAGACGAGTCAACTCTTTTTACAGGGTAATAGCACCCGGTGATAGGGATCATACCCAAAAATTTTTTGTCTACGGTAGCAGCAGATTTATTTAGATAAAATTACAATTTAATGACATCGCTGCCTTGATACAAAACCTATAGAGCTAAACTCTCAGTGACTCAATCTTGTCCGTGCATTTAATAAGTCAAGTGGTTAATATCAACTAATAGGTCATTTGCTGGAACCAAAAAGAATGGGCTATTAGTTCGAGTTAAGTTTTGAAATTAAAATTAAAAACTCACCTCAGTAGACTTTTGTAATGAGCCAGCGACCCTTAGAGTAGCTGCAAACGCAACATCACAATTAGAAATCAAGAAAACATGATAAAATCATAACAATGTTTTTGAAGTAGCACCACAAACCAAGTTGATTCTTCATCTGCATTTGTACCGAGTTTAGGTGGGCTTTGCTCGTGTATATTTTGCTGACGGCCTTTCTTGACCTGATGATCTCCTTCGCCAGGATATTGCATATTTGTTTGTCGTTCTTTCCAGCTGCTTCCTTGAGTGACCTTTTGATTTTATCCTCTTCCCTTTGAATGGCTAAAAGTACATTTTGTTAGCAGGATCACATAATCAACGCTTCAATAGGTAGTAGGTATAACAGTACATACCTCGGATTTGTCTATCTAAATTGTAGCCTTCTTTTCGTAGTTTGTGTGACCATTCGTTTACCTGTAAGTGAATAATTTTATAAAAGACAGCCGTTTCAGGAACTGAAGTAAATATTGAAGGCTCTGCAAAACAGCTTACCATTTCCTTCGGGTTTCTCTCCGGGGATTTACCGAATAAACCCATCGTTTCGGATTAATTTCTTAATTTTCGATGTAGGGAAACCCTTCTTCTTGAATTTATTTTGACATTTGACTTGACTTTTGTTTGACAGATGAATGGATGAATGATGATTGATTGAGTGTGGTGGTGACCTCATCGTTTTGTTTTCGAGTATAACGGAACGGAACGTTGAAAAAATAACAAAAACCGCAAAAACCAAGGAAAATATTTTTTATGACTGAAAGTCTACGGAATATGCATTTACTGCAAAAAATATTTGTGTTTAAATTTTAAAAGCAGGCATGCATTTTGCATTTCTATTAGAGATCATTTTTTTCCTATCATGCTCGCGTAGCATGAGGCGGTGATAGGCGAACGCTAGACGACAGTAAATATCGTGATCTGTATCGTGATATATATCTCGTATCTTGGGCTGGATCACAGCGCACCCTAGACATTAGATACGGATCGCGTCAGTACTGAAGCGTTCTTTGTACGAGGTAGACGTGATGGACCCTAGACAGAGGAAAATTAGAGCTTGTGTGGCAATAATTGTTGCCAAGAAAGCGATGCATGAATAATGGGCTACAAAAGAGAGAAAAGTATTAACCTATATTTTTTTTTTATTGGACGAAATTTTATTTTACGATGCAATTATTATTGACGAATACAAAAATTATTTTCGGATGCCTGGGGGGTTACCCTTGACGCTGTTGCGATCAAATTGAAAAAGTTTTAAAATTAATTTCTCTTTGAAATCGCATAGTAATGCTTTGATTTTAAATAATTTGTAATGTTTATTTAAAGGTAAGGCTGTTTTATTCAATAAAAACACAAAATGCTTCTTAATTTGTAAAATATTGAATTTTGTAAATAGCGCCATATTGCGGCCGTATTGGAAAAAGGCGTCAAGGGTAGAGGGGCAGATGTCTATTTTGATAACCTTTTGGGTAACGCCATTTTTTGGGTTCCGTACCTCAAAAGGAAAAAAAACATAATAAGTATGTTGGTGACCCAAAAATACGGACATGTAACGTAATAAATTAGAGGAATTTTAATTATGGTTACCAGTTTTTGAGGGTAAATTAGTAAAAAAAAAAATTGTTTGCCAAATATTATATTGTGTGACATAACAAATGCCTCATTTTAAGCATTACAAATGTATTGTTTTAATAATTTACGGAACCCTTAGTGCGCGAGCTCGACTCGCACTTGGCCGGCTTTTATTACGTAATTTACGGAACCCTTAGTGCGCGAGCTCGACTCGCACTTGGCCGGCTTTTATTGCGTGGTAACGTCCTTTATTACTGCCGTCTCGCTGCATACTGACGCGATAAATATCGACGCGCGACACTAGACGCAAGATATGCATCACGATCCAGGATCTCGGATCGGATCACAAGATTTCCGGAAATCCAGCGACAAATATCGTGATCCGTCAATACACTAATCTAGACGAAGATAAATATCGTGATCCGCCAGTATAGACTGACGGATCAAGATATGGATCTTACGTCTAGCGTTCGCCTTAAGGCTCCGATCGATCATCATCCGATGATCCAGCGATAAATATCGTGGCACGGATCACGATATTTAACGCTGGATTTCCGGAAATCTTGTGTTCCGATCCGAGATACTGGATCGTGATACATATCTTGCGTCTAGTGTCGCGCGTCGATATTTATCGCGTCAGTAAGCAGCGAGACGGCAGTAATAAAGGACGTTACCACGTAATAAAAGCCGGCCAAGTGCGAGTCGAGCTCGCGCACAAGGGTTCCGTAAATTACGTAATAAAAGCCGGCCAAGTGCGAGTCGAGCTCGCGCACTAAGGGTTCCGTAAATTATCAAAACAATACATTTGTAATGCTTAAAATGAGGCATTTGTTATGTCACACAATATAATATTTGGTAAAAATTTTTTTTTATTTACTTATTTACCTCCAAAAACTGGCCACCATAATAAAAATTCCTCTAATTTATTACGTTACATGTCCGTATTTTTGGGTCACCAACATACCTATTATGTTTTTTTTCCTTTTGAGGTAAGGAACCCTAAAAATGGCGTTACCCAAAAGGTTATCAAAATAGACATCAGGCGTCCGAGAATAATTTTTGTATTCGTCAATTGCATCGTAAAATAAAATTTCGTCCTATAAAAAAAATAATAAGTAGGTACTTTTCTCTCTTCTGTAGCCAATTATTCATGCATCGCTTTCTTTTCACTCTTTGTTTAAAGAAAGGGCAATAATTATTGCCACACAAGCTCTAATTTTCCTCTGTCTAGGGTCCATCACGTCTACCTCGTACAAAGAACGCTTCAGTACTGACGCGATCCGTATCTAATGTCTAGGGTGCGCTGTGATCCAGCCCAAGATACGTGATATGTATCACGATACAGATCAATATATTTACTGTCGTCTATCGTTCGCCATAGATAGCCATAGATTCTTTTTTGTAATCTGTGATAGATAGTCTCTAAGGCAAACGCTAGACGTAAGATCCATATCTTGATCCGTCAGTCTATACTGGCGGATCACGATATTTAACTTCGTCTAAAGTAGTGTTATGACGGATCACGATATTTATCGCTGGATTTCCGGAAATCTTGTGATCTGATCCGAGATCCTGGATCGTGATACATATCTTGCGTCTAGTGTCGCGCGTCGATATTTATCGCGTCAGTAAGCAGCGAGACGGCAGTAATAAAGGACGTTACCACGTAATAAAAGCCGGCCAAGTGCGAGTCGAGCTCGCGCACTAAGGGTTCCGTAAATTATTAAAACAATACATTTGTAATGCTTAAAATGAGGCATTTGTTATGTCACACAATATAATATTTGGGAAACAATTTTTTTTATTTACTTATTTACCTCCAAAAACTGGCCACCATAATAAAAATTCCTCTAATTTATTACGTTACATGTCCGTATTTTTGGGTCACCAACATACCTATTATGTTTTTTTTCCTTTTGAGGTAAGGAACCCTAAAAATGGCGTTACCCAAAAGGTTATCAAAATAGACATCAGGCATCCGAGAATAATTTTGTGTAAAATAAAATTTCGTCCTATAAAAAAAAAATAAGTAGGTACTTTTCTCTCTTTTGTAGCCAATTATTCATGCATCGCTTTTTTTTCACTCTTTGTTTAAAGAAAGGGCAATAATTATTGCCACACAAGCTCTAATTTTCCTCTGTCTAGGGTCCATCACGTCTACCTCGTACAAAGAACGCTTCAGTAGTGACGCGATCCGTATCTAATGTCTAGGGTGCGCTGTGATCCAGCCCAAGATACGTGATATGTATCACGATACAGATCAAGATATTTACTGTCGTCTAGCGTTCGCCTAACACCGCCTCATGCCATGCGAGGGAAATATTTTTTTTATTTTTTAGTTGAACCTACGAATATTCGTAGAGTAGAACGAAACGGATAAGAAAATGTGTTCCATTCTACGCATTATAGTGCGGCATAAAAGAGTAGAAATTAAATGGCAATAATTTTTCATGGTAAATCCGAAAAGTGGTCGGCTTTACTATAATGCTGCGTCCACACATGGCTTTACGCATTGGCGTTTATGTCTTTTTTACAGCAAAACGACCATGTGTGGATGGTTTATTTGGCCTTTTTTGCCGTTTTGACAAAAATGGCCAATAGCAAAAACGCGTTTCCGCCTTGCTGTCGGTTTTTCAACGCACATCAAAGGAGGCAAAAAGACAAATACCGTAAATAGCGTCCACACATGGACAAGTTCAGTTCGCGCGTGCCCACAGAACACCACATATTGTACTCTATGTTGCTGAAAACAATGTGCACTATAGTTTGTGTCCTGATTTTTGCGAAGAAAATGGCAATATCACGGTATTTTGCTATTTGATTCCATGTTATTGAAATTTATAGCAGAGTTTACACACAGTGTGGGGAATACTTTACACAGTGTCGGGAGTACTTTATATGACTTTAGAGATTTTATTTTAGAATAATAGTTTTTCAACACAATCACGTAGTTATTTACAATTGACAACTGTCCCAATTTTTAAACTGACATTTGTCACCACAATTTCTAACGTTGAACTGTTTGAACGCCCAAAGAGTTCGCATTCTCAGATATGCAAACTCAACACTTTCCCTCGTTCAACAGTGGTGCATTAGTCCCAGCTTGGTACACATTTGAGTGAGTCTTGGCCTTGGGACTGGTTTCGTCATTATGTCTGCCAGTTGGTTTGCCGTACCTATCTTTAGGACATTCAGGCTTCCTTCTGAAACCTTTTCTATTAAAGCTCCTATTGCTTTTCTGTAGGGGAGATTCCCAACTTTCCCTGAGTAAGAACTTTCTTCGATTAGATGTCCATACTCTGTTTTCTTTCGATGAGTTTATCTCATTATTCATAGCTTGAAGCCATTTTTCGCAGTCTTCCCTCTCCATAGCCTCTCTGTAGCTGCCTGGGAAGTCCGCTGACACGTAGCAGATGTAGTCATCATATCTCTGAGGGGGTTTCAAGGTATTCCTATCCCTTAAGTTGTATCTCGGTTCCTCCACAACGACGGGTTCTCCCTCTGCGTCGTAGAAGTCGAAATTTTCTTCTTGATCTTGATCTATCCCTGTATTCTCTCCCTCTAGATCACGGTCAATTTCAGGTCTACATTCTCCCTGAAGTTGAGGACTCTGTGTCACAATTTGGGTTTCTATTTCCTCATTGCTGTTTGAGTTATCTCCCTCTGATTCTGCAGGGGTTTGACTACGCTCATTTGTCCCTAATGAGATTTTGAATTCAACTTCACTCGCGAAGATGATATCTCTGGACCGGATTGTCTTCGTACCATTCCATATGCGATAGCCATCGTTGTTCTCATAGCCTATGAGTATACCCTTAATAGCTTTCTTGCTAAGTTTCTTTCTGCATTGTTTGGGCACATGAGCATAGCATTGGCTTCCGATCACTCGTAGATGGGTAATCTTTGGCTTCTTGCCGAACCATAGCTCGTAGGGAACTTTGCCCGTTTCTCTGGTTGGTCCAGTTCTGTTCAGAACGTATGCTGCTGTATTTATCAGTTCAGCCCAGAGTTTCTGTGGCAGTTCTCCTCTAGCGTGTAACCAGGTCCTTGCGGCTTCAACTAGCGTCCTGTTCTCTCGCTCACTGCATCCATTTTGCTCTGGAGTGTAAGGCATTGTAAGTCGCTGTTGGATTCCATGATCATTTAGTATCTTTCTGACGTCTTCGTTATCAAACTCTCCTCCGTTGTCGCTTAAAAGACATTTAACAATGTGACCGATAGTCTTTATTTCATTGAGCATCAATTTCAATTTATCCTTGACTTCAGATTTTTGACGCATGAAGTAAACAAGGCGGTACGAAGAGTAATCATCTTTGAAAAGAACGAAATAGCGATACTTCATTTCACTGGGATATTCAAATGGTCCGCAAACGTCTGAATGTATAAGTTCGCCAGCAGAGGTTGCTCTTTCTCTTCTCCCAAACGACATTTTATGAGCTTTCCCGAATATGCATGCCTCGCACTTATCTTTGTCCTCAGGTAAGTCAATTCCAAGTTCTCTCTTGACAAGAGCTTTCACATGACGCTTATCCTGATGGGCGAAGCGTTCGTGGTACACTTGCAGCATATTGGTGCCCGTAATTGCGTTCACTTCGATTGAGTTAGATTCTCTTGTTGGAGCGATTGTCTTGAATTGTAGTCTGTAGAGTCCTCCTTTGGGTTCTCTCTTCCCTACAATCTTTGTTTCTCCATCAATATCTAATTGACAACGTTCTGCGGTAGAAGTGAACAAACTGTTCCGCAAGTTGTCTTGTGCTGCTAAAGTCGAGAAAAGATTTTTCGTCAGCGATGGTACAAGCCAGACATCTTTCAGTCTTATGGTTTCTGTCTTATCTCCTACATTCGATTCTACCAGGACAATGCCTTTCCCTAGAGCTGGGATCATCGTTCCATCTGCCGTCTTCACAGATTGATCATCAGAATCAAAAGGTTGAAATTCTTGAAACACATCTCTCCTGGTGGTAATATGCGTCGTTGCTCCATTGTCAACATACCAGTTCTCTCTATCTTGATTTGCTGCCTTGGAACATGCATTAGCTACCATCATTGTTATGCTTTGTACTTGCTTTGACGAATGGGTTTGTGCTGAATTGCTTGGTTTCGGAGGACGACCATCCTTAATCCACTTCTTGCAATTCCTTACTCTATGCCCTATCTGTGAGCAATAGTTGCACTTCATGTTCCCATTTTTCTTTTCTTTTGACGTTTGGACTACTAGAGTCTCTTGTCTTGCAGTCCCTTCCTTGTCCTCGAGAGCCTTCTCGTAGGAACATAGTTGAGTTGTCAGATTGTCAACAGTTCTATCATTCTTATTCAGAAGTAGCCAGCTTGATTTGAAAGCAAAGAATCTTTCATCGAGGGTTTCTAATATTTTGCAAATCAGGAACAGATCAGGGAGTTTGGTGTCTGCATTTGACTTCTGTATTTCTGCGTTTAGGTTGTTCCATATATTTTTAAGTTTTGACATGTGGGTGGAAACGTCATCTGTCAGATTTCGCTTGTATGTAAAAAAGTTCATGCACTCGCTATACGCCCTGTCTTCCGATTGCCCATCGAACAATCTATGTAGCTCTCGCCAGACTTCATAAGCACTGTTGAATCTTATGATTTTTTCTAAAGTCTCTTCGGTCATGTTAGTGGTGAGTATGAGCAGTGCGCTACAGTCCGCTTGCTTATACCTGGTTAGTGCCTGGTTATAAGTGGCGTTGGCGGCGTCACCTGCACCTTCTTGGGGTCGTTCTGGCTTTTTTAGGGTACCTTCAACAATTTCTATCGCATCGGTCGTCCCACGAAGCATGATCGAAATTTTATACCTCCAGGTAGTCCAGTTCGATTTTCCCTCAAGTAACCCGATCGAAATGTTTGTGCAAAATTTTTCCATGGTGGGGCCGAATAACCTATTTAATTTATAGCAGAGTTTACACACAGTGTGGGGAATACTTTACACAGTGTCGGGAGTACTTTATATGACTTTAGAGATTTTATTTTAGAATAATAGTTTTTCAACACAATCACGTAGTTATTTACAATTGACAACTGTCCCAATTTTTAAACTGACATTTGTCACCACAATTTCTAACGTTGAACTGTTTGAACGCCCAAAGAGTTCGCATTCTCAGATATGCAAACTCAACACATGTGTGGATGCCATGTTGGCTAAGTGTTGTTATTGAACAAAAAAATGACATAAATAAGCCAATACCGCAATGGCCATGTGTGGACGCAGCATGAAAAATTGTTGCCATTTAATTTCTACTCTTTTATGTCGCACTGTAACTTAGGCATAAATAAATAACTGTTGTAGCGTGTAGCTCTACTCTGTTCTAATATTGTCTGTCAGTCAGTATTTTGTTCATAAAATTAGCCTTTGCTGTTGTAGAATCCAGACCATTTCTTTTTAAAAACCTGTCCCCGTAGCATGACTTTTATCGAGGCGGATTTATCCAACAAAATGGCGGTTTATCAGCATTTTTGACGTATAGAGTGGGTTATATAGCGTCGAAAGCGATATATAACCCACTATAGACGTCAAAAATGCTGATAAACCGCCATTTTGTTGGATAAATCCGCCTCGATAAAAGTCATGCTCCCCCCGCAAGTCCACGTCCGATTCAGCGATTCATATACTAAAATCTAAAACATAAACTGGAAAAGAATGAGGCCGTCACCCGTCAAGCCTTCTTTTTTGCATCATTTGCGTGAGAGCACAGCGTGAGAGTCGTGGGACAGACAATAACACGATCTTTTGTTCCGTTTTATCCGACATTTGGTTGGTTGGTCCGTAAATATACTCCTGAAACCGGCGAGCGGATGATTTTTCGTTCGCCGCCTGAAACAGAAATAATACGAAAAAGGTGAGTTTTGTGACAGATGCTTTTTAATGGGGCCTTAGTCTAAAAAACCCCTTGATGATGCTTCCAAATGGAATGCGTCCTGGGGCCTTGTAACGGAATGGCGTGTCGACGGCGTCCCTGCAGAAGGACAAACCCTGGGTCTGGTCCTCGTTTTTCTCCTACAACCAGAGAACTAATCCTCTAGAATTACAATCAGAATATTATTTGCTGTACTACATAAACATTAGAAGGACCGACAGCATTAATAAATCGTACAATAATTGAAGTTGTCAACTGGGAGCCCATTTTGGAAATGCCCCAGTTGTTGAGAATATGTAATAAAATTTATTATTATAATTAATGAGAAAATTGTGCTTTACAGCTGATAAAAACATACAAATGAATCAAGATTCTTCTGCTATAAAAAGATCTGACCGAAACTGGCAAGACGATAAACAATGTTATAATGACATAGAAAGTGGATTGGGGACTTGTGGAGATAGCATGGAAATGGAGATAGAGATTGAGATTGAGATGGATTCTAGAACTAGAACATGCACAAACCCCGTGGATGTCAGCTGGGAAGATTTCCATGAAGAAACTACCGGCCCAACTCCAGCAATAGCCGATTCAGTAATATGCGACCTATGTTTTGGAAAATTCGATGATGAGTTGACACTGAAACATCACATTACTAGTGTTCACAATGTACCAAATAACACTGTGGTCCTGGATGCTGCGTCCTTAAAGTGCACCAAATGCAACTTTGAAGCTATTTCAAGAGAAGACTTACAAACTCACAGATTGTTACATGATGAGGAAAAAAAGGTTGCATATGATAAATCCATATATCCTGTACACCTAACTATAACACACACTGGTGAAAATCCATTTCATTGTAATTTATGTGATTTTAAAACAAACTATAAAACTGGACTAATTAATCACATTAGAACACACACTGGCGAGAGGCCATATCATTGTAACCTTTGTGATTTTAAAGCAATACAAAAAAGTCATCTGACTAGACACTTAAGAACACACACTGGCGAAAAGCCATTTCATTGTGATCTTTGTGATTTTAAAGCGAGACAAAAAACAACTCTGATTTTTCACTTAAGAACACACACTGGTGAAAAGCCATTTAATTGCAAACATTGTGATTTTAAAGCAATACAAAAATGTCATCTAACAGCACACTTAAGAACACACACTGGCGAGAAGCCGTTTCATTGTAATCTTTGTGATTTTAAAACAACACAAAAAAGTATTCTGATTAGACACAAAAGAAGACACACTGGTGAAAAGCCATATCATTGTAACTATTGTGATTTTACAACAGCACAAAATAGTTATCTGACTAGACACATAAGAAAACACACAGGGGAGAAGCCATTTCATTGTAATCTTTGTGATTTTAAAGCAAGACAAAAAAGTGATCTGAGTAATCACTTAAGAAAACACACTGGCGAGAAGCCATTTCATTGTAATTTTTGTGATTTTAAAGCACCACAAAAAAAAAATTTGACTAAACACCTAAGGACACATAATGGCGAGAAGCCATATCATTGTAACCTTTGTGATTATAGAGCAACACAAAAAAGCAATCTGACTAGACACTTCAGTAAACACACTGGCGAGAAGCCATTTCATTGTATTTTTTGTGATTTTAAAGCAACACAAAAAAGCAATCTGACCTGTCACTTAAGAACGCACACTAGTGAATTACAGTAACATGGTGATTTTTGTGATTAAAAAGCAAGACAAAGAACTGTACTAAGTCGTCACTACTCGTCACATTCACATAATATGATAGTACAGTCGCCCGTATCTTTCACGTATTTTTTATAAAAGGTTACCGGCTGGCAGAGATGGGCGATGGATTTCTGCCTTTTCTGCCCAAACGATTTTAATCGGGCAGAAATGGATTTCTGCCCATTTCGGCGGGCATAAATGAAAATTCACTACAAATTAGTTTTTATACATACAAAACCCTATTGGGATATTATTATGTGGCGAAAAATGACAGAAAATTGGTTGGGGTGTAGTGTTGGGGGCGCTATGGGCCCAGAACTTAGAAGTTTTAAACAAAAAAAAATATTTTTTATTATTTTTTTTACCGGAGACTTGTTGAGTTGGTCCTGGAGAGCAAAAAAGTTCTGTAACTTTATGCCGAGAAACGCACCGTTTTTGAGTTATGTTATTTTTTTTTTCAAAGTCTCATAACTCTTAAACGGTGCGTTTCCCGGCACCAAGTTACAGGAATTTTTTTGCTTTCTAAGACCTACCCAACCCAAGTTACTGGTTTCCTGACGCCCAGCAATAATTTTCAGTTTTTTAATTTTTCATGTACTCGTAACTCAAAAACGGTGCGTTTCCCGGTACCAAGCTTCAGGACCTTTTTTGCTTCCTAGGGCCTACCCAACCTATTATTCTCGTCAAAATAAAAGTTCTTTTGTTACTGAATTAATGTAAAAAAATAATTTAATTTCCGCCCGACCTTTATTAAAAATGCCCGGCGTTTATTGGGCAGAAATGGACCCAGCGCTGGATTTTAACCCGGGCATTTACCCATCTCTGCGGCCGGCTGGACTGTAATTTTGATGTTATAAAGTATGTAATCCTCTATTGTAATATTTTCCAAGAGTTGAAAATTTTACATTTATTAATTTATTCTATTTGGAGGCTAGTTCTTATCATAATAATGTGATGCAATTTTAATATTTTTTTTTTTCTGAATTGGATTCCTAATTTCATTATTTAATTTTATTATTTAATTTGCATTTGTCATCCAGAAGGCCTTTGCCACAACCGGGGTTCCGGCCATGCTGGAACCTTCCGGAATCATCCGTGACGACGGTAAAAAGCCAGACGGCATGACATTGATCCCCTGGGGCACAGCCTTCTTAGAAGGCTGTGCCTGGGGCCTTAGCCTGTAAAGGCTCCTCTACACGTCTACAGAGGCATCTGCAGACGTCATCTCCGGATGCGTCCGCCGACGTGTAGAGGGGGTGATTTGCGCATCTGTGGTAGGTATTTAACGTCTGGAGACGCGTCCGCCTCGAATCCGATGGTTGTCGGTTTTTTGGCACGGATCAAAGGGTTTTGGCGCGGACGTCCGGCGCGTGTCCACACGTCTGCCGACGCATCAGTTTGATCGGAGTTGCGGTTGAGAGTGGACGCGTGCCTGCGGTTTAATTTACTTTGCGCCTGCGGTTTTTATTTGAGAAATGGCTAACAATATGAGCTCTGAGGAAACTTTTAAGTTTCTTGAGCTCTATCAAACAGAAAACTGTTTGTGAAACCCTAAAAATTAATACCACAAAATTAAAAATGTTCTAAGTAAACTATTAGTATAATTTAATAATCTATGTATGTACAGTCAAGTACAGCGATGCACATTCAAGTAGTAGTTAAAAGTACTAAATAAGTAAATAGCTACGATCTCAATATATGTTGCGTCTGTCGAGAATGGACATAGACTGATCGACCTACAGACGTGTGGACAGCTCTAGGAAATCCATCTGCGGATGCATCTGCCCGCGTCCGCGGACGCATCTGCTGACGTGTAGAGGAGGCTTAACACAATGGCGTATCAATGGCGTCCTAGGTAGAAGGACAAAACCGGGATTTTTTCGTTGTTCTCCTACAACCAGCGAACTAATCCTCTAGGATTAGACTCATTATATTCTTTGCTGTACTACAATAACATTAAAAGGATCGACACTGGACCGACAGCATCAATAAATCGTAATTAAAACCGTCAACCAGAAGCCCATTTTGGCACCATTGTGTTACAGGCTAAGGGCCCTAGAAGCATGGGAGGCCGCTGGTGTGGCAGTGGCGTCGAGTCGTCGACACACTGGCGCCCTCCCATGTTTCCCAGAGCGGAAGAGCTGCTGGCTCAGCGGCGGGCGCGGCCGAAAGCCTCAAGCGGCGCAAATATGATTCAATTGGAAACAATTACATATTTGCGCCGTTTGGGGTCGAGACGGTGGGCACATGGGGCCCAGAGGCGCGCCTGCTATACAAAGACTTAGCGGCGCGCCTAGTCGACGCTTCGGGAGACCAGAGGACTGGCGCGTACCTCGGCCAGAGGATAAGCCTGGCAATCCAAAGAGGCAACGTCACCAGCGTTCTGGGGTCACTGCCGCGGGACAGCGACCTGGGGCAGGTCTTTTACTTGTAAATATTATGTTTAGTTAGTTTAATTTAATACTAGTGAGTGGTTCGCCCCGAAATGTGAACTTGTGACCCCATATAAACTTAACAACCCGATATCTCGGCAACCCCTCCACCGATTTGGCTCATGTTCGAATTTAAAAATTCTTTTAATTTCATTTACCCGCCTACCTACCAAATTTCATAACGATCCGACCAAAACTCAAGTTATCGTCGAACGAACATTCATACATACAAACATACATACATACAAACGCCGGATTGTTCCAGTAGACTCGGAGAACTTCGCTCGCTCGTTCAATTAGTTTTATTTTGCATATTTATAGTTTTAATTTAATTATTATCTCAAATAAACTAATACCATAAAAAAATAATATATATTGCTTTATTAGGTTTTATTTTGGTGTTTGGTACTTTAGTATAATGAAAGTAATATGCAATTTTTATCCAAATTTCAAGGAATTATATTATAATCTTAATTAAATACTAATGTAACTGTAACTGATTCACAACATCACAATTTATTTAATCAATTCTAATTTAATTTATAACTTATACTGAACTGATACACGTGTATCATCTGATTCACGCTAATGGGACTGGAAAACTGTTTCCTAAGACACAGGATTTTTATCCTAGTTTAGAAGACAGGGAGCCATGATCAATTTAAGTTTTAACGTGCTAATTTTAATATTAATGCTTAAGGCTGGAAGATAGTAGTGTGGCGGGAAATTCAAAATTTTCACTGTTTTTTACATTTTGTAGCTAAACTGAGCTATTTTTGTTCAGCGATTTTTCGTTCGCGAGAATAAAACCGTATTCTTTTCATTATTGTAAACAACAGAACAACAATAATTCAGCCGATTATGTGTTCTGGTCTACGACAAGTTTTTTGGGCACTACCACTGCTTCGTAGACCAGAACACATAATCGGCTGAATTATTGTTGTTCTGTTGTTTACAATAATGAAAAGAATACGGTTTTATTCTCGAACGAAAAATCGCTGAACAAAAAGTGTTCAGTTTAGCTACAAAATGTAAAAGTCTGTGAAAATTTTGAATTTCCCGCCACCTTGCTATCGTCTACCCTTAATTTGATTAACCTATACACAAGGCCGTCTCAAACTATGCTGGGGCCTTTGGGCACACCAAATTTTTGGTGGCGAAATGGGATAAGCCGTGCCATTAAAGAAACGATATATAAATGGCGGACACTGTCGCGCCCTCTCGCTTTAATCCTATCTCCGTCTATACTCACACGTAACGTTAGCAAAGTCATTTTAGGCAGTCCTGATTAGTCACCTACGCTTGGCTAATAAAACACGCCAAAATACGTTCGCCTTTTATTGATTTTTTAATGTTTGTCGAGTTATTTCAATATTGTAGTTTACGTTAAGTGTTGTTATTTGTTGAGGTTTGTATTTTTTACTACGTTTTAATATCTTTGATCTTATTTTCATAAAGATTGGTGTTTAATCACAAACCTAACGTAGAACAATTACCTAAATAATAAAGAAAGCATCGTAAAACAATATTTCCTAACCAAAAATGTAAGAAAGTTTTAGGTATGAACCGAAATCGTATTTTCGTAACCTCTTTTTCAGACCTTACCTTATGTACCCGCCGCCATTTTCATATCGTTTCTCTATTGGCACGGCTTATACAAAATTTAACAATGTCGTTGGCTTATTTTATCACTTCTTACTGACACTGTGCCCGACAAAAGTGATTTGAGAATAAATGTGAGAGAAATAGTCGGTCCTTCGGGGCCCCTTGAGGAGGGGGGCCCTAGGCACTGCCTGTGCCCTTATGGTAAAGATGGTATTGTCCATACATCATAAATAGTTAACATCTATGTAACTTGCAATTCGTGTTTGGGTCAATAAATTTATTATATTTTTACTTTTTTATTCTAATTTACTTAAAACCTGTCGGTCGGGGTCAGGGCGTGGCCCTCATCCTGAGGGACCTTCCGCTTATTACGTTACCGAAAAGAGGTACACGTTGTTGGTTGGCATCATAGAATTAGGACACCTAGAATCGCAATCAGTGCTCGCAAAGTGAAGCAAATAAATGCATACCAAATTGGTACGCTTTCCAAAACGGCATGTCAGTGTTCAAGGTCACTTTCTAGCGAACGGAGCTCCTGCAATTTTATTCAAAATGACGGGTTTTTGCTGTGTTTGGCTGCAGAAACAGCACGGGTAAGAAAGATGAAGGCACGAGGATCACTTTACACCAGTAATTACAACGATTCCACCTTATATTATGTCGAAAAAGATCGTATTTAGATTCAAAAAATTTCTTCCGTATGACATTCAACATTTTTTATGGGGTTGCCAGTAGGTAGAATGTCGAAAATCACAATACACAAAAAAACAATTTTAGAAATATCAATCTAGAGAGCTTTGTTTTAGTTTTCCTTTAACAATGAACGGACTTAAAAAAAGTAGGAGGTTTCCAATTTTTGTAGCTTTTTTATGGGTGTTCAACAATAACTTTTTACCTTGCGGACCGATTTTGATATATTTTTTTAACCACCTATCCAGAGAGGGGTGTTATAAGTTTGAACGCTGTGTTTGTGTGAATGTGTGTGTGTGTGTGTGTGTGTGTGTGTCTGTGGCAGCGTAACTCTTAAGCGAGTGAACCGATTTTGATGACTTTTTTTTTATATAAACGAAGGTTTCCTAGCAATGGTTCAGCAACATATTTCATCAAAATCGGTTCAGCCGTTTATGAAATATTTAGGAGATATCTGCACCTAAATAAATTCCCCCGAAAGCAAAGTTGAGTAACAATAATTGAAAATTTTGTTATTCTTTAGCATTTCTCATTTCAAATTACATTTAAACATAAGTTGTACGTTGTATTGTACCTATATATTTTTGTATAAGGCATTTGTAAAACCCTTCATTTTGATTCCCCACTCGATAGGTTTAAAGAATAAAAAATACCGTTGTTTGGGGCTAAAAATCGGCTATTTTTGTTTTTTTGATATACCCAGTGTTACAATCAAGATGAATCTAACGACACTTCGCAAGCTAAAATCCATCAAGCCGTTTAGGCTGCAGAGCGTGCCAAAGAAATGTACATACATACATACACTCGAAAAACATAAACCTCCTTCTAGGGCAGTCAGGTACAACAGATTTTTTTTTTTTTTGTTTAGATCGCAGATCCTAGATTTGAAGTTCATACGCACAAATATTGAGAAATAATGTTACTTTAAATAACATGGACTTCTTGCCCGCAAACATAATTTAATATGTCTATCACCAGTACCACCTTACCAACCAGAGGGAAAGTCACAATATTGTGAAAAGCTTATTACGCTGGCAGCATTATTAGTGTGCATGTGTTGTGTAGGCGATTGTCACAGTCAGCAGCTTTACGCACACATACAAAGCGAGGCGCCTCAATAGGGTTTTTTCCTTTAGTTATAATAAAAATTCTAGATGGCGCTGTATTTTAGTAAGAATAAATGTCAAACTAGATCACAGATAACCAAAAAGAAAGCCAGATAAGTCTGCGCGCGTCGGTTGGCGTACCGTGGCGTCGGGTGGTATCTAAGTTGCGATGGAAAATAATAACCCGACCAACCGCTTGACCTGACCCCTAATAATCCTTATTTTCTTGCCATTTCTGTTGTATTATGTTACCGGCCAAACCCGATTTCATGATAAACTAGTTTCGCCTTGGCCAAACCAGTCTAACCTAAGCTCGTATGAACGAACCAGTATAGCCTAGGCCAAACTAGTCTAGCCGAAGCTCGTATGGATAAACCGGTATTTCCTATGCCAAACTAGTCTAGCCAAAGCTCGTATGGAGAAACCAGTTTAGCCTAGGCCAATCCAGTCTGGCCTAGCAAGAATATTGTACGCTCCAGGATAAACTAGTATGGCCTAGCCCGAGCTGATATTGACGAACGATTAGGTATGAATGTTACCATAACTCGTAAACTAAGAGGTTTAGCGCAAAAATAACGAAATTTACGAACCCCTTAAGAACCCCGAAACCAGGCCTTTTACTTTTATAGGTGTTCTAAAAACCGACATAAAGGGTGTTAAACATACAGGGTATTCCTGGAAGTGTGACGGACAGTCGAAAAAGATTTAAAACAAAGGTTAGGTCAGTAGGTACGGTTGGCGACACACTGACATACCTACCTACCTCTTTTTGTTTTC